>JAQMYF010000007.1:18297396-18331565 GCA_030014195.1 Neosilurus mollespiculum
TGAGAGAGAGAGAGAGAGTAATCAAGAATTGATCAAGAATATATAAATATAGAGCTGAAGAATATATAAAAAAATATATATATATAAATATATATAGAGAGAGAGAGAGAGAGAGAGAGAGAGAGATCAAGATTATATAACTACACAGCTGAAGAATATCATATATATATATATATATATATATATATATGAGAGAGAGATGGCCGCCAGCCTCCCTGCGACCCTTATTAGGATTAAGCGGCTTAGAAAATGAATGAATGAATGAATGAATGAAGAATATGTTCAATTCAATTAAGTTCAACTCAGTTTTATTTGTATAGCACTTTTTACAGCGGACACTGTCGCAAAGCAACTTTATATAATAGAAACAAATTTGATAAATAATTTAAACAGTTTTATAGATTGAGATCTGAAGTCTTATAGATGTATTAAAGGTACAGAACTTTTCTAGAGAAACAGTAGGTTACGGACAAAATCTCTGCTTAAGCCATGCCACTTTCACCTTCTACAGCTGATGAAGCTCTTTTGTCTGAATTGTACTGTTTTCCTGGAAACCTTGTGTAATATGCTTTTGTACACATCCAATGTATGACATAAAAATAAGACCATTACCATCTGTTGAATGACAAACACATAATCATGCACTTATCTAAGACTTCTTTTAGTAGTCTCTCTGCAATAATGGAGAAACTTTCAAAACTCACTCATTTGCTGAACTGCTTAATCCTACTAGGGTTGTGGGAGGCTGAAGTCTATCTCAGCTGACAAGAAGGCTAGGTACACCCTGAACAGCTCGCCTGAACACCGTGAACAGTCCATTGCAGGGCCAACACACACAACCATTCACATTCACATTCACACCTAGGGGCAATCTGGACAAGCCAAGCACATGGAGAACATGCAATATCCACACAGAAATGAACCGGACTCGAACCCAGGACCTTCTTACTATGAGGCAGATGTGCTAACGACTTAACCACCATGCTGCCCTGAAAGAAATTTACCCCATGAAATGTAAAATTTCTTCATTACTGCAGAAAGACTGCAAAAATTAGGATTCTGGCTCTAGAAGCTTGATTTAGGAGAATGATTTAGGAGATTTTGATTCTTTAAGCTAACTTCAAATTGAATGTCACACAGCTTTAAATAAAGTATTATAAATACAACAAAAACAGAGGCTAGAGCGAAATGTCATAACATTAGGGAGAGATGCTGAATTGCTATGTCTTGTGTCAGGCTGTTTCAGCCTTCTCTGACCTTTCCCAGGCTGCAAGGGTACAATCTGATTCAAATATATACTTGCTAACAAAAGCCTTTTTCTACTGCAACAACATTCTATTGCCATTTCCTCTAGTAAGCTACAGATCCAAAATTCATGAACAGCTCCCAATGGTCAAATACCAATGCACTTAGCACATTTCACTTTCTTAATCAAAAGATAATCAGATGCAAGGGTGAAAATGTGTGAACTAAAAACCAAATGTATAAAGTTAAAATGAGAGTGTCCAGAAATAGAGTCTTTCTTCTTGGGAATTTCTGCTTAATCCACTGATCCAGCATTAATCTTTCATGCTGTTTGATATGGATTATGAGTAAAATACCAGGGTGCATTCATTATGCTTGACGCTCAATTTTACCCACACAGAAAGCAGTGTTGACTGCACTGTTTTATCATTCACACTTATACAGCAAATATACACATTTGCAGAATATTCGGATATGATGAAAACATCTGGGTTTTAGATAAGAAACAGAAGAACAGCAAAGATAGAACTGTAGGCTCTTGCCAAGATGGAATATTTACATTTATTTAGCAGGGGAGCTTAGTAACTTTCCAAGGTGTATGGGTATGGGTATTATGTGACATTTTTTGGCTGATATTTATGGCTGATTTAATTATTTAAAGTAATTGAGGCACCAGAAGTGTATCAGTTATCTTGTATCAGTTATCAGCATTTTCAGCACTCTCTTGTACTTATCTGTTTTTGCCATACAATGAGAATGAAAACAAAAATAATACACAATTAGCTGCTATCTGTTTTCTATCAGAATTAAATAATGAAATCATTATGAAGTATGTAAAGTAAGTGCCCTCGCCCAGAGTCGGCTGAGATGGTTCAACGGTACAGAAAAGGAATGAATGAAATGAATGAATTATAGTTATAATAAAGTTATAGTATTTTTTTTTTTTTTTTTTTTTTTTTTTTGTGCTCGCATTGGGCACAAGGTGAAATGTCTGCAGATTTTGTTTTTTTGACACACTACCTCCTTTATCTTTTCCCTGCCAATGTGATGTACAATGCTGTGGACTTGATACTCAGCTCCGTCCTGCTGGAAAAACAATGACCTTTGGTTTAATTTTTCTCCATGACTCTGATAAGCCCTAAATGTTTGATTTAAGCAATCATTAAAACCTTTTTTCTTGAAATCAGTAGACTGTGCAGTAGTGTGGCATGAAGATTATACACCACCACTTTAGTCTAAAAGGGCTCCCAATAAAAAGAAGTAAAAAAATACTTCTCTATAATTTTTTTGGTGAAAATGTATTGAACAATGCTAATGAGAACTAAAAAAAATATATATAATTCTGACAGGTATATTGAGGTAAAAGTATGGCTAATAAACAAAAACACTGAAAATACCATTTTTCAGAAAAATTTAAAAACTTTCTTTGTTTGACTTTTGCATAACATGGATGAACTTCAAACCATATGGAATGGTTTAACAAGTAAAGAAATTAAAAAATATGTGAACACTATGCCTGAAAGGTTAAATGCTGTAATCAAAGTAAACAGTGGACACACTAAATATTGACTTTTTTCCTCAAAAAAGAGACTGTTATTTTTATTATTACTATATATTGTTGTTTGTTTACTTATTCTCATCAATATGATCCAATATTACATGAATTAAATACTTGAATAGTTCTTGGTTTCTGATTTATCTTCATTTTGTTAGGTGTGTAATCATCACTGCATCACTGTATTTTTTCATTTCTTCACTCGCTAAACCATTCCATATGGTTTGAAGTTCATTCGTGCAATGCAAAAGTAAAAAAAAAAGAAAAAAAAATTGTGACACCTTTCAATTTTTCTGAAAAATTTGTATTAGCCATACTTTTACCCCAATACATTTGTCGGAATAATTTTTTTTTTGCTTCTCATTGCCTACAATAACATTGTTTACTACATTTTCACCTAAAAATTCTAGAGAAGTAATTATTTTACTTCTTTCTTTTTAGGAGCCCTTTTAGACAAAAGTGGTGGTGTATAATCTTCACTGCACTCTACTGTACTTTATTAGTCTTATTTCCATCACTAATATAATTCTCACTGAGCACAACTCTTAGTAGTTACAGTATAACGACCTTATATAAAAATAAAAGAACTGCATTCTGTTGTACATTTACATATGATATATGTTCTGTTGTTTTGTGCAGGTGAAAAGTGAAGGCCCAAAGCTGGTGCCATTCTTCAAAGCCACCTGCGTCTATTTTGTGCTGTGGCTACCTACCTCCAGCCCATCCTGGTTCAGTGCTCTTATTAAATGTTTGCCCATTTTTTGTCTCTGGGTCTTCCTGCTTGCCCATGGCATCAATTTTTTAGGAGCCCACTCAAGTGCTAGAAAGATCCTCGCAGGACTTATATTCTCAGCTCTCGGAGATGCCTTTCTGATATGGCAGGAGCAGGGCTACTTCAGTCACGGTGAATTCACATTTTCATTTGATTGCTTTAATGTAATGTTAAGACAAATCAGAGGTAGTACTTGGGGTAGTTGGCAGAAGCCTTGAATGAAACTGACCATCCTTCTTTCTCATTTCATTGGTTATCACATGTATACCGCTTATGTAAACATAATGTAACACATATGTAATACTTATATTTTTGTCTTTTTTTCATTTATGACACCTTCGACAATTGTTTGTAACAGGGCTGCTGATGTTTGCCATTACGCACATCTTGTACTCATCTGCTTTTGGGATGAAACCACTCAACTTACGAGCAGGCCTGGTCATAGCCACTATCTCCGGCCTTTGCTACACCCTCCTCTACCCTTATCTGTCTGGTACCTTCACCTACCTCGTGGCTGTCTACATAGCTCTTATAGGCTTCATGGGATGGAGGGCCATCGCTGGTGTGCAGCTGGCCAACGACCTGTGGACATGGACCAAGCTTTCGGCCTGTTTGGGAGCTGTTCTCTTCATGGTGTCGGACCTCACCATTGCCGTCAATAAGTTCTGCTTCCCTGTGCCACATTCGCGCGCCATCATCATGGCGACATACTATGCAGCACAGATGCTGATCGCCCTTTCAGCCGTGGAGTGCCAGGATGCTGACATGGCCAGGAAGAGAGTGTGAGGAGCTTAAAATCTGAAGAGGGTGGCGGCTTCACTCGTTCGGGTCCATTTCCCCAATACCATTCATCTTAAACATCCTCTTCTTAGCATGATTCTGTCTGTTTTATGTGTCTGTAGGGGTTTGATGAGTGTTTGAGAGTTTGTGGGATCTGGTCTTTCGTAGTACTTGATGCTGGATTTGTGGTTGACTTCAAACCTGATCCATTTTTTTTTTTACTTTAATATAATGTTCCAGTGTTAGAATCGCGGTCATGTGCAAAAGGAAATCGAGGAGAAAAGAATTAATGTGATAAAGGCAATGTCTCTTAGCTGTCTCTATAGGAATTAAGAAAATTGCTGTCTTTTAAAGTAGCATTTTGCTTTAATTTCACATACAACCACATTGCCTACTTTAGGTTTCTCCTTTCACCTCCTTTTAAAGTCTCACCTGGGCTGAGGAAGTGTGAGGTGTGCCTGTTATGTAGCCAATATTATTACTGCTAGCTGCATGCTAATGTAAAAAAGAACAGCATAGCCTACATACAGTATATATTCTACTCTGTACTACTGTATACTTGGAACCACTTATCTTAGGATACTGGTTATTCCAAATTATTTTTTTTATAAATACTAATTTGTTGAATGCCAGATCCTATGTCTGTATCAGTATTTTGCACTTTTTTGACGTTCAAACGGTTTGTTGTGTTGCTGGTTTTTCTGGCTCTTATTCACACAGAAGCTTGCCACCTTCCCTACCGTATGCACACCGCCCACACCCCCTTTCCCCCCCGTCGACTTTTTTCTTGTGGTTAATCATCAGTGAAACCTCTTGAAAGTGTGCTGTTTTTATTAGAAAGTGCTGACGATATTTATACTTATGTACTAGTTTAAACTTACAACTGAGGCTCAGTAGTGCAAAACAAATAAAAGAAAACCAGATCAATGACCCTATAAAAAGGAAAGTCCACTTTAGAGGACATTCACAGAAATGCCTCATGACTTTTAAGATGCCTTGATAGTCAATCATTTGCATTCGTTCACTGCTGTACCTCTATGTCTGTGTGAAGAGTGATGTTCTGATCCAAGAGTGACATTTTAAAGATGATGCGAAGGATCGTTAGTAGGAATTAATCTACATATACTGTATATTCTTTGTTTTACTAACAGGTCACGGCCTATTCAAGTGGTTACAGGGAGTCCGCTCAATAGCAGTTGCACTGCACTGAGCCATAATTTAGACCAATTTGGTAATCCATCTGTGTGTGTGTGTGTGTGTTCTGTATGCTTCCCAAAGTCTGTCTTTAGGTTTTTGGTTGGTTTTCTTTGTTCAAACTTGTGGCATTAATATTTTTAAAAGGAAGTACAATCAAAGCTAAGGTGGTACTAGATATCTTACATTATTCTCATAATAGTCAGATATGCTGTACTATAAACACGAGATGGACAATCCAGGAGTGGCCAGACTGATCAACCAACCACATCCATGTTGTATTTATTTATTTATTGAGGGATTTAAAGAAAAATACTCAGATTTCACTTTGTATACTTGTCTCTTAATCCACTTATTATCCTTATGTCCATAATGGGAAATTGGTTCCAGATACCTCATACACTGTATTTGAAACAATGTGTTTAACCCACTGAGTTCTTCGACATTCTTGGAGGACTTTAGTGTGATTGCATTTTTTAAAAATCCACCCATTCTGTCCCTACTTGTCTCTTTGATATATGGTGGACTGTACAGCTCATTAAGCCTCATCATTCAGTTTACCGGATGCCTTGTGATGTTGCAAATCTTTTCCACTGAATAGTCTATGAAAGGGATCAGCATAATTTCTCCTATTGCTGCTAAACAAGAGGGAACAATCTTGCAAATGCTGTTGGGTGCTTTCTGTACTCAGCTGTCATACCTGAGCTAGATACGCAAACAATCCAGCGTACAAGGCCCTGTTTCCATCACGGTTAAGTAGCAGAGAGATCCATGTATATCTGTTAAACCTGAGCTAAACATATTTTCTTCCCACTATTTCCCCTAAAAAACACATTGCATGTTTATATTTTGAATATTAAATATTCATCTTTTTATGTTTTTTTAAAGAAATTTATTGCATGTATCATCTATATTAAACAATGCAATATAAAAATATCAGTAATTTATCAGTAATTCATGGTATTCCTTTTATTTGCAACTTAATTTTGTTAATTTTACTTGCAATATTGATTCTCTTTACCTGCATTCAGATTTAATGGGGAAAAAAAATCCAATATGTGAGGGATTTTAAATCCTACATAGAGCATTGTGCTTAAGAATGTGCACACACACACACACAGACACACACACACACACACATATACTTCAACACTACTGCAACATGCTGGTCACTTTAGTTCATAGCTGTGTGCAGTTTCACAGGCTTCTTCTTTCCTATTGACAGTCTTGCAGTCAGCAAAACATTCGCTTACTCAGAGTAAAACATACCAGTTTTCACGTGGTCATCAAAAAAAAAGTCTCTTTAGAGCTATCATGTGTTGTCCTTTTTTCCAAGATCAGTATATAATTGTGTCATCATCTGAGCAACGGACTGATGATTCATGGGGAATATGTAACATGTAAAATCTCACTTCTAATGCTTTTTCCCAGAATGTGTTAAGGATTTAAGCTAATTATTATATTATGGTTTAAATGGGGCTGCATGGTAGCATAGTGGTTATCTTGTCCACCTTCCAGCAGTCATGTGGTCAATTCCCAGGTTTGGCGAGGGTGCTTCTGTGTGAAGTTTGCATGTTCTTGAATAGGTTTTTTCCAGGTACTCCGGTTTCCTCCCACTGTCCAAAGACATCCACATTAGGCTAATTGGCTATTCCAAATTGACCTTAGGTGTGTGTGTGTGTGTGTGTGTGTGTGTGTGTGTGTGTGTGTGTGTGTGTGTGTATGAATGGTGGTGTGTGCTGGCCCTGTGATGGACTGGTAAACTGTTCAGGGAGTACCTTGCCTTCACCCAGAGTTGGCTGAGATAGGCAGCCTCCCGATGACCCTAACAGGATTAAGTGGTTCAGCAAATACCTGAATGCTTTAAATGATTTCTTGATGAAAGCTCAGGCCTATAATATGACATTCTTTCAAACAAATCTATAAATGCTCAGATGATGGAAGGTTAAACATGTTGTCATAAGTGAACTACTCAAAATAACTTCCGTGTGCAACTTACTGTATACTAAAAGTGTATAAGTTCCCTGCCTCTCTTCTGCTTTCAGAAAGTAACCAATGCTTGCCTGCATGTGTTTCCCCTGAGAACTGATCAGGTTCAGACAAACGTCCCACCCACAGCCTAGCCGTTGTTTAGAGCCTGTCCTGTAGATGAGAACAGGTGTAGTCAAAGATTGCTGCATGGAAACCTAATCCATAGAGAGGGGCATTCTGAGTGAGGAAATGCAGTGGGCGGGGGGGATGTTTCCATCTGGCCTTGAGCACACAGAAGGCTTCATTTGACCCCAGCTATGACTGATCACTTTACACTCTGTCAACACTTCTACTGTTACTGTCTTTGAGTATGCAGACAGAGGGGTGTAGAAGAACACACCATGAATGCAATGTTGATTACAGTTTCGTTGCATACCTGCTCTCTCTCTCTCTCTCTCTCTCTCTCTCTCTCTCTCTTTCTCTCTCTCTCTCTCTCTCTCCCTCTTGGTTGCACTTTTCATAAGCACTCATAGTTCTCCAAGAGTCTATAAATGAGAGGCTGCTTAGAGTGTTTTGTGTGTTATCCTTCGAGATCTATTGTATTTAAAAGAAAAAAAAAAAAAAAAAACCCACACACAAGCCTTAGCAATATCACTTTTGGTACATAACAAAACTCTACTGGAAACAAATGTAAAGATTCTGAGCCTAAACATCTGTGTATATTTAATTAATTTTTTTTTTTTTTTTTTTTTTTTTTTTTAACATCTGATCCAAGTCTAATTTCACTGAGTTTTCTGTGTTAATATACCTGCTGGCTGACATCATCAGACAAGATCTCAGATTTAACTCATTCACCTTACTACTTATGTAAATTGTATATATTTGCATAAATATGCATTCTGCCTTGTAGTATGGTGAAATGTGATTATGACTTTGGGAGTTGTACCAGATATAATGTTTTGGTTGTTTTGGTTGCTGTGGTCATCTGTTTATATAGACAGATTAGAAAAACTTAATTAAATATTTTAGTAAAAAAAAAAAAGACATTTCAACTACATAAAAACGGATAACACACTTTATAGCTGGTCACAACTGTAAATATGGACACACAAAACCATAATCATATAATAATCAGTGTAACAATAATCTGGTCCATTATAAAGCAGGGATTGTGTTCTGTGTGAATGTTGGTAATGTTTGCTAAATTGTTCAATATATTTTAGTGTTTTGCCTTACATTTCTGCACATAAACTAGTTTATTTTATTTGCTCTATTTTCTGTAATAAATGACCATATTGCTCATTACCTGTAGTGAAACTGCTATGAATGTGATTCAATCTGTAGAATAAATAAATGCAATCACAATGCAATTGATATGTATTGTATGTGTCGTTGATTACAATGTCATTTTTGTAATAGATGTTAATCAAAGGCAAAAAAAAAAAAAAAGGCATTGTTAGCCCAGTGTTAGGTTGACCTCAAGAGTAAACACTTAGGTCAGTTGTTTACACAGTAAAAGTTGAGCATGTTATTATCCAGGTGACCTTCACAGCACAACACCATTCAATCAGTATGTCATTCTATCTGTATAAATAAAAGGCCAGGGGGCCGAATATCTCTAACATCTCTAATTAAAAGCAATGTGGCTGAATGTGTCAGTGCTTGCCCTTAAACTCCAGAGAAGTAACCAAAATTTCCCCTTTCTTACCAAAAAATAAATAAATAAATAAAAATTCCCGACTATGGAACAAATGTACAAATGTATTCTCCAATTTTAAACACAGCTACTAGCATAGCTCTAAGGCTGCACTTATACATAGGCCATAAAGGTTTACTGATACTTCCTCTGCTTACTAATGTTTTCACTTCTTTTAGCTTTGGTCTTATTCATTTAGCTAGATTAAGGACAGAACACAGTAAACAAGAGGCTTTGTTTCATCTATAAAAGGGAAATAGGCCTGTGGCTTTAGCCAAGAGAGTGTGATTTCCTGTGTGGAACCAGGACTCTAAAAGAAACCACTGTGGACTGGGGCACTGCACCAGGTCAGACTGCTAGTGAGCTGCATTTTGATAGAAAAGTCTGACACCATGCCACAGCCAGCTGCACAGCTCGAATATGTAACAGTTCACCTTACAAGCCTTCTTGTGGCCATAGAAAGGACTTACAATAAGGTCTAGGAAAAATGCACCATATGTACAGTGCCTGGCATAAGTGTTCTCCCCATTCAAAGCTTTGTAGAGTTTTACTCTGTAGCTTAAATTACAAATCAGGAGTTTAGTACAACAGGAAAGGGTAAAAAAGACTGTTCCTTTCGATCCCTTCTTCTCTTCAAGCATCATGCTGAGAGTACCATTAACCTTTTGATTGCTCCTTTCAATGATGCTTCTTCTAGCCCTGGATGGCTTCGTCTAGGAAACGTCATGCTGTATTCCTTCCATTTTTAAAAAGAGATGTTATAGTGATCTGTAAGATTTTCAAAGTATGGGATTTATCTTTAAATAGCCATACCCTTACTGACTTTTTCAGAACTTCCTGCCCCAGACTTGTTTTGATAGTTTCTTGGTCAAGAGTAGGCTGCATTGCCGTCAGCGTGTTAGCAACCATAATCTTAATATTCCATAAATTTTTACTTTGATGAGTATGTTTGATTTTGACTGGGGAACATAGGGTCTGGGGAGCATAGGGACCGGGAAACATTGGCATGGGGAACATAAGGACTGGGGAACATAGGGTCTGGGGAACATAGGGACCGGGGAACATCGGCATGGGGAACATAGGGACTGGCGAACATAGAGACTGGGGAACATCGGTATGTGGAACATAGGGACTGGGGAACATGGGGCTGGTTCCATACTTCTGATGCCAACTGGTTGTACCAGAAGTGTACTGATATTTCCTCAGTTCAACATTATGGGTTATTTTGTGTAGAATGATGCCATACAATTCCTAATAAGTATGTTTCACACATTGCTGGTCTGAACACTAAAATGACTGTATAAAGGGCAAAAATATAAAAGTATTCTGACAGAAAGGACTAACTTTCCTTCAGGGTTTTAAACTTGATTTCACTCACTATCCATGTGACCATCTAACAGTCTTGTTAGTTATTTATAAAAGTCACTCATGTGAGTTTTCCTCTTACACACCTGATGGATCTGTTACATGATTAACAGATCATGCCATCCTGACACTGCATGCAGAAAGGTCAATTCCAAAACAGTATTTTGCACTTTATGATCTGCAGTTTAGTACACTCTCAGACGTAAAATTTACGGTAAAATACCATCAATTTTGGCTGCCAACAAAATACCATTAATTTAACGGTGGCCGTAAATCAAAATTATGGTAATTCACCGTAATTTTTATATGCAAACGTATTTTTAAGAAATTACAGGCACCATATTTTTTACGGTAATATACTGTAATTCAGCAAAACTTACACCGTATTTCTTAAATACGGTGACACCATTATCAAAATAGAGTACCTTACCGTAAGTTTTACGGTAATGTCTGAGAGTGTATTGTTCTGAAAAAATCCACACCATGAAAGGCATACATTATTTGCTGACATGCTGCAGATTTTATTTATCTGTAATAAAAAGGCAGTTGAATACATACTATATGGAACCTATGCAGAATATATATATATATTAAAATACAGCTTGAACTATTTTGTATTTCAAAGGATAATTATACAGGGTAAAGAGTATTGCTCAGAATCACTAATTCTGCTTTGAACATATTTAACATCAGTACTATAATTTAAACATGTGATAATTTATTATGCTCAAAGCCGTGGTTGCTTCTGCTATTAATATGAAACTGCAGTCTTTCCAAGTTCCAAACCCAACATTCCACTTTCAAAACCTCTGTGGTGCAATTTAGTAATAACTGATTCTGTCTGTTTATATCTCAAACGATAAGGCTGCTGTATCAAGTTCATTATCTGTTTATCTGTTTGATGTATTTTAGTCTCAGTATCATGGATAAGATTTTTTAATGAATTGTGTAATAAAATCTCAGAGCAATGTGCACTCTTTTTCTGCCAGATTAAATTTCAGTTGAAATATTTATTTATCTATCTATTTATTTATTTATTTTGGAAGAATCTCCTTAAAATAATTAGCAGAGCTTTTTGGAAGCTCTGATAATTGCAGATAAGTTGCATTGGCTTTGTACCCTGCTTAAGTAATGTGTTTTTTCCCCCAAAATCCTGATTCAGGTACTCCAGCAGTCTATTATCATCTTTATCTGCCACAAAAAGAACATTTTAATTTGAATTATAATATAAAAGTAAATGTGTGTCATGTCAGTCACTGTAAATCAGTGAAAACCAGTAAAGAACATGACTCATGCAATGTAGTGGAAACTTTTGTTTTCAAATTTTCCATGTCTTACGTACCAAAGACTAGGTTTTGCTTACATTTGGTTTTCCTCAGCTTATCCTTTACTACCAGGATGTACTCTCAACTGTATGAGCTTGGCAAAGGAGAAGAATGAGGTTGCAGACCCCAACATATGTGGCACGGGCAAGCCCAGGAAGGCACAACTCATGGTACAGTCATTTCCACAGTGCACAGCCTGATCCACCAGTGGAAAAATGAAGGCAGTCTTGGCCTCTGGTAATTGTTTCAAATGCAAGGTGAAGTGTTCTGCAAAGTAAAATTTACAAAAAAAACCCCACAATTTTAGAAAAAATTGTAAAGTCTATCAACCAAATTCTTAAATTTTTATGAATTGCAGGAGATCTCAAGAAGGACCTGGAGATTCATATATAATACTTTAGTAGTGAGTGAGTAGTGAGAGCAAACCTGATTTAAATTAGATTGCTTGTGTGAATTAGTTATTAATGTCAACGTGTGTATTAAATAATCTACTTAGCCTGCTAGCTTTAATTTATTGTCACAGATGAACTTGAAATGGGCAGCCATGGCCTAGAGGTTAAAAAAACAAGTTTTGGACTATAAAGCTTTTGGTTTGATTTCTTCAGCCAGCAGGAAAAAATATTTGTGGCTGAGGGATTGAGCAGTGCCTTCCCTTCCCTTTACCTTCACAGCTGAAGTGTCCTTGAACAAGGTACCTGACCCCCAACTGCTCCCCAGGTGCTGGATGGATGGCAGCCCACTGCTCTCCAGCATAGACCTGCTCAGTTTTTAAAGGTTCACCCAAACCCTGGGGGTTGAGTGTTCTGATGAAGTATTCATATGCCTTCTCTTCCTCAACCTTGTCATTACAGAAAGTGGTGGTGTCTCGATCCACCTCTCTAACCTTGGTCCAGGACTTCTTTCCATCTATTCACCGCTTTATGACATAGCTGATCACCTTCTGCCCTCCATTATCTCGTGGCACTTTCCCCTTCATGGCTATGCACTTGTAACTACACTCCATAAAATCCACTTTACCCTGAGGGGGTTTAGAATGGTCTAGAAAATAAGAGCAGGACATCTCTACATTCTGTTAAATATGGTGACCTGAATTACTCCATTGATTTGTCATTTAGCAAGTTCAGTGATTTGTCATTGTGCTACTATTATTTGTTGTGTCTAAGAATACTAATGAGAGTCTTCATAAAGTAGCACATATGACTAAGAAATAGAAATATACATGTATACACTGTACATAATTCTAAAGTAAAACCCCAACAGAGTATTTTTATACTGTGCTTATAATGCAGGTATTTATCCATGATCTTGGCAATCCTTATATCATGTCATCTTTAAGGCAGGTTTGCCCTTGAATGGAATGCTGATGGTGGCTGTCTCACCAGCTTTTACTGTCACTGGCTGGCTGGATAGCATTTCTAGCATTGTGTGATCAATAACAGGAGGATCTGCAGGGACAGTTTTACTCAGCTCAAGTTTGCATGCAGTATACCACTATATTGATTTTACAGGTGTTCCTGTGTGGAATATGCATGTTCTCCCCATGCTTGCGTGGGTTTTGTCCGGATACGCACCATCCAAAAATGTGCACAGTAGGCTAATTGGCTGTTCCAAATCACCCAAGGTGTGAGAGTGTGAATGGTTGTGTGTGTGTTGGCCCTGTAATGGTCTGGTGAGCTGTTCAGGGTGTACCCTGCACTTGCCCAGACTCGGCTGAGATGGGCGCCAGCCATCCTGCAACTGTAATTAGGATTAGACGGCTTAGAAAAGGAATGAATGAATAAATGATCCCATATGTGGATCATCTCCAAAATTTAATGGGTTCATTCCAGGCCCAGACCCTACCCCTCTACCAAGTTTAATGAAAAACAGTAGTTTTTACCTAATTCTGGTAATGGAAAAAATTATTTGAAAATGGTTGTTGAAAAGAATTTAATAAATTCCTAGATCTGGATCGTGATCCGAATCTGCTGCAAAATGTAACAGGCTCTTGCTACGCGCATAACCCATCCCTCCAACATGTTTGTTGAAAATCAGTTCAGTAGTTTTTTGAATGGTCATGCTGATAGACAAACAAACAAACTAACTAACAGATGCTGGTGAATACATCAGGGCGATTATACAATTTCTGTCTTAAATGGGTGCAGCATGGAAAGAATATCATTCCTAAAAAAAAGTTAACCGACTAGTAACACTTCACACTTTTGGTTAAAGAGTACCAAAATACATTCACAGTTGAGGTGAGCAGAAAGAAAGCCCACTCATTATCAGCATTGTGACATCTTAATCTCAGACATATTATACACAGCAAATCTTTCCTTGAATTTGTATGACCTGCTATACGGAACTTCCTCACTCTCAGCTCATTTAGCACTGAAGGAATATTTGCTATATTCATCCTGTACATTAATGAACACCAGCTAATGAACTGCCCCCCTGCTTTATCACCTGTAGTCAAATCTGATCTATAACCTGCAACATCATGTTGACATCAATACCTATTTGGTAGCGCATAAAAACACTCTGTGAATACCTTAATAAAAGGCCTCGTACCTCATCTTTTAGGCAGACACCATCTACATTTTCATCATTCAAAACCACACAACGTTTTGCAACTGAGCCTGTGGGACTCTGAACATCTGGCAAGCCACTTTTCACAGTGGCAAATCTCTCTGCAAATATTTACATTCATGTTTTTAAAAGGGTAAGAGATCTAGGCAAAGTTTTAGTTGATTTTTAAATTATTATTATTTTTGCTTTTTTTATTATTATAATTATTGCATTGGCCTGCAATCATGCTTATCAAGATCTATTGAACAACATACCAAGCCAGCTAGCCAACAATCCATCTATCCATCTGTCCATCCATTCTTTCATTAGCTCCATCCACAAGTCTATCAAGAGCCATGAATCCATGGAGAAATCCATTTATCCATCAATTTCCTTTTTTTCTGAACCAAGCATTAATTAACACATGCATCCACTCACTAAAGAATTATCCACCAATCCATGTATCAAGCAATTCAGTCAATTCAGTCCATTCATTAACTGGCCCACCCATCTAACTATACATCTATTAATTGATCCATCCATCCCTCCAACTTTCCATTCACCCATGCATACATTCATTAACCTTTCCTTTCATCTATTTTTACTCTATTATTATTTATTGTATGTATACACAACATATAGACATATCTGCATATCAAATAATCTATTATGTATAGCTACTTAACATCCACAGTGAGGTTTGAGGAGCTGACATACTTGTAAGTATCATTATCCTGTGTGCAAATGCTAGTGTATTTTCTAGTGTCTGAAAGTTTAAAATCTTAAAGGATAGGCTCAGCATTTTTTCCTTCCCTCATGAAGATGTATTATAGATTGTTAGTAATGTCTTTTCCATCCTTTACCGACATCGTATGAATATCCTCCAAAGCCATCTCAGCCTCCAACCTGGCCTTGTCCTTCTCCGCCACACGAACATTTTTTTCCACAAATTCACAAATTTGAAGGAGATTCCCAACCAAGAAAAAGAACTGATCAGAGACTCATTCAAGAAAAGCTGATGGAACTTACAGTTTTTCAGTGAATACAAGGCTCATGCCTATCATGACAATTTCACAAAGCCTGGGTACTTTTGGAAACATTACATTTTTGTAACTTTGAATTACTTCTTACTTGGTGCTCTGACATGAATGTAATAAAAAAAAGGTTTTAAAAGTTTTTAAGTCTCTTACGTTCGATAAACAGAGAGGCTGTCATAGTCAAATCTCCTATACCGATGGTATAGTCACCAGTATAACTACGAAACCCATCTTTCATATTTAAAGTGTATGTAAAGCCATCACCAAACACACATGCATCAAACTTCTCATCTCGCTTTAAATCCTTCTTTTCTAACTGCTTTTCTTTTTCAAGAGTCCCAATTCAAACACAGTGATCTGTCTCTCCATCATTCGTAAGGTCCTTAGATCTGTGAGGAACTTCAGCTGGTGGTGAATAGAGAAATAAAAGACAGAAGGAGAGGGTGATCAGCAGCTGGCATCTTGTTGAAGTTCAGGGTTTTTCAGGCTGTGCAAGGCTTATAAGTTTTAAACCTCTTGTAGGTAAAGAGAGACCTTGTAGGTAAGAGAGAATGAAGAAGTTGAAGAGGCTTGGATATGATTATAGATAATACATATTAAACATGCACTTGTATCTTGAAAGCAGATAAATGCAGACAGCGTGCGGTAAGGACACTCGCCTTTGAAAGTGAGTTTGGCAGGCAGACTCACTTTCTCCGTCTTTAAGAGTGTATGTGCCAGAGTCGGCCATGGACACACTGGTGATGCACAGCATGTGTTTAGTACCCAGCTGTTTAACTTCATACTTCTCAGAAGAGCTCTGGATCCGCAGCAACTCACTGCCCTGAATATGAAAGGGTTATGTATGCACACTCACGCACACACACACACACACATACACACACACACACACACACACACACACGGTATGACAGATGTCTGTAAATATTTAGAAATTATTTCTCAACTGTAACTAATAACAAACTGAAGATTTTATGTTTTTTATTTAATTATGTAGAAAATCATTGATAGATAAACACAGTAGAGAAACACAAAGGATCCTGTAGGTTGAATGTGTAACCCGATTTCACAAATTCTCCACAAATAAATATCAATTCCAACAAGAATAAATTGGGTAAGGAAACAGCTATGGGAAATAAAGCTTAAAAGAACCACATACACAATATTTATGATGTATTCAGAATGGGAGACAGGCAGAACGTCCGCCTCACAGCAGGAAGGTTCCAGGAGGGTTCGAGTCCCAGGCTTGACGAGAGCGTTTCTATGTAAAGGTTGCATGTTCTCCTAATGTTTGCATGGGTATCCTCCGGGTACTATGGTTTCCTCCCACAGACCAGAAAAATGCACATCAGGCTAATTGGCTGTTCCGAATTGCCCATAGGTGTGAGTGCAACTGTATTTCGATTTGTTGTGGTGAGTCTGAAAAATGTCTCCATGAAAGTCAATGCATTTGCATCAGGAACTGCCATGGCTGTTGATACCATTGTTCATGAAGAAACTGAACTATGAAAAACATTCAGTTTTGGAAAAATGTGGGACAAGCACAACTTGTGCATCAGCAGTACACAAGACCACTATAGCTTGCAACCTAGCTGGCTTGTCAACTTTTTATTATCAGTGTGCCTTATCAAATCCATTACCAACGATTTAATAAAGAAATATATTTTTTTGCATTTTCCAAGTCATTTTATCCTTTACTGAGGTTGCAGGGAGGCTGGAGCACTCCTGATCATCGCATCGCCAACACAGATATACAACCATTTGCCCTCACATTCACAACTAGGGGCAATCGAGAATATACAGTTAGCCTAATGTGCATGTCTTTGGGCTGTGTGAGGAAACCAGAGTACCTGGATGAAACCCATGTATGCAAGGGAAGAACATGCAAACTCCACACAGAAACGTCCAAGACTGGGACTCAAACCTAGGACTTTCTTGCTCTGAGGCGGAGATGCTAATCACTACACCAATCTGTGAATAAACATTATCATACTGTAGCAGGTACAGGTAACAGAGCCCATTGCTCACAGAATGGTTTCAACATGCAACACAGCATGACATCATTTCACATGACAGTTGTGAAATGTCATTTTGCTGTTTCTGTTCCACCTAAAACCCACTTCCACATCCATGTTATTCTCCATCTCCTTGAGGTTTTTTTTTTTGTTTTTTTTTTGCAGATGCCTCTGAAGCCATATTCATTGAATATATGCTCATAGTCCTTCTTATCAGCTTCAGACAGAATCTTAAGCATCTCCTCTTCGGTTGGAGGCTTCTTCTCTCCCTTCTCTACACACCTGCATCACACAATTACTGCTTTCAAAGCCTTTAACAAAGCATGCAGTGTACTCCACCTGGCAGGAATCTACCAGAACCTACAATGAAAAATAGATGGTTGAAAGTAGCAAGAGCACATCTTTACTAATAATGCACCTCATGCATGTCTGCAAAAGTGGTATCGAGTATGGTGTATAGTTAAGGAATAAGTCTTAGTTTGAACTAAACTACAGCAGTTTGTTTTTGTCCTTGGGGTGGAAATTAGTTATTATCTGCAAATCTGAATCCTGAAAAAAGAAAAAGAAAAATCTAGCAAATCTGTAGATTTTGTATTTTGTTGTTTCTTTAACTTTTTCATAAAGCTCAGTGCAGGATCTAAGGGGAAGACGAGATAAATGAATTGAAATGAATTGAATCTTGTGAAATCTGTAACACTTGCACTTTCTGAATCACAAACGAAATGAAGTAAAGGGCATCAGCATTCCTGTTAGATAACAATGCACTTTTACACATTGCAATCCTTCAGAGTTAGGTTTTTAATAAGTGCATGTAATTAAAATAAAATGAAGATAAAAGAAAAAAGTATGTGTGTAAGACATAATAACCTGTTAGAGAAGTTAAAAGTTGCAGTGCTCCCCATGGCCAACAGGGAGCAGTTTAGCATCTATGGATCAATTCTTCATTACTGGAGCTTGTTTCAGTCAGAAAACAGATGGTACAAGACAAGGAATATGTCAGTATGTATATCTTAATTACTTCCTAATGGCAAATTAAGCTTCTCTGAAGGCGAAAGACTGGAAATAGCACACATTACAAAATCTACTCATTAACTTTCTTTAAATGTTTATTAACCATGCTTTCATGATAAATGAGATTATTGTTGAGGCATTTAAAATATAAATGCACGACTGATGGTACTGACTCATCCGTACTCAAAATCCACATACATTTAACACATGATCACAAGTTTGTCCACCCCTTTGTTGCACCCCTAACATGGTAAAGCAACTCAACAGTACAATATGTTTAATCACTGCTGTAAAACTGGTAGCTGTCATCAGGAAAAGGTGCAGAAATTGGAAATGGAGTGAGGTGTTAACCTAAGTAGCACCAAATGTTCAACACTTTATAAGTAAGAAATAAAACATAATGGGAAATATAGAAATAAGAAAATAATCACTGGTGGGACACTGGTGAAGCACCCTCATGCACAGCAGTTGTTAATATCTTAAAGCTGATTTATTTAAAAAATAAAAAACAACAGCAGCACACATATCACACATATCAGATAACCTTCTCCTCACTGAAACACGTTTTTAAGCATTTTATATGAAGCATTTATCATACAAGTCCATGTGTACACTGTTGCTATAGAAGCAAAAACCATTCAGAACCTGTACATTAATACTCTATGATTTACCTTTATAGAATATTAAACAGCACCTAACCTGACTTAAGTATTCAACTTCAAACTGAAGTAAATCAAACTGAAGTATTCAACAGCACTGTGGAATAACAGCTTATTTAAAAGATTATAAGATGTGTGAATTTCTAGCTGGCTGTCTTTCCATGGTAACCGGTACATATGGAGTTCCCACCTGTTGCAACTTACACTAAAACGTTAAAGGAAAACAAAACACCAGGTAATATTCTTATCTTATTATTTGAATCAGATTCAGTTTACATCATTTGTGCAATATATTATGTCAAAACACGTTTTTATCAGCATTTCAAAGTTGCAAGTTTTGAGACAACACCCGGAAATAGGCACTGCCATGTTAAAAAAAAACTTGGAAAAAGTATCAATGAAGCATGTTTTTAACTCTGTGCCCTGTTTACATTAGATTTAATGACCACGTTGTAGATTGCAGATTGTATTGTAAAAAAAAAAAGATAAGAAATCATAATATAACCTCCAAAGCATGGCAAAATATATTAATAATAAAACCTGTACATATACCAGCCAGGGGCAGTACAGTGGCAGCCCAGGGATACAGTAGTTCATAATCTTGCCTCAAAGCAAGCTGGTTCTGGTTTCAACCCCATGGCTGGTGTCTACAGTTTCCTCCCATATTCCAAAGGTATGCACATTAGGTCAACTGGCCACTCTAAATTGCCCATATGCATGAATGAGAGTGTGAATGGTTATTTGTACAGTTTTAGCCCTGTGGTAAACTGGTGACCTGTCCCTAAAAGAATAAGCAGTACTAATAATGAATAATTAAATGTACAAAGCAGAATAGGAATCTGATAAATGGGGACATTTTCGTTCCCTGGTAATATATATTTGCTTTGTCTCCAAAATAGTGCATGCAAAAATTTAGTGTTGTGTTTGCTTTTAAATGCAAATGAGAATAAAGCAACATTCCTTACTTTCTCCCATGGGACAAACTTTCCTTAGTGTAAGATACTCAGAGATTGAGGATCAAACAATATACATGTATTACTGCAGCTGGGAGTTTTGTCTTATTAATGTCTCTCTCATTTTTCACTGCAGCTTGATAAATTGTCTTAGATGCGTTAAATGACATCACACTATATTAATAAACCATATTTCTCTGGTCGCCTATAAGGTTGGCAGGGACATTCTGACATGATAGATATAAAGAACTTAATCACCACATTATTATACCTCACATGATCTACTGCATCTTTCACTCCTTCAGAATACTAAAAATATCACTGATGTAAATGCCACATTATAAACCCTGATCCAGTCATTTTTCTGCATGTGTCCAGAATTACAGAATGAATTTCGAGGCCTGGTATAAATAGAGTTCAATAGAGTCTCTCACCTTTAAGACATACCACTTACTGATGTCATTGTAGAAAGTCTTGGCACCCTTGGTCAGTTGATTGTCACATTCTCTGCCCCAGATAACATTAGAAGTGGGGTTGCCGGACACTTTTTCATTCTCTGACAGATTATTAATGGAAAGTTGATGAGAAAAGCTATTCTGCCATGCAAAGACCTACATCTACAGACCAACGATGACCAGGCCTCAGTTGATTTAGCTATAAAGTATAGGATTCAGTTCACCTTAAAAACTTTTAAAAATAGGACTAGTTTTTTGGTGCTTCTGAAACAGCATTTCTGTGTTCTTGCTCCATATCATGATGAGCACCACTGTCTGATGGACTTCACAATGTATAATTCAGAAGCACCTGTTCTAGGTCTGTCTAAAAGATTTTTTAACTACTTGCATTACAAGTAGAGTGTTTTCGAGAGGCAAAAATGGTTTCTTTAGTCCTGCAGCTATGGCCTTATAAGGTTTCTTGTGTTCATCCTGGTACACATTGACTTGGGAGTTAAAATTTCAGCAGCAGCCAACCATCCAGTTCTTAGGATAATCCTTCCATTGTGAATGTTGTGAATGGTAAATGTCTGTCTAAAATATGTGTAATGGCCTATTTATAATATATAACAGCTGTTATATTGATCAATTCAACATGTTGGACACTACATATCCTGTGGTATTAGTCTATCTCTCTCTCTCTCTCTCTCTCTCTCTCAAAATAATTATTTTATATACATATATATATATATATATATATATGTATGTATGTGTATATATATATATAGATAGATAGATAGATAGATAGATAGATAGATAGATAGATAGATATAGATTTATTTATTTATCCATCTATTTATTTTATATGTATCGTTTTCATATTTCTTTAGTTACTTTTTTTTACTCTACTTGCACTGTTTCTTTTCTTAAACACATGAACTATGACTTTTATCATTTGAATGTTTCTCATTATCAGTACCAGTAACCAGTGTTATTCATAGATAAACATCCACATCTAATTGTAATAGGATACAATAAAATAAAATAAAATAAAAGTTCACTGTAAAAAACACATGTGTGGCAATCCAGCTGATTACCTCAACTATTCATACAAACATCTTTAAATAAAATTTTGCTAGAGACACAGTAAAAGTTCATGGTATTTACAGAAGCACATATGCCTAGAGACCAACACACCAAGATATGAAGACTGAAATAGCTTACCAGCTTGTGCCCAAGGTAATTACATTATTTCTGTTATATACGTGAATGTTCTGCGTATTTTGCAGACTGGATTAAGATGTGCTGCAAAGTATTACTTATTTTGTTCAACAGCACTACAGTGCAATAATTACTAAGAGTTTCTAAGAGAAGGCTGGTGTTTATTTATTTTTTTTTTGTGAAGGGACACAAGTAACAGAGAAATTTGTGAAGTATGCACCTTGTGACACTTATAAGAACGGCATTTCTTATTAAGTTCTGAATAATTGTGTAAATATAGGCCATAGACTATACACTACAAAGTGTTTTGAATACCTAGTTGCTTTAACAAATTTAGTAATTTAAGTTGCTAAAATGCCCCCAGTGCAGCTAACTGGGTTATCAAAGGCCGGCCATGTCTCTCACTGTCTGTGGTGAGAGGCATGTAAAAGAACCATTGCTGATTTTCGTCAAGAGTAGGCTGCATTGCCGTCAGCGTGTTTCTGCCTTGCGATGGCCTGGCGAGCTGTCCAGGGTGTACTCTGCCCTCGTCCAGAGTCGGCTGAGATGGGCGCCAGCCTCCCTTGCAACCCTAATTAGGATTAAGCGGTTCAGAAAATGAATGAATGAAGTTGCTAAAATGTGACATAGAATATATACTAGACATTAGTCATACACAGCTAACACTCCGCATTGTGCAGCATTATTGTGACATTGCATAAAGGTCATATTTTGGTTGGTTGCACAGAATGTTTTCTAAACATTATGACATTGTGAAACCATAATGTTAATTGAGAACATGTACATGACTTTCATGCACAACATGATTTTGATGTCACCAAAATTCCACACATATTCAGGCCCCTGGTACACAGCCATCCAATGTGGGACAAGGACTGTGCACATCCATACTGGGGTTTCCATTTCAGTGAAATACATAGATACTGAAAAGGAAACCACAGTAAACATCTGCACTGTCCTTGTATATTAAAGTTACTGTAACGTTTTCTGACATTTTTTGAGACACTTACTGAAAATGTAACCTGTAACAACATCGTCAACATCGTCACCACATTCTGCAGCTTTGCCTTGTGTCATATTTCTCACCATTTCTGTGTAATCTGTTTATGTCGAGTGAAGTGACTGCGGTTATGTGAGAAGGAGTTTAATTTGAAATGGTGTCGTGTTAGAATTTTGACACTATTTGTGATTATGAAACCTGCACATTGTGACAGATACAATAGACAATATACAGAATGGAGTTACTGTCACATCTGTTCAATTTTAAAAGTGTGAGTATTTTATAAATTCAGGTAGAAATTAAATTCCTTGAAGCAGTGGGATGCTAAAGAGGGGAAAATTTTTCAGGTGTGATTTAATAAGCAGTTAAACACTTCTGCTTGGTTTGCTTCTGAGCATTAAAGTGTCTATTTAATCAATGCTGTGGTTATAGAGTGATTATATATTAGAAATTATTATATAGAGATTATAGAGATTATAACTGAAATTATGGTTAATATTTGTAGTGTCACCCTGGAGATAATAAAAAAAGGACAATATAAGCATTCATACTGAAGCGGTATTTTAGCAATGATGTGAGCGGTGATGTCATCTCAACTTTCTGAGCTGTAACAGGTTGAGGTTTTGTCTCAAACTCAGGAATACTCTCTCCCAGACAGATTTCAGAGCTTCTCTGTACATGACTGAATGACTCCATCACAGACGAACTCTTACACTGCACTGCAGGCTATACTGTCAGACAAAATGTAGGGTGCATATAAAACATACTTACATGATACAGTATACATGCATACAGACAATAAATATAGACACACAAGAAATCATTCATTCAATAGTCAACCCTTATTTACACAGATATAAACAGTCGGAATTGACATCTATAATAAATCCAGATGTATACAATCAGAAGGAAATCCATAGTGGTCTGTTCTCATTATAATTATCCCACTCAATTAATCATTGTACACGGAGGCGAAGCATAGCTTGTTGAATATCTGCCATGTTTAATGTGTAAATAACTGACAAAGAATATCAAAGTAAAAACAATAAAACACCATTCACTCATGTAGCCCAAGTCACAGTGTCTGCCACCCCCTTACAGCAAGTGTTCAGCTGCACTCCTTTCTATTCGTTGTTCATTTGCCATACCACTTGTTCCTATTATTATGGTCGCAGGGAGGATGGAGCCCATCTGAGCTCACACTGGTAGCTTAAAAAATTGGCATGCATAAACTATCCTTGGGTCTAATTATGATGGCTAGATGATTGAGTCACAGTGTCTTCAAAACCACAGGTCTTGTGGTGTGTTCCTGGTACGCAGTGGTCAGTACCTACCAACACTGGTATAAGGAAGGACAAATGGTGAACCAGTAACAGATTCATGGGCAGCTCGGGCTCACTGACACGCATGGGAAGTGAAGGCTAACCCATGTGGTCTATTCTAACAGGAGTTCATAAATTGCTGAAAAAGTTCATGCTGGCTATAAGGGAAAGACATCAGAACACAGCGCATTGCAGATTACTGCATATGAGACTGCATAGCTGCATACCAGTCAGAGTGCAGATGCTTTACCCAGGTCCACCATTGAAATCTCAAAACTGGACTATGGAGCAATGGAAGATGGAGGACTGGTCTGATGAATCACATTTTCTTTTACATCATATGGACAACTGGGTCCATGTGTGTCATTTTCATTGTTAAGAGATTGCAGCATGAAGGACTATGCAAAGAACACTGCCGGGTATGTAGTAGAAGAATGTTCTGCTGGGAAATTTTGGGTCCTACAATTTGTGTGTCACATTATTTTAATACATACTATCTACCAAAACATTGTGTCAGACCAAGTATAATCCTTAATAGCAATGATGTTCCTTAACAGCAGTAGGCTCGTTTGGCAGGAAAAATTGACCTCCAAATTTCCCATCTGTGGGATGTAATGGACAAACAAGTCTAAACCATGCAAGCCCAACCTTGCATCTAACAGTAATTAACAGATGTGCTGTGATCTGCTTGGTGCCAGATACATTGGAAATAAAATGAAATCAATTCAATTCAGTTTTATTTGTATAGCGCTTTTATAATTGACATTGTCACAAAGCAGCTTTACATAATAAAATTAATTTAAGGAGAAATCAGATACAATGAAACAATTTCTGGTTTCTTTCTTAAACCATTTGCTTACTCTTTTACATAACCCCTGAAATAGGCACGATGATATTAGTAAACATTCGTTCATTCATTTTCTTAGCTGCTTAATCCTTGTTAGGGTCACGGAGAGGCTGGCGCCCATCTCAGAGCAGAGTACACCCTGGACAGCTCGCCAGGCCATTGCAGTAGTAAACATTTCCATCTTTTTTTATTTTTGTTGAAATCGTATCCTTTCTTCTTTTTTCTTAATACTTGATCTTGGACCTTGAACCTTGGACCTGTCCAATGATTTCTACAAATCAATGTTTCACTGCTAAGTTATCACATATGTGCATGATCGTTTCTCTGATCATGTAGTCTTGTTATTGTTACTGTAATTATAAACAGACACAGAAACAAAACAAGATATAAACCAAGTGAATAAGAGATAATAAGTCCGTGAGCTGGGGAGCTTTTGCCATGTTATTGCTTATCAGTGTATATACATATTGTTATGGCTAATCGGTGTATGCATGGAGGAAAAACTGTGCAAAACTGTTCATAACCATTATCTGTACAAATGGCTCTTGTATTATATTTTTCATTCTATTTTATAAAAAATATAAGCCTTCAGAATTTATTTCCATTATACAAATTTGATGTTCTAATGTTTGGTTCTGACTTTACCATAATAAAACTTCTAGTCAATGAGTGAGCTGTATTTGACAAATATCTATTAGTACATAATATATAGACCCAATTCAGTGAAAGTGAATTATTGAAATTTTTGGTGTGGGGGACTTGAAAAAGACATATCATCTAAGTGCTCAATTTAATGGTTCTTGCTTAAGAAATTGTTCTCCGGGATTGTTAGCAGATCTAGACTCTCATATTTATAACTTAAAACTGAATTCATTCATTCATTCATTCATTCATTCATTTATTTTCCGAACCGCTTAATCCTAGCTATGTTCGTGGGGATGATCTCAGATGACTCTGGGCAGAAGCAGAGTATGCCCTGAACAGCTTGCTGGTCCATCACAGGACAACATGCACACAATCATTCACACTCACACCTTGGGGCAATTTGGAAAAGCCAGTTAGCCTAATGTTTCTTTAGACTGTGGGAGAAAACCAGAGGACCCAGAGGAAACCCCCATACAAGCATGGGGAGAATATGCAAACTCCACACATAAATGCCCTTACCGAGCCTGGGATTCGAACCCTAAGGCAGTATTACATAGTCCAATTTCAACATATTATGAGGATGAAATTTAGACTTGTCCTAAGCTACAGTGCTATATGACTCATTTGAGACTGAACTTGGACCTGGTGGTAAGTGACTCAACTATCTTACCCTTGAGCACCTTGGAGTTATGAGTGACCTTGTGCAGACGTGTGAACTGATGGAATAAGAGCTGCTGGAGGAGGACATGTGGAAGTGCTCCTTTATACTTCCACTGAGCTGGATCACTTTAGTAGACATGCTGGGCTTCTTCATAAAGAATTTAAAGAGGAGGAAAAAAGTGTAAATAAACAGTGAAGGCTTGTAGGAATGTGGGAAGGCATGAAAGAAAACAGAAACCAGGGAGACTCATATAAAATGTTACCTGTTAGATATGTTTACATTGAGGATAAAAGTAAAGAGAAATGTGCTATTGTCATGGCCCAGGTGACATTTTCCCACAGTTCTTTTTCCCCTCTCATCTTTAGCTTTGTTTTTGACCCGCTTTGAAATGAGGTCCACTTTTCACTGCGGTATCAAAGAGAACAAAGGAGAGAGGAGACCAAATAGGGAGCAGCACCTTATTCTCCGTAAAAAGCTTTCACTGTTATTGTAAAGTGGATTGCGTTCATGAGCACGAGCTGTTTCACTGGCTGACCCTTTCTGCCTGTTTCTCTCTCTGCCTATCTCACTCTCATTGGCAGTGAGCAGCTTTCTGCACAGCCAGTAGACAAATAACCCATTGTGGAAGACAGCCTCATCTGTCTTTTGAATCATAGATCAATTCTGCTTTGCTGTATCCTGTATCAATTCCTCCAGCTCAAGACTGAGACACAGACATATATTACTTTTTTAGTCTTATGTAAGCTGTTTATGTAAACCCCCCCCCCCCCCCAAACCAACACCACCACCACCACCACCACCACTATTTTTTTTTGTTGTACCCAATTTGATCACTTGTCAATTCCCACCCACAGGACAGCTAAACTCTATTATATGACAGCTACCCACTAGGGAGGGTGAACACTGATGTAAAAGGTTTTTTCCTCTGAGACATGCATTACAGGGCAGCATAACACATTTAAAGGAGAGCACTATCTACCCTCTTCTACAAACATAAACTCATGCATACAAGCCTGTAAATGGCTACACTGAACATAATTCCAATGGTTTAAACAGCAAAATTATTGACTGTATTCTCATTTTACAATCTATAGTTTTATTTTCCAGTGCACTGAGGGTAAGAAAAACAATTGCAATATTTTACAGTATTTTTTACAGTGAGTGCAGTTAGAGTCGAGAAGTGCTGCATATGTATTATATACACTTCACAACAATAGATCGTAAACTGATTCACCTTTGCATTATGGGCATACGGGGTAAGGGCAGTGGTGGCTTAGTGGCTATCTCAACTGCTCAACTGTATGGAAATGATCAATGTAAGTCGCTCTGGATAATTTTCTGGGAGTTCCCTTCTCAAGGTGCAAAATATGGGGAGAAGAATATTTAAATCAGATATGCAGGCTGATTTACTATAGAGAATTACTTCTAATAGCGATAGTGGTTTTATTTACCATCAAAAAAGTCTTCTTTTTTTTTTTTGCATTTCTTTTACGACATCTCATTTATGGCGCATAGTAGAAGACACCCTCTCCACAGCTGGAGACGGCAGCAGCAGACAGCTCGAACTGAGCAGTTCAGAAGACCCTTCGACATTCATTCATTCATTCGTTCATTCGTTCATTGATTCTTCATTTCATTTGCCAAACCACTCAATACTTCTAGGGTCACGGGGAGGCTGAAGCCTATCTCAGGCGACTGTGAGGCTTGGCTCACCATGGACAGCTTGCCAATCCATCTCAAGGCCAACACACACAATTATCACACTCACATTCACACCTAGGGACAAATTGGAACAGCCAGTTTGCGTAACATGCATACCTTTGGACTGGACTGTGGGAGGAAACCAAAGAACCCAGAGGAAGCCCATTTAGGGGTTAATTTCACCGATTCAGCCAGATTAGGACATGCAAACTCCACACAGAAACGCCTTCGCCAAGCCTAGGACTTGAACCCAGGACCTTCTTGAGTGAGGGGGACATGATGACCACTACGCCACCATGCCACCCAGATCTTTTGTTCCCACTGCAGTAAGACTTTTTAACACCCCCCTCCCCCATCAACACTCTCACATATACACTTTTTATTCATTGTTATCCTGCTTCTTTTTATTTATGCTATTTTATTTATGTCTTTTATTTATTCAGGAATGTTTCTATGAATGGAAGAGCGGCTGTTTTAATATGTGCTGCTGAATATTTGAATTTCTCCATGGGGATGAATAAAGTATTATTTATCTGTCTATTCTTCATCACCATGGTGTTTCCCGAGAGTGTGTATATGTTTACAAGCTTTTTTGATTACAACCAACAAGCTGCGCCTGTCCCGTTAGTAAATTACCCACAGCTGAATGCTAACTGCTTGTTTGCGACCCTGCACTAAATTGTGCAGGTCTTGGTAGATTGGACTTGTCATATTAAACAGACCTGATTCTGCCTGTGTTTAGGAAGCAGCACATTGTTTGTACATCACCCACAACATTGTCCACACCTATTAGCACTATTTTATGATAGCAACCACATGCTATTTTGCGCCGCTTAGTAATTCTGTCCCTGAGTCTCAGAATGAAGATGTCATCGAAGCCAAAGTTAATATACACAAATATATAATATATTTTGATACTTTCATGACATTAATTGACAGATTTGTGTTAGAGGTGTCTAAAGGCTCGGATTAAAATAGTTTACTCTGTGCAAAGAGCTAAAATATGGGATGAAATTATGTTTGAAGCCATATTTCTCTATGTTATGTGTTCAAATAAACACCCAAAAAAATCATTAAAATAGCAGCTATCAATTAAAGATTTTGCACACAGACAGATTTTGCTGGAGTTTTGAATGAGATTAACTTTCAACAAGTGCTGTCTTCTCCTTTAACCTGTATATAAACTATTACATCTACAACTACCTCAAGCAAGATCCAGGTGATCAAACAAATGAGATGACATAGAACATGGTTATTTGTTTGTTTGTTTATTTATTTAACTAAAATGAAGTATTCTGCAAGCAAGCTTCATGGCCGTAATAAAACACAAACACTTGACTTGAAACACACAGACTAATATGATTTACTCAATGTTGCTGGAGCAAAGGGGAGAGGTTCCAGACATGGAAGTGGAGACGCTAAGGTATGACAGTATTTGTTGCTCATGTACTTGTGTGAGTGGGTGACAAGGTGAGCGAGGGAGTGACGGGTGATTTGCGATTAGCTCTTTGTGTTTTGAAGTTTTACTCTCGATAAGAAACTACTGTTACATCACCTGCAAATATTTTAGATATGCATGATGCTTTGCTGAAGCAGTGAACGAGGGGGAAAGAAACATATTCATGTAAGTTACAGTTTCACCAGAGGGCAAACTAGCATTTATTATATCTGTCTTTTTTCCAGACTATGTTTTGTCATTTGGCTACAGCATCTTGTAGAAGAAACACTATAATTTGTGTTAAAGGAAGTCATTCGCACACATTTACTCTGACTTTCATTCTTCTTCATTCCAGTACACACCAACATCTCTCAAGACTCATCTTTACCCATCTTACTACAGATCACAATGTCATCCACAAATATTACAGTCCATGGATTCTCTTGTCTAACCTAGTTGTCTGTCCATGACTATTGCAAACAAGAAAGGGCTCAGGGCTGCTCTTTGATGTAATTCCACCTCCATCTGGAACCAGTCTGTCATTTTTGCCACACACCTCACTGCTGTCACGATGTCCTTATACATATCCTGTACCACCCTCACACTCATATTATATCCTGTACCACCCTCACTTCTCTGCCACACTCCTCTGCTGGTACCCTGTCATACACTTTCTCCAAGCCCCAGCCACTGGGGTGCTCTTTTGCCAGTCCTAAGCTTGGGTAAATGGGAAGGGTTACATCAGTAAGGGTGTCCGGTGGAAAACCTGTGCCAAATCAAACATGCGAATCTAAAAGAGAACGATAATGTTAAAGAAGAGTACTTGCATGCAACCTGTGTAATTTTAGTCAGTATCATCAGCATAACATGTACACCACTATAAAAGTAATCGGTGAAGCAGCAATGCATATTTTCTTATTTTTAAAAAGCAAACACTATGTACTAATTCAGGCGAGTGTACAGTATTTTTAACTACATGAAAAAGAGCTCGGAAACCTACAACTGTCAGTGGTGTAGCCATAAGACAGATCATTTTAGCTTTTATTCAGCTACACACTAATGCATCAAACTGCCCATTCACCTGCAGTGTACCAAATTACTGCCACACATTTACAAAAGTCTCATCCTTACATTAAATCTGTCAGGAGTGCTAAATTTAAACACATGCGAGGCACTGATGTAAATTTTTAATTTCAGATGTACATTTTTTCATAATAAAACTGATATTCCACAATTTTTGTTAGGTCACAGTTAATTTCCCTATTCCATTTTATGAACACTTTTTTTATTTATTATTTGAAGAGTTTGAGTTCAGTGCCATTTTTAATTGGAAAAACAATTTTTTAAGTAGCTATACAAAAAAACCTTTTTTCAGTAGCTTTCAAAAGCTTTTTTTCAGTAGCTTTAAAATAAAGCTATTGAAAAAGTTATTTTTCTCTTAATTAAAACGGCACTTATCTGTTTTTGAACTCAAACTCCTCATTTAATCATTTTTATCTATGTGAATGTAAACAATAGATCATGGATAATGTGAACCCTTACACATGAAAATCACACTTGGCTGTAGGCAGCCAATAAATAATTTTATCTTTGTGTTTTCATGTTTAACCCCTGAGGTGTTGGCAAGAACTGCTGATATTCAAAGAGAAATATCACTTCACGACACTTAGAAGACTGATTGATTTAAGTAATATGACATACTGTTGACTGTATGAGCAACTAAATGGCTTTGTTTTTGTTTAAGAATGAGTAATTATATGCATATCAGTAATTAGTACACTATACAGGGACAATACGATTTGATTGGTCTGCGACTGTATCTCTGGATTAATAATCATTATTCTGAGTAGATAATGCATGAATTAAAATGATGGACATGCACAGTTTGTCATATAGAAAAACATAACCATGCTAATACTCCTATACTGAAGGATTAGCCAAACACAGTATTATTTAACCAAGTAAATGTTATAGTATTTACCAATCAAAAGCAATAATGTTAGTGTGCTTATCGGTCTATTATAATGTATGGCAACTTATCAATATGTGCTAATTTATTACAGCTATTAATGTGTACTTATTCATGTATTAATCAAGTATTAACCAATTATTACTGAATTGATGATTGTATTAATTAAGCAATTTATTAGATCTGGTTGAACAATGTATGAAACCTTCTCTGGCACTGTAAGTGATTCAGGTGATTACACAGTATAGCACAGTACGAGATGTATTCTTATGGTCATCAGGAAGCACTGAATTGTATTAGACAATCAGAATATTGTTCACTAGGAAGAACTGAAATGTATTAGCTAATCACAAAACTTATGTTACACCGTTATCAAAAATATATTTTTGATATCCATATTTGAGCTATGAAATAAGCATGGAGCCTCGGAAGATCACAGAAGTATGCACCTTTAAAGGGTAGATAATAGTAGTGAAAGCAACCCAAGACCGAAAGACGTTGCAAAAAGAGATAAGATAAGGGGACCAAAGCCTATATAAACCATCTTTCAGAGGGATATTTTGGAGAACTGCCCAGGCTTCCTCAGAAATTGTTTGTCAGTTTGAATAAACGATTTCTTTGCAAGATTCTTGGCTCATTTAATTGAATTTACATTTTTTTTTGGCAATTTGGAACAGCCAGTAAGCCTAATGTGCATGTCTTTGGACTGTGGGAGTAAACTGGAAAAAGCCCATGCAAGCACAAGGAGAACATGCAAACTCCACACAAAAACGCTCGAGCCCAGGAATCGAGATACTGCTTGCTATGAGGCAAACATGCTAACCACTATGCCACCATGCCAATGTGAGGAAAAAATAACAAAGTGCGGTAATTTACATACAACAATGAACTGTAATTTCGTGTACAGAAACATGTTATAGATCACTTGTACAGCAATTAACAAAATTTTCAGCAATTTCTACAGGATATTTCCTACAGTGTAGTGTTAATGTCCGTTGGAACCCCACCATGCTAAGACCACTGGGCAAGGTCTTAACCACAAGTGTGCCTCTGTCCACCCAGCAGTATAAATGGGTACCAGTAAAAATACTGGCAAGGTAACCTGCGATGGACTAGTGTCCCATCCAGGAGGAGTTGAACTCCTAGTTGCTTCATGCTACAGAAACCAGGGATAAGCACTGGCCTGATGAGCCACTAGGCTTGGGTATAAAAGCTGTATTGTTTCTGTAATGTCACTGAGAGAAGAAAGAGTAATTTTCTCTTTCGACCAGAGAGCATGTTAATTTTCTCTCTTGGACTCACAACTGCAGATGTTTGTGTCATCATCAGGATGTGATCCTGTTATCACCCGACAAAACAGTGTAAGCTTTTCTCTCACTTTACTATAGCACCCTGATCATTAACAATTAAAAACACATGGTTAAAAAAACAAATCTAATCTTTCATTCACACTCTCATGACCCCTCCTTGATCCAAAAGGGAAGAGAGGAGCAAGGGCATTTCAGATTGTACTTGTTTGCCTTTAATGCCTTATGATATGCAGGGTGTAAGATTAATTAAATGGATTAAGGCAAAATAGAACTTGTTTGTGGCTTGTTCCTTTTGTGCAATTAACAGCTGCCTAAATGAACTAATTACCCCTTTGAGCCAAAGATGCTAAATGTTATCATTGCCCCATTTTCCATGCAAATGTGGTCACAAAAAACCCACAGGACAGCAGTAACCTGCACATATTCATATTTATGTCAGCCTCAGGGTAATCAGTGTTGAATATTCAGGCTCAATTTTAAATTCCATTTGAGCTTTTTTTTTTTCTTACACATTTGCAATAACATACCATCATAACAGGTTCACTGAGAGCTCTGTCACTTAGTTTTGAAGAAGCAGCTGCATTGATGTTATCTCACAGATGCTGAAGCAAGCACAATGTTGTTCCTATTTCTTCTGTCTCACATGCCAAAACTTTTTCTTCTGCACTTCCTCCAGCTCAGGTCAATGCAGCTACTGCAGAAATAAGGCTCTGTATAAGAGAGTGTGAGCCCTGGTCAGTGCAGCATCCCCCATGAGTACAACTGACAGTGTCTGACCCATCTGCCAGATTTACCTATTATACCCAGACAGCCACAGACATGATATTTTAGGATAGCTATAATTACTTCATTAATCTATTTTCTCCCTTTACTAAGATCTCTTACAGTACACGCACACACACACACACACACACACACACACACACACACACACACACACACACGCATGCACGCACGCACGCACACATATGTGAATAAGAATCAGAATACTTTATTGATCTCGGAGGAAACTGTGTGCAACAGTTGCTCCATACCAAGTAAATGAAGGATAAGATAAACTCTCAATAAGAAAATTACAAATATCTATCTATCTATCTATATATCTATATATCTATATATATATATATATACATACTGCCTCCCTCCTTCTCCTCTTCTGTCCTCCTCCTCTGCATCCCCGAGGTGTTTTTCCAGATTTCAGCCAGTAAGTCCGTGGGTCTGGCCGCTAGTCCGACCGGCTTCAGGGCAATCAGCTGATCCCTGGAGTAAACAAAGGGTGCAGGGTGTAGTTTCTGTGTTGCGGTCCCAACTCTCCATGAAAGATAAAGTTCCACATTGATAAAAAGTACAAAAACCCTCTTAACCCACATATTGAGAGGGCAGCTACTGATGAACAATAAAATAATAAGTACAAGAAGAAAAATTTCAAGTAAGAAAAAAAAGTTAAAAGTACAGGAAGGGCATTGAAAAGGCTGCACGCCATTTAATGCACATAT
>JAQMYF010000007.1:18342007-18352974 GCA_030014195.1 Neosilurus mollespiculum
TGATCATGTCTTTATTAGTGGGCAAACCAACAAAATCCGCAAGGGATCAAATACTTTTTACTCTCACTGTATATCTACATTCCTTTTAAATTACAAATGCTCAAAGTCTCCACATACATAAAAATATATGACAAAACAACAACAACAACTACAAGAAATAACATCCACCCATCCATACATCCATCCATTTGTTTAATCCTACCCAAGTCATGTGGAGGCTAAAGCCTATCGAAGCTGACTCTGAGTGAAGACGGGGTTCATCTTGAACAGCTCACCACACCATCACAGTGTTCTGATCCCAAGGTTGGAGGTTCAAGCCCCACTATCAACGGAATGTCACTGCTGTCCCCCCAGTGCAGCTAACTGGGTTATAAAAGGCCACCACCCATGTCTCTCATTGTCTGTGGTGAGAGGCATGTAAAAGAACCATTGCTGATTTTCGTCAAGAGCTGTAGTTGTAGGCTGCATAGCTGTCAGCGTGTTTCTGCCCTGCGATGGCCTGGCAGGGTGTACTCTGCCCTCGCCCAGAGTTGGCTGATATGGGCGCCAGCCTCCGCATGACCCTAATTCGGATTAAGTGGTTCAGAAAATTAATGAATGAATAATAATAATAATAATGATAAGAATAATAATAATGACAATAATAATAATAATGATAAAAATAATGACAATAATAATAATAATAATAATAATTATTATTATTATTATTATCATTATTGTTGTTGTTGTTCTATTTTTATATAATATTTTTATTGTTACTATTATTATTATCATCATCATCATCATTTTTTTGAAAATAAAAAATCAGTAACTTTTCATGGTGTGAACTTAAGGGAAATATTAGAAGATAAACTGAGTCTAACAATGGCTTTTAAAAGTACATATTTTAAAAATAGTTTACAGCTGCTCTTCTTAACAGGTGCTTTAGTTTAAAAAAAACAACCCTGTGCTGATGATTGCAAATGGCGAGATTTTCCATGCAGAGTACACTACGTAGAACACAGAACCCGTTGCCTTGATGCCCTACACAATACACCTAGATAGGCTGCAGGGAACCATTTGAGATGCGGCCGTTGATTTGCTTTTTGCGGTGACGCTCGACGCTCGGCCTATGATAGGTCAAAGCTCACTGCGGCCCCGCCCAAGTTCGGTTGCCCGGCAGCGTCATGGATGCTCAACTGAGAAGCGACGGAAACAAGAGCAGGAGAGACTCATTGTGCTGGGAATGGAGTGGCGACTCCTCAGCTTTGGGGGAATCAGAATAAAATTAATCGCTTTGAAAACGAGCCACAATAAACCGGAGGTACTTTCCTAAAATCGCGGCGCGTGACAAAAGGGAGGCGGAGGCAGATGAGCGGCGGGCGGGAGTCGCGCGCGCGCGCGAGTGGAAACGGAGCTCGCAGTGTGTTTGTAGCAAATCCTCCTCTCGGGAAAGAGGAGAGAGTCGGTAGCGTTTCCGGTGGCGGGTTTGACAAATCGGAGGCATGTGCATGGTGAAACAGCTCGTTCTAGGTGAGAAAAATCGAGATCGAGCGCGTGAGAGAGGTGCGCGTTCACCTCCGCGAGGATGCTGAACCACACAGCGCGTTTTATTTCCCACCTGCACAGAGTTCGAGCTGGGCATCACCGACTCCCCCGGATTCACATCCTCACATAATCCAGCCACTTACTGATGATATCACTCAGTGCGCACCTGTTTAACCAAGTCCTGCGTCTTTGGGCCCTGAGTAAAGCTGGGAATTTTAAAGAATCCAGCCAGAGATATACAGAAATATCCCGTGTGTTGGTCTAACAGTGCGTGCAGTGCGTGCAGTGCGTGCAGCGGCTCACTGGGGTGCCTTCAGTGACATGTAGGTGGTTGTGGGTTCATAGCTCTTGGGCGTTATATTGGTATGCAGTTCGTTATTAAGTGACATTATTATTATTGAATACAATTATTAACGCAATAAAAGGAAACCTCCTGCTTTAAAAGAGCCCGTACAGGCTAAAGAAGAGTGGAGGAACGACAGCCATGTGCACCTTCCAGAAAGTTGAATGTAAAGCCGTTTAAAAGGCTGTAGAAGGGGGTGGAGGTGTGTCAGCTTGCTGTCAGACCCTGAAACTGAGGGATGATCAGAGTGTCGCTGAGGCCACACAGAAAGAGGATTGCACCGGATTAGTGCGCAACTCCTACCACATTAAAGTCAGGAGTCTCACTGTGGGCTTTGATTCGTCATTACTGCACACAGTGACGCGCTCGAACCTGACAGCCGTCCAGTGCGGATCTCCGTGTCCTGCGTTCCGGGATCTGAAGCTCCCACAATGACTCGAGAATCCAGACGGACGTCACTCAGTGTGTGAGTCTGCGTGCGCGCGTGTGTGTGTGTGTGTGTGTGTGTGTGTCGGGACCTGTTGACGGCGCACCTCGGCGGGGAATGTCGTTGAGCACGAGCCCGGTGTGGCGGAGGTGAGCGCGCGCTGTCCGTTTCCGCTCCGAGCCGCTGCGAGGATGCTGCGCTTCCCGGTGAAGAAAATCAGGAAGCAGTTCAAGCTGCTGTTGTTGCTGGTGCTTCTCACCTTCGCCGTGTGGTTCACCTACCTGCACATCAACCAGGGCAAGACTATCCGACTGCACTTCAACTACGGCAGAGGTACGGGACGAGCGCGTGCGCTTATTCAGTGAGGTTTATTTATCAGGCGAAAGGTTTATTGTGTAGATTTTTATAGGCTGCCAAAACAAACAAGAAAATCAAACAAACAAGAATTTTTTTTTGTAATTTTTTACATTTTTTTTTATTTTAATGCATGTTTTTCTGTAGCATTATTATGTTTATCTTTTTCTACCTCACTTAGAAAAGTTGTGTGTTGTTTCTAAGTAACAGACAAAAAGGAAAAACAAGCAAAAAAAGAAAGAAAGAAAGAAGGCAGCACTGCATGCAGATTTTCTATTTCAGAATGTCGAGCTGTACACGTGCTGTGAAACATGATACCTCTCTGTAACTTACATCACTATAGTAACCAAAAGAACTCTATAGTTATAAAGTTCCCCCAAAACATTAGAGGTGTGATACTGACATGCACTAACACAGTGTGTTCACTCACAGTCAGTAACAGTGCTTTTTCCTTCACATCATTCTTTTCTGTATCTTTTGCATCACCTGAAATTCCTGTATCTTATTATTTAGGGCACATTCATACATTTGACTTGTAATGTAAATGCACGCACCTTTATTGAAGTATAAAAATACAAAATTAAGGTATTAAAGTTGTATGCTTGAGTGTACCATCCCAGCTGTAATATAGGTCCCTGATCTGTTAATTAGTCAACTGAGTACATGTTCATGCCATAAAATACATCCGAATGTCAAAGCAACTTCAGATCCAGAATTTTAGCCTCGTATTAGTCTTAATATTAACACTGGACCTGTGCATCTATGAAGCAGATGAGTAGTTTACAAAAACAGTCCGTACTCTTACAGTCTCATCATCATACACAGTCCTGATTTAAAAAATCGTTTTAGCACCGCAGAGTCCTCGGTGTGGTAAATTAACACCTACGGTGTATACTATACAAGTCCAGATGGACCCAAATGAGCAATGGATCATGAGCAATCTGGTGGTATCGTAACACTTATGTTCTCAAGTTCTGTGGTTCCAGTTGTGCCCTTTCACTCTGCTAAAGGAAAAAAACAACAACAAAGTGTACAAGCAATATGTATTTATTGTCTTTAACACTTACCTGTCAGGGCTGTGGGAGAAGCTGGAGTCAATCCTAGCCGAGTTCGGGTGGGAGGTGGGGTACACTCCGAATCGGTCGCCGGTATATCGCAGGGATAACACGGACACAAACAACCATTCACACTCACATTCACCCTCAAGGACAATTTCGAGTAATAAGGTTATCTCATCTATATGTGTTTGGATTGTCAGAGGAAACCAGAGTGCCCAGAGGAAACCCACACAGGCACAGAACCTTCTTGCCCTGAGGTACCAATTGCACTGCTGTGCAAGCAGCAAAAAATATCACCAGGCTAATTAATTATACACTTTCTCCACAGTGAGTTTTACTTGAGCTGAGCGTAACATGATACAGGAACTGTGGTCCTCTCATTAAAGAATAAAGACTAAGGACTGATGCTAAGGTCATATTATGATGTTAAGCCGAAGTAATGATAAGTAATGCTGCCGAATGGCAATATTACTATTTTCTCTAGTCATCAGCATGTGGATTTCCATAGCTTGCTGCATTAGGAGCATAAAATGGAATTTTATAATGGCTAATGAGGTATTTATTCTCCTCTGTTGGAATAACAGTGGACCATAAAACCTTTAGTGGTTCTTGTAATTGAAAATGATTTAAGAGAGTAAAAGAAGTGTCTGGAAGTGTGTGTAAAAAGTGTAGATTTCAAGCCAGCCACTTTCATGCCTTCGCATTGCATTTATTGCCTGTTTTGAAGGTGAGGGCAATCAGGTAATGCTGTGTGCAAAGCTTTGCTATTTCCCTGCCAACAAATTTATGATTGTCACAGTAAAGACTGGGCTGAATTTGGCCTGTAGTTAATACATTGCTGGGTGATTTAGGCAGTGAGCTAAGAAGTCTGTTTTCCTCTCTGACAGTGTGGGGGCATACACACAGGAAGGGATTTGTTTGGTGCTCATCCATTTGCCACTGGAATTTTGTGGCTTGGGCCTTGCACACATAAAGTGATCCGCTCAATGACCGGATATTCTAGGCACTGGTTGCCAAGGTAACCCTCATGCATAGTTCCCACCTCCGATTGTTTAAGTATTTTGCTTCAAGATCATAAATAGTGTATGTTGTGAGTCTATGAACAGCGCTAGACTTTAACAGTGACTTCACCCACATTTAATTTCTCTTTGTTCGCAGGTTTATTCCATTTATAGAGCAAAGCTACAACTTATTCTGATTTCTGTAACACTTTGTTAAGGCACATATTAGGTTGGCTGCCTAGTTAACTGAATAGATATCTTGTAACTGGTTGTATTATTGAATCTTCCTTTCAAAACCTTGTAATTTGTTATAAATATAACATGCTGTAACCTAAACTGCAGGAGGGTCATGATAGATAATATTTAGCAGAAGCAGGATCAAACCAAAGAAATACTGTATGCTTTTTAAAAAAAAATATTTATTTATTTATTTATTTTTACGTCTTCTTTGTGCAAAATGAAAATAAATATACAGTTGTAAGTCTTTTCAGATCTGTTCGCTTAGTACCTGATTTATTTTTCATTTGTCAGCACTCAGCTGTAATATGACTCCAGTGGAAGACGTTTTAAGCTAACAGAAATATTTGCATAGGTTAACCAGTTTACCAACATAATGAACTTGATGTAAACCTTTAAATAAACGGATATAAGTGTAGAATCACAGGGAATGCCAGCAGTCTCAGAAATGCAGAACTGGGCATCATGTTTTAGGTTGTTGTCCTTAATCAACTTGTGAGTGCAGGGTAATGCAGTGTAAAGCGGAGGAGCAGCTCTGCCATTGTTAACGCAGGAATCAAACTCATGGATGTTGCCTTATATTAAATATTAATATAAAAAGTAAATATCTTGACAAACTAAGAATTGGCAGCATCTGTCAGCCACCTGTATCTTTTGGCTCTCATCGGCAGTCAATTAGTCATGTTCCATAAAACAATTTAAACCTGTACCCACCCACTTTGTGTCACTTGTGTAAATGTTGCATGCCATACGAGTGCATTTGCTGTTATGAACAAAATGTTAAATATTAGCTTATGGTGTCACTATATAATGGCACACTTTTCTTAACCCCAGATTCTCCTCATTTGGTTATTTGATGATTTTCAAGCTACCAGACAAGGAAGGTGAAGACTAGCAGAAGATTTCACCAAAGCATTTGAAATTGGTCTCCACAGTGTTTTAAAATGCTGCTCCTGCTACATCAGAGGACAATGTAAAACACTTAGGAAAGCTCTTTAAACTCTTCCACGTACACCAGCTCAGAGACAACCGTGGTTGATCAGTGTAGCTGTTATTAATAAGAGAAAGAGTAATGTGCTCACTTCCAGTCAGTGAGCATGCCCAGTTTTGATGTTTTGCTCTCCAGGAAATGGAACTAATAAAGAGAGGGCAAAAAAGTCTGCTGTGTCACTCCGGATACGATGTATTGTACAGTAGTATGTGCTTTGTAACATGGACAAACTAAATACCCTGGTCTAACCTTTTTAAAACAAAATGTTTGTTTATTGAAAAACCCTTATAGAAACAAGTATATATACTTGTGTGTGTGTGTGTGTATATATATATATATATATACACATATTCTTGAATAATATTACTTATTTCCTGACCTTATACTCTCTTGTTTATAGCAGACTTTCCACATATAAAATACGTGAACCACATATAGAAAGGAAATTGTCAACAGACTGCTGCATTCTAAATTCTAAATTTAATTTAAGCTTAAAGGCTCCATTATCTTATTTATATTATATTACTTACTCCATTATATTACTGACATTATATTACCTACTTCATGATATTACCTATATTAGATAAAAACTAGGGGGAAACCCTTTGAATATTGAACCCACGAAAAAGTTTTTTTGAAGCCAATTTTAATACAGAATATAGTTTCTGTATTTTAAAATATAGCTAGCAAATCAGCTATCAGAGTGTTATCTTGGTATCTGAAGACGATTCAGCATTCCTCACAGGCTCAGACCATGGCTGAAATCACCAGAGGTAAAGACAGACTGCAAAACCTACACAGGGTTGTGAGCTACTGGCACTTGTTCATATCCAATAACTGATATATGTTACCTGGGCACATATTTGCATATTGGAAAGTGAAAGTAATGCATGCTAGTGCTGTAAGTGGGAGAGTGTAGCGTATTTGATGGATCATTTGATGATGTGCATGTTTAATACATGTTAGTAAAGTATGGAGTTGTAACTAAGATGTGTCATACTGTGCTACAGAATACTATATGGTATAGCAAATTACTGAATAAATTCTGACTATTTCTCATTTAAGTGCTGCTAAACTTGTTGTTCTTCATCTCCTTTCTCTGCTTGCCCCAAAGTGACCCCAATCATATCCCAGAGACGTCTACTTCTGGCTACACTAGTCTTCAAGTACACACTAAATCAGTCTGCTCCAAGCACAGAAAGCTCTCTTTTAGACTGCTTCTGCCTGTGGAATCATTCAAGTGCAAATTGCTTCACTAATCCTAAATTGGCTTAGTAATAGCTATGGAAGATTCAAGTATACCACAGCAAAGTGAGGTGGGACACAAATATAAATAAATAATAATGTAATAATAATAATAATAATAATAATAATAATAATAATAATAATAATAATAATAATGTAATAATACAACAACAACTAATACTAATGCTAATAATAAAAAAAAACCTGAAAAACAGTGCAGTGGTTCCCAAATAGCCATATTATATTTTTACCTCAGAACACACAGTGGTCACTTTATATCCGAGGATTCAGGAAAATGTTCTAAGGGGGGGGTTTTAGTTCCACACACATGACCTGTTCCCGGAACAAAAGTCTTCTTAGCTGTGTGAAAAGTAAAGTAAAGACACAAATAGACACGAGCGCATGGTGTAGGTAAGAGTTGCACTCTGATTTTTTGTATAAAGGATGTGTTGTGTTCAGTGTGAAAAAGTGAGATCCTATTCCCAAAGCTTATTTAAATAGAGAAGTGGAAAAGGGTGAAGTAGCGGGAGCATTCAAGGACGCAGTTGGAGAGTGACAGGTTGGTTACAGGGAGAGACAGAGCCTATGCCAATGGGGAAAGATCACAGGAGTGAGTGTGACTAGAGCTTAAAGGGGAAAAAACACCACTCCTGCTCTTCTTTTATTGCTCCAATGTATACAATGAAGAATCCAGCTTTTATAAGGTTACTCAGAATAAATAATTTAACCTCAGTGTCAGGTCAGTGTCATCAGTGCAAGTGACATAAGGTATAGGAATAGTTAAGGTTAGACTGAGGTAGGGATTAAACCCAGTGTGAAGTTTAATAAATTACTTCAGTTGATGGGTCCATCCATGTGCATAACAGTTGTCTGAAGTTGTTGATAGGTTCTTTTCATCTCATCTTCATATACTTTACTGAGTCTACCTTTACTCCCTCTGCGATGTTAAATTCCTAAATCTGATTGGTCAGTCGGTGTTGTTGAATAATTTTTATATTACAGCAGCTCTGAAAATAGTGTCATAATTCAAATCACAGGGTTGTATTAATGCACTTGTTCTCATATGTTATCATTTCTGTAGTAACAGCTTTATCACAGGGACTCAAGGGGTATTATAGTAATTTTCAGTTTCTCGGTAACATGAAAAGCAGTATTTTTTAAGAATATATTTTTATTTTCAAGAGAGTGAGAGTGGAAGAGGCTGGTAAGAAAATGACTGTTGAAAGCTGAAGTAATGAGTGATAATAAAACAGATTTCTTTAAAACAGTATAACTTCTTAAAAGTATTTAAAGGGAGACAAAAGGAAATCCTTACAAAAAACTTTCTTGGTAAAATGAATATGTATATTTTCATCAGCAGGTGGTTTTTATTTACATGTACGCAGTTACTATTTGCTAAAACATATTCGATAGTTTGTATTAACCTGTCTGAAAAGGCCATCATTTGTAGTTCGCTTCACTTTTGTGAAAGTGCGAAATCACGAGAATCGGATGTAGACCCGTCAGTTCTAAGAAGGCAAGAAGCCTGCAACAATAACAGTATACAAACTATAAACTAACAAATCTGATAGAAACTAATGAAGTACAGTATCAGACAGACATCTGCTCGTTTACATGAGGGTTCATCTAATGCACAAAACTTCTCTGGCAACTGTTGCTTCAGCGTCACTGACACCCCACTTTTCTCGGTACAAAGTGTGTTTTGATGGGCATGGACACACTATTTATGCAAGCTCTTATTTAATTTGGTTATAATTCCCCTTTATTAATTTAAACACGACAGAACATATGGCAGCAAGGTGACACAGTGGTTAGCACGCCCGCCTCACAGTAAGAAGCTCCTGGGTTCGAGCCCCCATGCTTGCATGGGTTTCCTATTGGTATTCCGGTTTCTTGTCATCAGTCCAAATACATGCACAATAGCCTTATTGGCTGTTCCAGATTGCTCCAGGTGTGAGTGTGAGTACGAATGTGTTTGTCGCCCTGTGATGGACTTTGCCCAGAATTTGCTGAGATAGGCTCCAGTATATGAATGAATGATTGGATGAAAATTTAATTTAATTAATTTAACCTTAAATTCAGCTGAAAAAAATTGTAGTTGTATACAAATAGGTGTGGAATAAAAGGAATAAACAATTTATTTTGTGCTCTTATCAGAATCAGAATACTTTATTGATCCCGGAGGAAATTGTGTAATAATTGGTTATAGGAAAATAATAATAATTGTATAATATAATAATAATAACTTACTTAGCAAAAAATCAACTATCAAGATCAAATCAAATGCCCAATGCTTGCCCAATTCCTGTTTTATCCAATATCCAATATGGATCCAATAATCACAGTATAAATTATTTTACTATTAAAGCAGATGCTGTCATGTTTTATTCTTTATTTAAAGTATTTAGAGCATCTTTAGCTGCACACTGTGTCACAGCATTACAAGACAATAATAACCAGCCTCATTTACAACCACTGTGAGGTGCAGCTTAATATGAAAATTTAGCACACACACACACACACACACACACTCGCACACACACACACACACACACATTCTGATTTCTGTTACCAGACCTGGGGTGCGACACTTTTCCAGGCGCTTTCAATAGGAAATGAAGCAGAAGGCATTTTTGCATGTCATTTACCAGAAGCCAATTCAGCAGTAAAATGTTTTCTTCTCATTGTCATTTTTTGTTGGTGTGTACACAAATTGTCTGGCTGCTAATAATTGAATTTTCTTTTCTCCTGTGTTAGGAATTTTAGGTTGCTTGCTACCGTTAAAAGAACCTAAGCCTGATTTATATAAACAAGGGGTTTGGAACACAGCCATCCCCATTCTTCCCACAGGATTGTATTGGTTTTAAGCACTGCCAGACTACTTTCACACCCAGTGCACTCGAATACCATTGTCTACATTGTGCACAGGGATAATGTGGGTCCTGTACATAACACTGTCCCATTTTTGCTTTAACAGATGATGGTAAATGTAAGAAGTTTATAAGCACATTATAGTAATATGATGAGCAGTTACAATGTTTCTGGGCTTCTGTAAGATCCAGGATTTTAATAATCGAGATTTTCAGTCACTAAATGGTAGGTCTATGGGATGCAATGACCACTGAGGAACTATACGAGGAGTCCAATTGTAAAACCTGCTAAGCCAAGTTAGTCAGTTTTTAAGAAAAATCTACATTTTTATGAGCATAGAAATTATCTGACAGTTTCGCTTCTGCTACACTTTATAACGCGAGTTGGCAGGTTTTGAAACTGGAGCTATCAGTGGGACATGCATGGGTGCCTGAAAAAAAGAGGCTAAGGGAAAACTTGACTTAGCAGGTTTTTCAAGTGGACTGCTCATACTATACATCTTTTAAAACCCTGTAGCACACTCATATATAGGGCGTACTCTGTTTCCAGATACTGCTAAAAAAGCTGAGTCGCAAAGAAGTTGGCATTATTTTACAGTAAGCGATCCAGCTGAAGAAGCAAGATTACAATCTACCATGAAAGAGCCACTTCCCCCCAACTGATCACTGCAGAGGCTTTTGTTGTGGTTGTAAATGAAAAGGTCACCTTCTTATTGTGATTTTCAATTACGAGCACATGGGTGCATTGAGCTGCATGGAGACCACCACTCAGATTCCCAACACTGAGAAACATTTTCCTCTCATCAAATACATGTCGAATGAGTGATCCAGTCACAAAGACACACACACACACACACACACACACACACACATACACACACACACACACACACACACACACACACACACACACA
>JAQMYF010000007.1:18364387-18379859 GCA_030014195.1 Neosilurus mollespiculum
ACCCCCCCCCGCCACACACACTCACACACACACACACACACACACACACACACACACACACACACACACACACACTTTATTTCTGTGTATAAACTCTGTACCTGCATGTCTCATTCAGAAGCGCAGGAGCGTGACATTTGGTTGTACTCAGAGGTCTGTTCTTTGTACCAGGTCATGCCTGAGGTGATGCAGCAGCACTGCACAAACACTGACAACAGAGTACAGCTATAGATGTTTGTGTGTTGTTGGGGTTTTATTTTTCGTAAAACATTAATCTTTGGACAGTGTATTAATGTTTAAATAAATATGTTGCTTAGTGCCTGCAAAATGCAATTTAATGACAAACACTAATTCAGATGTCTTTTGATTTTATATGTCATGTTCTACAAATTCATAAATGAATGAATGAATGAATGAATAAATAGATAAAATCTTCATAATCATCATTATTTTGGCGGCACGAAGGCACAGTGGTTAGCAAGTCTTCCTCACAGCAAGAAAGCCTGGGTTCGATTCCCGAGCTCAGGCGTATTTGTGTGGAGTTTGCATGATCTCCCTGGGCTTGCGTGGGTTTCCCCCACAACTTTAATTACGATTAAGCGGCTTAGAACATGGATGAGTAAATGAATAGTTATTATTTTCATGTAATCTTCATAAATGTTTCAATTTAGGCCTGGGTGATTAAACAATAGTTGTACCATCAATAGACATAGTCAATAGACACTACATCAATAGCAATAAGAAAAATGGTAAAAATTAAACTTTTGATAGTTTCACTTTAATGCTTTAAATGCAAATGGCAAGGAAAGCTAGTAACGAATATGCGAAGTTCAGGTGCGTGAACAACTGCCGAGAGAGCTCCCTTCCTGATTTAAAAACAGCATATGGTTTGATAATGCTGCATGCTTTGAGTGACACACATACAGCCAATCATATAGCTGGTGTAATGTTAGGTTGCACCCAGTGTGAGGACAGCAACAAAAACAGTGTTGAGTGAGAGAATGAGCAGTGTTTCCCCGCCTGAAATATAGTTGTGGCTGGGCGAAAGGGTCAGCATTACCTACTGGTACAAAATGGTCTACTTCTTGCTGTGATTTCAGATCAACTTGTCAACTGAAATATGATTTTTCTGTGAATCACATGTTATGCGTCAGTGACAACCACCGGCTTGAAAACAACTGACTCTTTTGTTTTATTTTGTTTATTATTTCATTTTTAGTGGGCTGATCAAATCACTTTTCGTCCGTAGCCTGTCAGTCGTTGTCAGTCATTTGTCTGTTAATAGTACTTGTGGCAGATAATCCAAGAAAGCTATTAAGTGGAACGTCATGATATTTTGCACGATATGATATGACATCTGTTCCCCCTATAGTCTAGTTGTGCACCTGGGTATTTTTTTTTTTTTCATTTGCTTATCAACATGTTGATTTTAATTGTGGCAGCTATTCCTAGAAAACAACTGAATGGAACTTTGTTATATTTCTGCATACAGGTTCCCCCTCTATTCTAGTTACGCACCTGGGTAGTTTTATTTTATTTGCATATTCAGTATGGCCACTCGGGGGCCATGTTTATTTTTCTTGTGGCATCTAATCTAAGAAAACTACTGAACACAATTTTATGATATTTGTCATAGATGTTCCTCCTAGAGTCTAGTTGTGTATCTCTGTTTTTTTTTTTTATATCTTATTTGCATTTTCACTATGGCCATCCAGGGTCCCTGTTAATTTTTCTTGTGGCAGCTGTTCCAAGAAAACTAATGAGTGGAATTTTTTTTATATTTTGCATACAAGTTCCCCATATGCCCCTCGGTGTTACCTTTTTATATTTAAGACAATGTGATCATTACTGAAAAGTTTGAGTTCAATGCTGTATGGTTACTACATGGTGGGCACCAAGGTCCATATGACTCTCTTGTGTGTCTCACTTAGAATGAAAAGGAAAACACAAAAGAGAGTGACATTATGTACACAGATCATTTAAATAATCAGTTAACCAGTTTAGAGGGAAAAACACTTTTATTGGGCTCAATGCGCTGCCTGTGTTCACGCACTTCATGTTGTCATGGTAACGTTGACATTAACATGCATATTAACATGCATCTCCATTCATGTGTTGGGCTGTATGAGAAATCATTCCTGCACAACACAGTCCATTTGACCGATACAGTACATTATGTTCATTCTTATCACAGAAGATTCATGTTTTTCATACTTATTTGCAATAATGGGTCACCAAATGAAGTTCCTATCCATATAATACAGTTTATGTGTGGGAAACACTGTAACGATGAGAAATTCAGGCTTTTTCCTGTTAATAATTAAAAACAAGAAATTCAAAATTTTAATAATTTTCAATATCAACTGAGATTAAACAAATTTATTGTGATAAAAGTTTTAGCTATATTGCCTAGGGCTAATCCAATTTCATATTAATTTTGAGTGATGTCTTTGAAAACCATCACAACCTTGAGAGGCATCCCTATTTAAGAAAAAAAATAATAATGTAATTTTTAAAAATGTATTTATTTATTTATTTATTTATTTAACAAAATGATCCACTCAGTATTATTCATAAGTTAAACTTCCAGTGATCATTAATTTTCATTAGCTGACTCATGGATAAGTGTGGTACTGATTTTGAATTAAAACTAATTTATCAGCAGTACCCAGTGAGGTAAATCAGCTAGCTGATAGTACGCTCAATGAAGGCAGAAGCATTTCAAATGTAAACACATCTTATTTTTATATCCATCCATCCATTATCTATACTGCTTATGAGTTGCAGGGGAAGCCGGATCCAATCAGAACTGACATTGGTCAAGAGGCGGGGTACATCATGAACAGGTCCATTGAACAGTCTATTGCTTGGCAAGCACAGGCACAGACAACCATTCACACTCATATGCACACATATTTATTACAATTTAGAGTAGGCTGTTAACCTAATGTGCATGGCTTTGTGCTGTGGAAGGAAACCAGAGAACATGGAGGGAACCCAAACAAGCATGAGGAGAATATGCAAACTTCACACAAAAAGATCCTGGGCAGAACTTCAAATCCAAATCTTTTTGTCTTTGAGGGGACAGTGCTAATCACTATGCCACGAAACCCTAAACCAGCTGCATGCGTGTTTTATCTATGTGCTGTGCTAGTAAGAAGTACGATGAACAGAATATTTGTCCAGGTTCATTGTCCTTTGGCAATTTATTGCATCCATTGAGTTTTTTTATTCTTGAACCTCATGTACATATTAATCATTTAATATAACTGTCAGTAGATTCAAGTTAACAGTAATTAATTAACGGCTTATTGTTTTCGATTTATTAAGGTTTGGACTGAACCCATTGTATTAACCAGCCAAACAGGCTAGTAACTATAAAAATTCAGTAATAATATAATGACTTTGATTATGGCGTGTTGTACTTAACACAATTGTAATACTACTGACTGTGTTTGACGGACTTCACTGTGAAAGCCATGGCTCTAGAACACCCAGTCCCACCTACTATAAATCACATCCTATTACACTAAGTGGTATGTGGACTATTATTTGTTCTGGGACATAGTGGAGTGGCCTACACTTAAGATCAGTGGTATGTGGCCAATAGTTTGTTTGCACTGTATGGTAGTGAAGTAGTGTAGTAAGTCTTTATATTCTAGCAGTGACGTAGCACTTCTGTGTCATGTTGTTTTATTTTAGTATTAATTACTATTGCTGTTGCAACTTATAAATTGAACTTTATGCCAAACACACACACACACACACACACACACACACACACACACACACTGTATACTCTGATTAGCTGTAACATTAAAACATTATGATAACTGACAGGTGAAGGGAATAACATTGATTAGTATATGGGTCATTCTGGGATAAACAGCAACATTTCTGGGACATAGAATGTCAAAATAAGAGTTGTCTTTCTGGTTAGTTTTGGTTAATAATACAATTTTTGACAGTCTATCCTTTGACAAATGATAACGAAAGATAGCTGCACAAGTTCTTATGAGAGGATTTTGAACCATTTTCCGGGTTAAACTCCTAAGAATTTCTTCACATGAAATGTTTGATACACTTATGCTGATTGTCTACAAAAGCATTTTAATCTGCAGATATTATCAGATAAATTAATTACATTAGTTATGCGTGATGGACGTTACCCAGTCGGTTCCCTGAATTTATTTTTTCATTACATGATACAGTGGATTTAATAATGGCTAATATACTAGAAATTGGAATTAAGTAAAGATTTGACGTAATTTCATGAATTTTAAAGTTTGTTTACTTCCATCTATGCAAGCACTAAATAAATCCAGACGAATTTGTGATTCTATGTCATGGAAATGTTGCTGTTTATCCCAGAATGAGCCATATACTACACAGGAAGGGTACGATCTGATTGGTCCATTATGAGAGGAAAAACTTTAGTGTTGGAACAGTTCAATCTGACTGTTGAAAGCAGTAAAAATGAGCAAGTGTGCATGGTGTATGCTGCTCGCTACAGTTTCGGCTATGTGTGATAGATATTAGAATGTATCCTTGTGAATATGGGGTTCAGTTGTACAAAGAAAAGAGTTGGAGAAAATACAGTCCCTTTAAGTTCATAGTCAGAAAGAGAGTAAGGTCTGAAAATACAGTCACTTAATGGGGAACATCATTAACTGCTAGCTTAATTAATGAGTTAAAAACAAAAACACTTTTTTTGCATGAGAGGCAAAAACAGAGATGTTGTAAGTGCATGAAGTTATCAAGATCCGTAAATAAGACTGAACTTCATTTTTCCCCAAAATGATTTGACTTTTTTTTGCAACTTCAAAGTCACTACATTAACCCCGACCATTAGGGAAAAAAACAAAAAGAGCAGAATAAAGGACTGATCTTGAATATGTAATGAAGTCTTCTCTGGGCCAGTGGACTGTGTGTCAGAGTTACATTATGATTATCTTCTTCATACTGCAGCTGGTCAGCTAGCATGCTACTGAATTAGTTATATCCATAGATGATATTTTTGAAGGATCAGCTCCAGTGATTTTAGGCAAGGTGGATGTTTTATTAATCAGAAGTGTAAAGGCCATCATGCCTGAGGGGTAGTTTTGAAGTTTAAACTCAGATGAGCTGCAGTGTTTCTAGGGATAGAGACTTTAGACTTACTACCCCTGGCTCTGCTTGATGCCGCTGACCTTTAGTACGTGGCACCATTTCCACCACTAAGGGTAATCAAAATATTACACAAATAGAGATGGTATGAATTAGCCAGAAATAGAAAAGCAGCAGCCAATTAATATATTGGCTCAGGCTATTTTGTCTCATCTATTTCTTCTCCATGAAATTGATTCAGAATATTGTTAGTGTTATTGTCTGGCAGTGAGAAGACTGATATGAATCAGCGCAATAAATCCTGTTCAAGCTGTGATACCGAGCACAAACACTGTTAAAGCTGCTTCTACAGAGAAACGTATGATTCGGCAATAATGTAGTTATATAGTAATGGCATGGGGGTTGGTGATCTTATTTGAATGACAAAATTAAACAGTGAGTTGTGCTTCTAACACCAAAAAAAAAAAAAAAAACCATTACAATAGACTTATTATTATTATTATTATGTCTTGAACTTTTTTTTTGTTGCCTTGATTTAGATTTGGATGCTGTTCAGCAGGTAATTAGATAATCACAATTTAACTCAAATAACATATAACTAGCTAAAGAACAAACATAAAAGGTACACAGATAATATGATGACTTACAGACTAAACGTGGCCTGAACCACTCTAAGCGTTTCATACATTAGGGTTCCCTGACAGTGTGCTCTATAAACACACCTGATGCATTGAGACGTCTTCTGTCCGATTCTGTCTGCATGTAAACACCCACAGCAAGCCTCCAGGAGCTGTCCTCTTTGCTGTTCTTGTATCTTTCCTTCCGTAACACATTTCCATGTATGAATATAGAGTGAACATATTGCAGTTCATTCTGTCCCTATCTGTGACCACTGCCAGAAATTTTCTATCTCGCATCCTCTTTTTTCTCTCTCTCTCCATCTGTGCACATTTTAATTCTGGACTGTAGCAACAGCAAAAATTTGTCTCGCTTTCTGCCTTCATGCTTTTTTGATGAGACAGTATAATTCAGGTACATGATAAGAAATTAAATATGTTAACTCTATCTATCTCTCTATCTATCTATCTTTCTTTCTATCCATCTATCTATCTATCCATCTATCTATCTATCTGTTTGTCCATTCACACATTCACATCCTTCAATCAGTGTGTATGTCTGACCATCCATTCGTCAATTTCCTTTTGTCCATCCATTCATCCTTCCATCCAACCATCCATCCAACCATTCATCAATCTGTCTTCATCCTGCTATCCATCATGTAACCACCCATTGATCCTAAAATCTGTATATTTGCACATCCATCCACAAGTTTCCATCCATCTGACCATCCCTCTATCAATCACGTAACCACCCATTAATCTTAAAATCTGTGTTTGTCTATCCATCCATAAATCTCCACCTGTCCATCCATCCATCCATCCATCTGTCCATTCATCCATCCAGCAGAAAATGGTCTGCACTTGAGTTTTATTATCATATATACTATTTTAGCCCAGGATAATAAGTCTTCAGGGCTGATGTGGTGAATCTGGTTAATATGTGGGCATTGATGGTGAGTAGGTGGGTGAAGAATAAATTTGTGCCGTGGATGGAGCAAATCATGAGTCATCACAAACAAACAGCTGCTCATCCTCATTTAGTTTGGCTGGAATGTGGTTGGCCATGGATGAGCTAGCCTGTATTTTTCACTTAATTATTTTCATCTCTGATGCCAAAGCAGTAGAAACTCTTTGAGAAGGGAGAAGTAACTAGAATAAATTGAAAACAGAATATATTATAGTAGTAGGAAGTACATTTTCTAAACATTTTTTGTTGGGTTTTTCCTGCAAATACATTTATTTAGCTTCAGCTTTCAGGAAAAAAGCCTGTTTTTATAGTAATAGGTAGATGTGTTTTCAGTAAGAATCCTAACAGGTTGTTATTTGTGTGTGAGTAAATCAGTGTTTTGAATGTGAATAAATGTGTTTTATTGTAATGGAATGTTACCTTCTTTGTAGATTTGTAAAGTTATCAGGTATCCTCCTTTGCTCAATCTCAGTATGGCAAGGTAATGCAGGTCAAACACAGGAAGGCAACACAGGAAATGTCTGGCATGAGAACTGATCAGTGGATGGACGAAAAAATGCAATATTTTGAGAGGGAGTGATTGAGGTATATACCTGAGTTTGACTTCTGCATTCAGTCCAGCTTTATCTAATACATCCCACAAATTTGGGGCAGAATGTACTGATGATCCCATCCTCTATCTTCCCATTTCCTAGCCTCATCTTCCATGTTCTCTGGTGTTTAGAATTCAAAAAGAGTTTTTCTGCATTCGGTAATGTATTTCACTGTGTGCATGTGCGAGAGAGTAAGCGAGTGAGAGAGATCTATGGAGCTGCTGATTGTTGCCAGTAGTGACAGATTGATATTTTTTCATGTCTCGAAGTGAGCATGAGGCCGTTACAGCTTTTGCACTTGATGAGATGAGTGTAGGGACACAGAACATGAGGAGAATAGTGAAGGGTGAGGGTTAAAACGTCGATTCTCTCTCAATTTTTCTTTTGCTCTTGTTTTTCTTTGTCAGCTGAATGCTGCATTCTCCTTGCCATATCTCCCTGCTCCGGGCTCCATTGGGCTTCCAGTGACATGCATTAATTCAGCTGCAGCCTGCATACGTTCATGCGTGTACAAATGTGTGGAGGTGATTTCAAAGGCATGATTGGCCTGATTGTGGGGTTTAGTTGTATGCCAAGCAAAACAGATTGAGGACGTACACAATGTGTACTACTTGTGTGTGGCTTTCAGTGCACTTTTTTGCTGGCGTGTATGGTGTGTCAATGTGTGTACACACATCATTGTGTTATTTGACAGAATAACGGAGAATTTCAGAATGACTGCAAATTACAAAGCAAATGCATAATATATTCATTAATTAATTTATTTATTTTTATTTAAAAAAATTTTTTTTACCTCATATATCAACACATAATACGTTTCCTATTCCCATTTAGGCTGATGAGATTCTGTTCTATCATTTATCGCAAGCTTTGTCTCGTCCCGCATGTGAGGACAAAGGCTCTCCGCAGCCCCCTCCCCCCCACATGTATGCAGTTTGATTGGGTGAGATGAAGAACATGATCATTACTGTGAAATGACTGTTATCAGGAAAAAGGGAAAGATAGAGGCCATGTGCCAATTCCAGATATTTCTACAATCAAATACTAATTGCCTGTGCCTCATACTGTAATGGAGGTGCGCGTAAAAAGAGGACAAGGCGGCAGGCTGGGTATCATGTGTCACGCTTCTGGTATGATAGCAGCGTTTTCCTGCTGCGTCCTGAATGCTTCTTCCCTAATTCTCTCCTAATTTACTTGTTGATGGCTAACACATGCTTCCTCTGTGGTGCATGAAGCCAACCACTGCAGCATTTTGAAGGAAAGCTGAAAGCTCTTGGAGAAGAGCGTTAACTGGCCTGTTCATTATGCATGAATGGTCAGTGTCACAATAATCACTGTCTTGGACTGGTGACAATGGTATCATCACTTCTCAATGATTAGGGGAAAAAAAAACATTAGACAGCTGCACCACTCAAGAGCCTGAAAAGCTTTTTGAAAAGAGTTGAATGAAAACTTCACTGCCTGAGCCAAAAAAGAAAAAAAAATACTGCTCTCTAATATTTTGTTGGATCGTCTTTACTCTTGATTACAGCGCATAATCTTCATGGCATTGCTTCAGAAAGCTTAAGCAATATCACACAATTTATTTCCATCCAGAGTTGGTTTATTTTTCACAGACATCTTGAAGTGATGATGGGAAAATCAAACCACTCCATAAAGTCTTCTCCAGCACATCACAGAGATTATCAATAGGGTTATGGTCAGGACTCTGTCGTTCCAGTTCATGTGTAAAAATGACTCCTCATGCTCCCTGAACCACTCTTTCACTATCAGAGCCCAAAATTTATATCCGTGCCATCAGGAAAGAAAAAGCCCATCGATGGGATAACCTGGTCATTCAGTGCATTCAGGTCGTCGATGACTTCATTTTATTGCCGCAAAATGTTGCTGAAGCAGCACCTTCGCTTAGTGGTTAGCATGTTCACCTCACAGCTAGAAGGTTTTTGGTTCAAGTCCTGGGCTTGGGCGTTTCTGTGTGGTTTACATGTTCTTCATGCATGTGTGGGTTGTACTCTGGGTACTCCTGTTTCCTCCCACTGACCAAAGACATGCATATTTGGCTGATTGGCTGTTTCAAATTGCCCCTAGGTGTGAGTGTGAATGGTTGTGTATGTATGTTGGCCCTTCAATGGTCTGGCGAGCTGTTCAGGGTGTTCCCCGACTTTGTCCGGTGTCGACTGAGATAGGCTCCAGCCTCTCCACGACCAAAACAGGATTATGTGGTTCAGTAAATGAGTCAGTGACTAATGTTGTTTAGCCTCGACTTGACCAACTGAAGCAACACCGCCACGGCGATTACACGTTCTAATCAAGGATAAAAGCGGTTCAACTAAATTTAGAGTGTGGGACATTTTTGGTCAGGCAGGGTATTTTGACAGCCTTAAACAACTTTCATAAATCATCCTGTATTTTTTTTTCTTTTCCTTTTCTGTTTATTTATTTATTTATTGCTGTCGTACAAACGTTGTTGTTTAAAACAACAGGAGGGAATGACGTTAGTTTGGGTGAGGTGGCTTTGAAAGCTGTGTAGTTGCGTTCACATATAAAATATGTGTTTTCTCTTGTGTGGAAAATAAATTTATAAACTAGATTAATCTGTCAGTAATATTGTACGATATTCATACAAAGCTGATATGATTGCTGCAAGACAAAAAACTCCTTGTATGACATTTCTGCAATTCTCAGTTGACATATGACCACTGTATGCCTCAAACTAACACTGACACAAAAATGCAATAAAAATCATAGGAATAATGTAGGAAAACAGTATGATTCTGATTGCTTCAGAAGACTCAAAAGGCATATGAAGTCTGTATGTCTATTGTAACACAGAGTCGTAGGGCATCGCATAACAGATCTAGGAAATGGACCTGAAATCAAGACTTGCTTTACAAGATGGGAAATTTTTCACATGTTCAAAACCACACAGAGCTTTCACACATCCAGAGCTGTCCTAATGATTTGCCCTGTTTCCTGTTGTGGACCTGCTGTATGCAACATATGTGACAGATTTAAACTAAAACTAAAACTTTCCATTTTTAAATGGATGTGATCTCTACCAATAAGAATAGAATAAATTATTTGTGCTGTGCTTGGATTATACCCAAGGTAAAACTTGAATGCGCTTGCAGCTATTTTCAGTTCACTTCAATGGGAACAGCAACTATAAGTATCCAAGGACAAGAATACTCACTATGTTGCTCTTGCTAATCATCTCTTTCTTATCATCTCTTACTTTTTCTTTACTTTCATTCTCACATTTTCTTTATTACTCTCTCCCCCCCTCTCTCACTCTCTCTCTCTCTCTCTCTCTCTCTCCCATTCTCATATTCACCCTCTACCACTTTTTCTCTCATTAAACATGCAGCTCTTGATTTTCTTCCACACTTGAGCTGTGTCTTCTTCTCTGCCCTTTACACCCATTTATCGGCTATTAATGTGCAAATAATTATAAACATTTTTTGATGTTTTGACTTGCTTTCCCATTTATTTACCACATATCTATATCTGTATTTAAGCAGTGATATATTATAGGAACCCTTACTTCCTGTTGAATGCAGCTGAAATATGGCGAGTGTATGCATGCTTTCAGAATATATGTGTATATGTTTGTGGTCGGTGTGTGACAGCGAGGGGGAAGCAGGGAGGTAGCCAGTATTCACTGAGAGATGTGTGTGTGTGTTGAAGTCTGGAGGAAAAATAGAGCTCTTTGTACAGAGCAGTAAGCTTTGAGTTTATTCACTTGGTTAGGAGTCGGCCGACGCGTCCTCTCCTTGAACAAGCCGCACATTCATCTACAGACTTTCAGACGGACGCTGTATTCACTAGCTCACATTCACCAGAGACACCCAATCCTATTGTGTGTCTAGCTGATGTATGCACACTTTTGTGTGTGTTTGTGTGTACAAGCAGTAGGGCTGTTAGAACCAATTTTACTGCTTAAATTCTATATTAAATATTTCTATTAGAATATTTGCAAGCATGAAGGAAGAGAAATGTTTCAAATCCTTGATTTCAGGTTCCTAAATATATTGATAAAATTATGTTTCTTACTTGTCAGAAAGTGGCTCAAAAGAAACACCTCCCTTTTTGATTATTTATGAAAATGTCGATATATGAGGATTTGGACTATAATGATATATTGTCCTCAAGAAGAGCACAGGTTTCCTTTTACATTTACATTACATTTATAGCATTTGGCAGATGCTCTTATCCAGAGCGAATTACAATTATCATTTTTATCCAACTTTTAGGTCTGGTTCATCTCAATAACTCTTCTTCATGTTATCTCCAGGGTTTTTTTTATTTGCCAGTGTCCTTTCTGGCTTGCACTTTAGGGATCTAAATCTACATACAGTCCTGTAAGGCTGCTTTGTGAAAAAAGGGTGCTGTTAAAAGTGCTGTACAAATAAATTGTATTGAATTGCACAGCTGCAGGGTCCACAGGGCTGATCCTGAGTTTGGGTTATTGTCAGTAGATGGACTGACTGCAATAAACTGCTCTTAGATGCACATGAATCTGTCTGTGTATATGTGTGTGTGTGTATGCGAGCGCATGCGTGGTGCCCTGTACTGATGTATGTGTGGTGTCACATCCAGGGTGTATTAAGACATCCATTGCCCAATGTTCCTGGGTCTCGTCCTCCACCAGGATATGATGAATAACTGAATAAATTAAAGATTAGTGGGATGTGGAATATTACGTAGATCTTGGGCGGTGTAATAAATATTACATTTGGCTCAAGGTTTGATGGAAGACAGCAGCTTTGATGCTTAGGTAGTAAAGTGACTTGTCCAGAGAAATCAGCCAAATACTAGGATGTAAGCAGGCAGAAAATCCTACCATACAGACTCGAATTTCCTGAAGAAATATTCTTGTAGATGGATGAATGTATGAATGATAACAGAGAATCAGGGTATGATAATTAATGCTATTTTTTGTTTTATCCTTTTGTGGATTATATGACAGGACAGTCTATTGTGTCTCTGTATGTAGCAGATTGTAAAATGATTAATAATTGAAGGCATCACTTAAGTAAATCAAATTGGATTCCATGTGTGCATGGGGGGTATGTTTTTATCTGCAGGTGGGGATCAAATTTCATCATTATAATAGGAATATGTAACAGTTTGAGTCGGTCAGGATATAAGCAGCACATGGATTTTAAAAATGGAAGCCTTTATTGAAGAAAAAGGAAAAAAAGAAATGAAGAAGGGTTTTTACACACAAAGTGGAGGATGCATTATGTTTTTGAGCTGTCCGTCTACTGTCCTTCCCTCCTTCCATGCTGCATCCAAGATTAGATTAGAGACATTAGAGCACTATCTCAAAAACAGGTTATGATTGTAACCATCAATCATTACTGAAACCAGCAGATGAACCAATTTGGCAGTGGGACTAACTCAAACAGGACCAAGGCCACAACAAATCCAGGATTTTTATTTATTTATTTTGTTGCATTTAGAAGAACTAGACTGGATTGTGGAGGCGGCATCCCTGTAAATGTCATTGACATCTTTTGTTTGTTTAACAATATGCTGTGCAACAATAAATCACAGTAAAAAATTTTGAGGCTTTGAACCATGGAAGTAAAATATAATTCATATTATTATTAATATTAGGCTGCACAGTTTCTCAGTTCTTTCTCAGATGTAGTTGCATTGCCTAGACAGCAGTTCACGCAATAGAGTACAATATAGGGAATGCCTGTGGCACTGGAAGTAACATATCTTGAATGCTGCATGCTGAATAAACATAAAAAAAATAAAAATAAAAAAACTTCGCATTTGGAAAAGAGCTGTTGTGCGACTGACTGTACAAGTAGATTCAACAAAAAAATTGGAGCTTTTTACAGACTGCCAAAGCTAAGGATTAGAGAAGCAGACAAAGGTAGTTGTTTTATATTGAAGCCTGACTACAACCTTCACAAATGTTTATAAATGGTCAATAAGAAAAGGCCTATTTTTATAAACATTTTAAAATTTATAATAAAAGGAGTATTTTAGTTAACAGACACACACTATATTTTACTCCAACCTTTAAAAGTGTTTGTAAATTATTTATGCTGATAATTAAGAAAATCAAACAAAACTAGTTATAATTTAACAAAAGGAACATTTGTGGTAAATAGAGAATATGAAAAAAATTTACATTTTATGGTAATAATTCTGTGTGCCGCTTTCTGTACTTTTTTAATAAATAAATCATGAAATTGAATCATGAAGCCATTTTTTGAATTAAGGCAAATCATGAACGAGATGAATTGTTACATACCTATCAGTTACTGAGGTTTAGGTCAGGGTTAGGTTTAGCTAAATTAGTAATTTTGTAAATGGAAGGTTTTTTACAAGGCTAGTAAGATGAACATGCATGTTTATGAATGTGAAAGAGGCTGACTTCTGGTGCTGATATTTATTGGCTGTGATGGAACTGTTTTTGTTTCGCTGGTCTGGTTGCCTTGGTTACAGTTTATCATCACTGTCCATGAGGCTTGAAAAGTGTGAGGTCATAATGTCTCTGTCATAGGAAAGAGCAAGGGAGGGAGGATGAGGCAGGGAAAGTGAAAAAAAGTTGTAATGGAGAGTGATATGATATGATATATGATATGATATGATATGATATGATATGATATGATATGATATGATATGAAGATCTATAAAACATTTCTCCTTGTCGCTTTTTACCATTTTTTCTCATTTACAGTGAAAGTAATTATGTAGAGATCAGCATTAATGGTGCTACTTTACTGTTCACTCTTCATACACACACACACACACACACACACACACACGCACATACACACACACACACACACACCCCTACATGCTTATTCACACAGTCTACCTGCAGCTTTGCCTCTCGCCATTTGGCAGAGCACACAACTCGCTTGCTTGTTGGTGTATCGGAGTGAAAGTAACTACAGGTGGCTAATCGCTGCTCTATTGAACTCTTCAGCTTGATCTGATTACATGATTCCATTAAATTAATCTACTAATGCAAAAGGTCAAAGCTTAAGATACACAGATTTGCATAGTCTAGAAGCTAGAAGGAGAGAAAGAAAGCAAAAGTGGGATAAATAGGTGCTGAATGTTCAGTACATTAGGCTGTGCTAATGATGCTACAAGACATACTGTGTGTATTTGTGTGTGTGTGTGTGTGTGTGTGTGTGTGTGTGTGTGTGTGTGTGTGTGTGAATAAATAAAGGGAGATCAGACTCTTGGCCCACTGCCTCTGACCCAGATTACAGGACATTAAAGAGATGTTGGCGCTCACTGCTACTCCATGTTATCCACAGCTGGGCAAACCTGCAGAGCTGCACAGACACAAGTTTAGCACTGTGCTTGGAGGCCAATGATACAAACATGACCGCTTATCTGCACACAGTGGTGCAATGCAGTGAGTCTGATCCTAGAGAGCAAAACTCAGAATGAACAGGCTGGAAGGTGAAGATTGTTTAGACTTTGGTGGTGTTGTATCCCAATATTATGTAATAACCTTTGAGAATTGGACAGTATTTGAGACCTTGTTTACTTAAAGAGAGTAGATATAGGATCAGCTTGAAAATAAAAAATTATCTAAATATAAGAAGTCATTTTTGTGCCAAAATGTCATCAAAGCTGGTTTTGTGTCTTCAAATGTATATCTTTATATATTATTTTCACATGTGTGTAACCAAGAACGAGGTGCTCATTTCAATGATATCCATTAGTTAAGTATTAAAACCCCAACAGATGGACATTAAGAGTGATCGAGAGTGTTGCAGAATTTTTGCCAAAATGACTAAAAGTCGAGATAGAAGGTTTGCGTCCGGCAGTGACTATATATTTGTTAAGAATTTGTTATAGTTCCTACTTAGAAATCTTTTTTTGTTGTTTTTTAAGAAAGTGCCAGCTTTCATCTTATTTTACTTGGTATGATTGCATATTGTAGATTTAGTGCTAATGTCTTTTAGTCTTTCTGTGTCTGTGTTTCTGTGTCTTTCTTGTGTATAAAGTTACAGGCTCATTAACAGCACTGTTGCTTCTACCAGGACTTTTTTGTGTACAGTTTGCAGGTTCTTTTCATGCCTGCCCGGGTTTCATCCAGATGTTCCCTTTTCATCCAACAAGTGTACACTCACCGGCCACTTTATTAGGTACACCTGTCCAACTGCTCATTAACACTTAATTTCTAATCAGCCAATCAC
>JAQMYF010000007.1:18391053-18414581 GCA_030014195.1 Neosilurus mollespiculum
ACACCCACACACACACACACACACACACACACACACACACACACACACACACACACACAATGTGTGACATTGAGTTAAAGTGCCTTTTATGCTGCTTGCAGCCAGACAGAAAGCACCTCTCAATCCTGCCAGGATTGTTTGTCTTCATTTGCTCCTTGCAATAATATAAGATTTTAAAAAATTAAGAAGAACATAAAATAATGAAATAACAGAAAGAAAGGATGGTGCTAGAGGAATATATAGGTTTATAGTTGCTATAATGTAAGTGATAAAAGAATCTTTATTTTTTGGAGGGCATAACAGTTGAGTTTAAAATATGATGTGTTTTTCATTAGTAAATAAAAATCTTAGTGTCAGTAAATTTCTGCTGTATAGGAGGAATAAAACACTTCTGCAATAACTCTGTTTTGGAAGGCTGTATCACATCACTGTCTCATTGATTCATTTCCTATAGTGTATCTTCTTCACATTTACATTACCTTGCACAATATTACACTGGGCTGGGAGCTAAAAGGGGGATTTGTACAATCAGGATGGAAAGGAGGTCATGCTGTCAACAGCGTGTGGACATGGTGAAGGAACATCTTTGTCTTTATTTATTCACATGGACAGAAATGAGTATAACTCCAGACAGGGATAGACTGCATATGATGTATATCTCTGAGCATTTCTCTGTGTGTAAGACAGGGTGAGATGTGCTAAGAATAAATCCTAGCCTTTTTTCTTTCTTTTTTTTTTTGTTCTCTGCCTGTTTCACATTCTCAGAGTCAAGGACTTTGAAATAGCTAAGAAAAAATGGGTTCATGTGACAATCCACATGAGTTGTCGTTAAAACTACAAGTTGTTATGACAACAGTTTACAATGCAGCTGGATTATTTTTTTAAGCTTCAGCGGTTTAAAAAAAAGGGTGGGATTGGAACGCTTTTGTGATATTCTTTTCATTTTTTTTTTCATAACTTTTTAAATAATGCCACAGATTCTGTACTTAATATTCTGTAAATATGTGGCTCATTTTTGTCATGAAGGGCATCTGCACATTTATTTATTTATTTATCTATCTATCTATCTATCTATCTATCTTAAAGTGAATTCATTTTCCTCAACGATTGCTTTCAATAAAGATTAGCCAACATTTTCTCAGCTTTTTTTTTGGAACGCTTAACAAAAACTTGCTGGGTGAACCTCCCTCAAGGAGCAGGTTGAGGAGACATTAAGAGCTTGCAGCACCTTACCAAGAGTACTTTAAAATATAAAGGGAGGTTTGATAGTGCTCTTTCTTTAGCTTTCAGTTTGCTCTTAACATTGGGTTACTGTCATCCAGGGGTTGCAGTTATGTCCCTCCTCCCAAAAGCATTCCAGTATGTGAAATGCTAACTCTTAGTTTCCCCTAACATGTGTACTATTGTATTCTGTTCTTAAGAAATGGAGAAGCCCCTTCCTTGAGCAGGATTTTCCTACTTTTGACTTCCATGAAACTCACTCAAGTTCCACGATAAAAGAATAGGTAAAATCCATCTAATTAGGTTTCAATTTGCCCCCTAGAGAAGAAATTGCTTTTTAGAGAACCCCTTTAGGCAAAATCTTCAAATATACAAAGAACCCTTTGGAGAACCATTATATTAGCACCTGGAGAAATGATGTCTCTCACATATTGAATATCAGACGGAAACTTGTAGTAACACCGGGGGACAAGGTTGCACTCCTTTGACACAAGTGGTTGTAGTCTTGTCGCCATGGTAACACTCAGTGGCAGATCATTTCTAGCCAACATGGAGGATGACATTGATGGTGTGATACATAGTGTGACAGCCATGGGCATGCACAATGTCTCTTGAAGCACTTCTGTGCCTCGTTCATTCATTATTAATCAGGCATTTACCATCTCACTGTTCATCCTATGTTTCTATGTGTGAAACACACACACACACACACACACACACACACACACACACAAACACACACACACACACACACACACACACATTTGCTCACTGTGTTTCTGTAGCGCTCAGCAATTTCTGCTATTGATATCATATGATCATTTTTTAACATTCTGAGTCTTGATAAGGCTTAAAATATTCCAGTAATGTGCCTCTTTCACCTTTAACTGTACTCATTAAGTCCCTGAGGGCCCTGTCATCCTCCCAGCTGAACAACAGTATGTGTGTGTGTGTGTGCGCGCATGTGACATTGCCTTCTGTCTCATGCATATTAATGTGGCTCTGCTCCAGGTGAGCAATGTCACCTGAGCTCAGTGAATCCATCATTCCAATCAGGTTAAGATGGAGAGCTGAGCCTCAGAAGACCTGAGGAACCTAAAATTGTCCCATGTATGGTGGCAGTGTTGTCATTATAACAAAATCTCAGTACCACAGCACAGAAACTAAAATGATACTCTATCATACTCTTTAAAAATATGCAATATAACAACAAAAATATATGCAAATATACGCACCATCAGTTTATGATCTAATAAATTAATACAGAAGAATGAAGAAAATGTCATGCTGCTATGCAGTGAAAGAGTTCGTCAAATATAAATTGCAAATGTTAAGAGCTTTAATAGTGGCAGAAAAATTCAGAAACACAGTTCCAATTCCTAAACGTTAAGCAGACGGGGGTCAAAGGATCAGACGAAAAGCAAAGCAGATACAGCAGACAGATATCATACATGAGAAAACCATATTATCTGCAAGGCAAATAATCTTAAATGGGACAGCAAAACAAGTCCTACACTAATTAGCACAATAAACAAGGCTTGGTAACAACAGTCAAAGGGAGAGCAATACTTTGCAAAGTGTGTCTCATTTAATTTTTTTTTTTTGTATTTCCTTGTAGTGTATACTAAAATGTATTAAGTAATGTGCAAACACCTTTACAGAGCCAGTTTTATTCTGTGTTTATGAAGTATGTAGGCTAATATCTGAATAAAAATGCACTCAGTCATTAGCTTGGCAGCACATATGGGGCTCTGCTCCGTTAGCTTCTCACACAGAGCACAGGGCACAGGTCATCGGAGTAATCTGTCACGGTGAACAATCACTGTTTTTCTTGTATTTATTTCTCAATTTAAACAAAAATTTTCAATTATTGTGTGAACACACCTTTACAGAGCCTGTTTTCTTATGTCTGTGTAGTATGTATTAAAATCCGGACGAGTATACTTAACACTCCTAACAGTCCATAGTACATATTAACCCTGGGTTTACATTGGGGCATGACGATCTCCACGATTTATGAGCATGCTGATGATGAAACATGCTCCTGCATTATTAAGGTATAAAAAGGAGGCAGGTTGCATCAAGGAGATGAAACTTGAAGCAATCGTATTGCCTAGTTCGTCGTGATCCCCTACGATAGTGCATCAAGGTCTGTTAAGGTCTGTTAAGCTCTACTCCACATTCTATCTTGATTGCCGTCAAATTGTAATACATTGTAATAATTGTGCCTAAATTTTTGACAGTCAAAAAGTTTGCCGTGATCAGTGTGATCATCATGAATCCCCCAAGTTCCCTCAAGATTATCACAATTCGTATACTCTAATACTATTTCCACGTTCTGTTACGATTGGCATCAAATCGTAATACATCGTAATAATCGCGACAAAATTTTTGACAGTAAAAAATTTTCTTTCGATCATCATTATTCCACCAAGTTCCCTCAAGATTATAACAATTTGGATCTATGACCCCTATGCTCCTCACGGTTCTCTTAAATTGTGGAGATCGCAGACATCGTGCCCCAGTGTAAGCCCAAGGTAACTCGGCTCAAAGTACAGAGCTCACGTGACCAGTCCCTGTCAAGGTTAAAATATGTAAATACAAACTCAAAAAATAGACCGCAGGGGTCCAAAGCTCCCACCGCCCTGGAATGTGTATTTTAAAGTTGATCTATATCTTCCTTAAACCAAAATCAAAACTGTTGTGTTAAACAAATTATCCAGCTGGCTCAGTAATTATGCATGGATTTTGGTGTGCACCAATCCCAGTTGAGGTACCTGTAAGACAAATCCGCATAACAAATTTCATCAAAATCCAAGCAAGCATTCTTAAGTTATCGTCCAGAAACCAAACTGTTGTGTTAAACAAATGAAGTCCAGCTGGCTCATTAATTAAGTGCAGATTTTGGCGTGCACCAATCCCAGGCGAGGTACCTGTAAGACCAACCCGCATACCAAATTTTATCAAAATCCGAGCAAGCATTCCTAAGTTATCGTCCTGAAACCAAAGTATGACTGACGGACGGGCAGACAGACGGACGCCACCCATTCCAGTAGCTCCTGCCCCACTATATAGTGGGAGCTAAAAATGCTTGATTAAATTAGCTCTTTTGCTTAGGTGCCCATGTAGTATATACTAAAACACATGTGACTCAGGCTCAGTGGATGTCAGTAAAATGAATTTTTCCTGCATCATCTTACCTTGGGGAGTATTCAGTGACATCCACTTCACCTTTGGTGCATAACTGTTAACTATACGATACAGGATGTACAGTATATGAGTGGGCATTGCTTGATGTTTGTAAGGTAGTAATTGCAGAGGAGACAAATTACTTTAAAAACACATAAGTGTTCATGTCAACCTTTCCTAATTTCGAATTTCTTTTAATTTAAATTTCCATTGCAGCAAAAGGTACTTCTTGAACAAATGCAGAAAAGAAAAATGTTTTCCATATCTTTCTGCATTGAAATAATAATTCTCTTACCAACCTGTACTCTATCATCAGAACTTTCCTAATCAGAAGCCGTGGGTGGATATATCCATCCACGATGCTCTGAGATCCCGATCCTCCGAAAACAACATGGGACTCACCAGTGGAAATATGAACGAGTACAAGACTTCATCCTACAACATACGCAGAGTGCTGAAGGAGGCGAAGCAGCACTATGGACAGAAACTAGAGTCACAATTTCAACAGAGTGGCTCTAGGAGTCTGTGGCAGGGTTTATGAACTATGAAGGACTACAAAACACCACCTTACAGATCAGTGAATGCAGACCTTTCTCTGGGAGACGAGCTAAACACCTTTTATGCTCGCTTCGAGGATGCAGCTCACAGCACTAACAGTATTAGCAGTGCTAACAGTGCTATGGGCAGCACACTTCTGGAGCATACCGGAGAGGTTAACTCATTCATTTAAGCACGACGTGAGAAAGGCATTCAGAAGAGTGAATACAAGGAAGGCAGCAGGACCAGATGGCATCATGTGTCGGGTCCTGAAGGCCTGTGCCGACCAGCTTGCTCCAGTGTTCACTGTGATATTCAACCTCTCCCTGGATCAGTCTATAATCCCGATGTGCTTCAAACAGTCCATCATTGTTCCGGTCCCCAAGAAACCCCAGCCCGCCTGCCTGAACGCCTACCGCCCAGTGGCCCTTACCTCAGTAGTGATGAAGTGCTTTGAAGAACTAATTAGAGACTTCATCGCTTCCTCCCTAACGGCCACCCTGGACCCACTACAGTTTGCGTACCGTCCTAACCGATCTACTGAGGATGCCATTGCACACTGCCATCATGCAGCCCTGAGCCATCTGGACAGCAGAAAGGGGAATTATGTCGAAATGCTGTTTGTTGACTACAGTTCAGCATTTAACACCATAATTCCCTCCATACTCACCACTGAGTTGGAGATCCTGGGCCTCAGCCCATCCCTGTGTCGCTGGATCTCCAACTTCCTGAGAGACAGACCACAGGCGGTACAGTTGGGCAACCATGTCTCACCCTCACTTACCCTCAGCACTGGAGCCTCCCAGGGCTGTATTCTGAGCCCCCTGCTGTACTATCTATATACCTATGACTGTGTGGCCACTTCCAGCTACACTAACATCGTTAAGATTGCAGGCAACACTGTGGTGGTGGGCCTGATCTCTAACAACGACGAGATGGCCTACCTAGAGGAGGTTATAAACCTGGAATCATGGTGTCAGGACAACAATCTCCTCCTAAATGTCAGCAAGACTAGGGAGCTGAGAGTACACTTAAGCACAAAGCAGGAGAGGAATTACCAGCCTCTGACTATCAACGGGACCTCAGTGGAGAGAGTGGACAGCTTCCGGTACTTAAGTGTTTACATCACACAGGACCTGACATGGTCCTGTCATGTAGACACCATGGTGAAGAAGGCCCGGCAGCGTCTCTATCATCTTAGATGCCTAAAAGACTTGCCCTCAAGGGTGCCAAAGACTTTCTACACCTGCGCTGTTGAGAGCGTTGAGAGAGTTGGTGTTTTTTTTCTCCTTCAAATAGTTATTGATATTTTATTCTTCTTGATATTGATAATTTTTATTCTTCTTCAAATATAGGACAGTGGTAATAAGCATCTCACTACATTAAATTTGAATTTGAATTTTACTATAGAAACATTAGATTGACTGTAAGCTGCTCTTTGCCTTGCCTTGAGCTATTGTCAAAGCAACTGTTACAGAAAATACCTCATAAACTACAGTAATCATAAACTATTATAAAAATGATAATGTAATATTTATTATATGATACATCATAATTACCATTTTCTGGTTATATCAGATTTGAGAATTAGTTTTTAGAATCAATTTGTGTAAGTGGACTTCAATATGGTCATGTGACCAGGCGTTGTCCCTGGTTACAACAGCATGTTCCCATACTGGAGGCTACATGAACAGTTTACCATGCCAAAGGATTCAGGCTGACGCAACAGCTCTCTCTAATTACTTTCGTAGTCTTCCCCTCGCACAGCAGAGATACCTTCAGAAATTAGCTTTGTGCTATGGAATTGACCCTTAAAAACATGTATCACATCCGAGTGCAGACTGAACACCGGGCATTCTGAAATGTTCTTGAAAAAATATTAGTACATAAAAGTGTTGCCCTTTATGTACCGGTAGAAGCACATGCTAACAGTTGGGGTTTCACTCAGCATGGTCTCGACTCGTTGCTTCTGTCCAGCTGAACTAGCTAACCACACACATCTTCTCTCAGTTTGTGCTTTGCTTGCAACATAAATGTTTGTACTGAGTGGCATATTATAAATGAATGGCTTATTTACCAGTACATAAAACCGCTGCACATTATGTGCCAGCAGAAAAGAAGCACATGCTATCAGTTAGGGCTTCACTCAGCATGGTCTCGACTCATGGTTTCTATCAAGCCAAACTAACTAACAACACACACCTTCTCTCAGTCTGTGCTTTGCTTTCAATATAATTCTTTCTAATGAGTAGCTTTCTCATTATCATAAACAAAACAAGACACCAAATATTAGCTTCATAATAAAATGGTCACTGCAAACACGGATCTTTACATCCAGATCTGCTCTGGTGATGTTGCTAAACCATTTAGCTCTCCTTTTTCTGGAGAGTTCTTTAGCATGCTCACCCTGGCTTTTATAAATTACCAGGACACAAAAAAAACGCTTGTCTCTTTCCCTCTCTGTGCAGTTGGAAAAACCGATTACAGCTCATTTACTCTACGTTCCACGTTTACAGCCTCCACGGGGCTATCAATATGGCGCCGGCACCGTGCTTTCTCATTGGCTTCTGGGTTGTGACGCGTATTGTAGAACATCTATTGGAGAAGTTTTGTTAAGTGTTAATTAAAATGTAGGAATCTGTGCTGATCAAGAAGTTTTGTTAAATTTTAATGAAAAATTTAATGACTTGCCATTTTCTCCAAAATGTATAATAGATTAATTCAGAATGAAAAAAGGGAAAAGTGAAATGGTTGGAAAAAACAATAAAACTGTGTCTAATCTTTTAATACTGGAGATACTTACAAAATAACGCATTAATGTACAGTTTTTAGTTATGTGGTGTCGCAGTACTATGTCGGTACATATGGCATTGCATAATTCCTCCCTTCACTTGATGAGCAGAGCCAATTCGACCACAGTCTATGAACAACTAAGTGTCTTGCTCCCCTGTGTCAGAGAACAATAGCTTTAGTCAATATATGACTTACGCCTTATTGTACCTGAACACCTGTTCAGGGATCATCATCACATGGCAGGTTCTTGAATGTGATAATGGTTCCAGGGAAGCACTAAATGCCATTGATTGGTTAAATATGTTCCATGGTGAGACTCCATGGCAAAAGAGAGGTGTCTGTAAGAGTATAATTATTCTCCAACAGAGAAAATCTCTCAGTTACAGTCCCATATATCTGGCTTCATAAGGAGTCGTCCACCTCTCTGACACCCTGATAGGTCTGCTAATGCCTGAGGAGAACGACAAAATCACCTGCAGCTTCTGCAGGATTAATGTCTCAGGCTGCAGGCTGCACTTGATCTTTTGTTCTCCAGGAATGAGAGAGGGAAGAGGGGAATGTTTGAGTCTTTGTGTTTTTGTGTGTGTGTGCGTGTGTGTGTGTGTGTGTGTGTGTGTGTGTGTGTGTGTGTGTGTGTGTGTGGTATAGGTGTGTGAGAGTACAATTGCGTGTGTGAGTTAAAGAGAGAACAGGATAAGAATGATTCTCTAGGCTTGGATTGAAGTGATAGAATAAGGATTAACCGAGGAAAGGGATGTGGCCCACTGCTTTGTTGAGTTCTAGATGGTTTATAAGGATATTAAATTCATGGTAAATCTAAAATCATTTTAGTAATACACTCAGAATACTTAGCTTTAGCCTTGAATATACAGTAATATAATAGTATTTAATGGATGCAATATAATGATTATTGCTTTGAATGAATATAATGCAGTGTCTGCTCTGAAGTGAATGTCTTCCTGCTGGCAAGAAATATATGCTTGCTTTTAGATTTGTTTAATTTGGAGAAGATTGAAGGCCAGATATTTCTTTCATGCACTGTCTTTCATTTAGTTTATTATATGTCAATACTGGTTCCTCTCTTATTAGTTATTAAAAGGAACACATTAAGAAATAAATTGTGATTTTGTTAAGTAGCAACATTAATATTGACACCAAATGCTTTTCTGTCATTTATTTCTAGCCTGTTTGTCCAGTCATGGCCGATTCTCTGCCACTAAACAGACACTTTTTTTGGCAGGGGGTTGTTGTAGAGATCAAGTCTATCAAGGCAAGGCGCCTGACTGCATCTTTACTGCTCTGGTGTAACACACTCAGAGAAAAGCACAATCTGACCACCCCCGTGCACATTATTAACTAGAAATTGGTGCTGCGATTGACAGAAGAGAGTCTGCCACCTCTCCCTCACTGACAGCATGGCCTAATTTTTCTCTCTGAGACGCCAGGCCGTGGCATTGCTGTGACATCATGAGGTTTTGATTTTTGGATGATAGAGAGAATGCTTTTCTGTTGAGTCAGTTGCAAGCCCCGATGCCCCGAAGATTTTTATTACTCCCTTTATTTCCACTAATTTCTATTTCTTACCATAGAATTTGTAGTCTTCCCTATTGGAGGAGTTCCTTTTATCTTGCTACATGCATTTGCTCCACATCACTATATAAGAATGACAGAGAAACAGGCAGGTGGTGAGAGAAAATCAATTGTGTGCTTCTCGATCCTCAAGCTCATCTCTATCCTTTTACTTATCATGGCTGTACAGTACAGTTTTGGGACTATCCAGTTGATCATATTTATGATTCTATGCTAGCTACTGTTGTCCTGGAGAAATTATATAAGAAGACAGGACTGCAGTTCTTTTGAACAATTGAAACTATATCCAAAATAATGCATGAAAATGTAAAAAAAAAAAAGAAATTATGCAGACATATATACATGCATACATATACTTAGCATAAAATATAAAATAGTTTAAAGGAGTGCCGGTTAGCATGGAGCTTTTAGTAATCCAATAAAGACACGTATGGTGGAAAAGCTGTCTAATTCTTTAAAAAGTAAAAAAAAAATGTTGATTGTTGTTATGAATATATAGAGTTATAATTGTAGAAGAGATAAATTATTTTCCAGTTCCTCTCCAAACCTCTCATAATTTAAACTCACAAATATCCATGTTAGAATTTTCTGCTTTTAATTTTAAATGTTGGATGGATATTTTGTCTTTCAGAAAAAATTAGGTTCTGTGGTTGCTCTGTCTCTTCTTCTTCATAGGACAAGGCTGTGACTGCTGATTGAAGAAAATGGAATCTTTCTACACTTTTAAATGGATTAATGCATTATTTGAGTATTCATAATATGCTCCCTGAATTTTCTCACACCAACACTCCACCATTTGGGATTCAGCTAATGCTACCGTTTAGTTTGGCAGCATGACTGGAAAGCTGTAACAAATAACTGACTGCCAAAATGTAGCAAGTAGCTTATGTTAGTTGAGCTTATTCAGTTGTAGGCATCTTGCTTATGTTTTTAACTTTTATCTTAACTTGTAAATCTCAGCAAAATGCATTTCTTGAAGAAATGCTAAAAAAAAAAAAAAGTGGTCCACATCTTTCTGATTTGAAAAAATTTCTCCAACAACCTCTCTATATTTTCTTTGCTTTGTTTTGTTATCATATGTTTTAGGCTATGCATCTTTTTTTAAACCAGTGTTCATCATGACTGTGAGACACGTGGGCAGAATTCATTATAGATAGTTAAAAGTATTCAGAGAAAAATGTACTGTGCACTTTCCTACATGAAAACTTTCAATTCTGATCAGTCCATTTATTATGCAACTAGCCAATGTAAATTGTGTTCTTTGATAAGTTGCTTTGTGTGAGTCTTTCTTAGGGGGGTTTGATACATCCCAACATCCACATTACCTCTTAAACTGATTTTTATCAAAATACTGCTGTCCAGTCAATTGACTATTGCAGGAAATATTCAAAAATATATTTTAATGTTTTGGAAGCTCTGTTCACCACAAGTAGCAGCGTAGTGTTTTCTGCATAATATTCATGTTGCTGTGCTAATAGCAGCACAGGTTTTCTGGCAATAGTAAATAAGCTAGTGGTTTGATGTATATGCTGATTTACGGCACACACCAGTCAGAGGCCGGTTTTAATCATACTGGCAGGATTACGGCCGCTCGTAAAATGAAGCCTTATTGTTAACCCGAAATTGCTTTTAGGGTCGTAAATATTGGGCAGTCTAGCCTTGCTGATGCTTTATGGAAGCTGGAGATGGCCTGTCACCCTGCTCACCACCTCTTCCAGGACATATCTCAAGAGTCCTGACTAATCGAGAAATAAATATATGCTTTCAGACTGATCGTTGACTTAGCACCTGAGACTACTTGAAGCTAAAGAGGGGATTATGGTGCTGGACTCTGGCAGGGTGAGCAGAAATGTCTCAATATGCTTCATACAAAAACACACATTTTGCTTTGTTTATTTAGTTAAATTAGATTCACCAGCAGTGAGTGGGCATCAGAATGGATTACCTGCTGAAGTGTATGCGCTTACGCATGCTTCTGCTGAGGTGCAGGTGTCATGTACAGTTCTTTTGTCCGTTCTGGCAATTGTGTACTCCTTATGAGATTAATCTGAGCACAAAATAGGAAGCTAGGATATGATAAATATCGTCTCTCTTATTTTTGTCATGCCTTATAAATTTGCACAACCCCGAGTTATCATACTTTGCAAAATTCCACTGCCTCAGCAGCCATCGTAGCATGTAAAAGCACCATCTTGATCATTATCTGAAGCAGTGCTGTGGTCAAATCTGTTTGAAGTGTGAATGTGGCACATAGCTCGCACACTCTGCCCTGCTACACTTGCTGACACTGTTTCTCAGCAGTCATTTTCCACAAATGCTTAAGATATGCCACAGAATGCTTCAGCAAGTTCTCTGATACATAACCATCAACAGTGGCAAAGTAGGAGTTATTGGTAGCCTTAAATTCTCATTATAAATGCACAGTAACAGGCATGATTACATAAATATGTGCATAGTACTGTCAAAATTTCACCAGTCCAAAAAGAACTCTGAGGGCATGTTTCATTAGGTTTAGTCATTTTAGGAAATGGAGTTTGTAATCATTTTAGAAAACTTTGGAGCTCAGCCATGCTTTAAGTCAAACTCTTCTTAATTAGTCAAGAGCCCAGGCTTCTGTCTCTGTAATCAGAGCTGAAATGTTTGTCTACTCAGAGGCTTTCCGTGGCTTTCTAAATCCGAGCCTTTCCCTCTCACAGAAAAAAAACTTGTCTGAAGTGTTTAAAAAGAGACTTAGTTATGTTCCTGAGACATGCAGAACATTTCAGAAAGTATACTGCGTTGATGTAACAAATTACCCAATGAGCCACAGTAAGAACTTGGTGCTCCGTTATTGGAATTTCACGCGAATGTGTCAATCTAGTGCTTACCTACCAATCATAATCAAGCAAGTGCTGGATTCCACATGGATGCTGTGTCTGCTATGGTTGGCTTTTGTTTATAGTTCAGACCATGTGGCAGATTAGGATCTTGTACATCCATCCATCCATTTGTTCCGCTTATCTGTCAGGGTCTCGGGGCAGTTGGAACCAATCCCAGCTGACTTTGGATGAGAAGTGGGATACACCCTAAACAGGTCACCAGTCTATTGCAGGATTAACACATACACAAACAACCATTCACACTCACATTCACACCTATGGGCAATTTAGATTAGCCAGTTGACCTAATGTGCATGTCTTTGGTCTGTGAATGGAAACCTAAGTAACGAGAGGAAAGTATCCTGACGGGATATCACAGCCTGGTTTGGAAACAGCACCAAACAGGACAGGCAAGCTCTCCAGAGGGTGGTGCGTTCAGCAGAGCGTACCATCCATATCGAGCTTTACAGGAACATTACATTCTACCTCAGCTGACTGGTGCACGCACTATTTGCACTCTCTGAACACCCTGCACCACTCTGCAAACACAACAACCATACCCATTGGATATCTTGTGTGCATACTGCACCGACACGTTACAAATTAATTATCGTCACTGCTTTTTTATTTTATATTTTATTTTATATTTTATATTTTATATTTGACCTTTAACTATTGGTTTAGTCCTTCAAATAGTTATAGTTATTGTTATTGGGTTTTTTTTCTTTCCTACTTGATATTGATAGTTTTTTATTCTCTTCAAATATGGGACAGTCGTAATAAGCATTTCACTACATATTGTACTGTGTATGATTTTGTATGTGACAAATGAATTTGAATTTGAAATTTGAAACCCATGAAAGCACAGGGAGAACATGCAAACTCCACAAAAAATACCTTGTTGCATTTTGTACCCAGAACTGTTGCAGTGCAAACCACTATGCCACATGGTGCCTCATATTTAGAGGATGTAAGTAATGTCCTGGTTTAGTTGCTAATGGACCTGGTTATAGCATGTTTGAGGTAATTTCAAATCTCCGTGAAAGAAAAACTGACGACCTTTACTTTCTGTTATTCCACCAGTCTGAGCCGTGGTCTCCTTTCTCTTCTTATTTCATCCGGTCTTCAGGAGAGCTTATTTTTGCATCCTGACTGTGGGGTTGTTTTGACCACCCTGTGTCTCACTGAGGCCATGAGGAGGACCAATTCTTTTTGGTTCAAGTGCTCTCACTACCTTCTTCTCCTCCTGAGCTTCTGTTTGATCTGGAGCTCTTATGTCCAATGGGATCAAATTAGGGAAAAAAGCAAGACCTTTCCCTTTGAAAGTTATAGAAAGGAGAGACTAACCAGGTGGATGTACTACAGCATTTGCATGTGGGAACAGTGGGATTTAACAGCTTGCCCAAATTAGGTCTACACTGAGTATTGAGAGGTCAATCTGAAATAAGATGAGTCCTGTCGGCAGTAGTTATAGTCTCTTCATTGAGTCTGTAGTTGTTCTTTTTCATGAGTAGATATAATATTTTTCTGCGATGGCCTGGCGAGCTGTCCAGGGTGTACCCCGCCTTCGCCCAGAGTTGGCTGAGATGGGCGCCAGCCTCCCCGCGACCCTAAGTAGGAATAAGCGGTTCAGAAGATGAATGAATGAATGAATATAATATTTTTGTTAAAAGTGGTGTTCCTTATAGGCCTCTTTTTTGCCTCTCAGAAATTCCAGTGAGGGCAACAAGTCTCCATGGTAACTAATCTGCTGTGTTATCTAACATCATGGGTCCTCATCTCTGTTAGCCAAGGGCTGCTCTGTTGGCAAGTATTTGTTCTCAACATGAACCTTAGACACTTCAGTCATTTTGAGTCAACAGAAGTACATCTTAATGACAAAGTCATGTTCAGGATATTTGTATTTGGGTGTTTTCCAAACTGGCTGCACCACTTCCTTCACACCTGTATCAGATTTTCACTGTTTTTTATTTCTGTAATAGTTTCACCTTTTGTTGTTTATTCCCATCTCCTTAATGGAGCCCTTTTATTTCTCTGAGTCTTGCATGTATTATACTGTGTCTTAAATGTCATGCTTTGCAGGCCTTTAGTCAAAGAAGTGTGATCCACTGGACATCACACAGCAATTTGTTTTTTTTATTTTGTACCCAGTACCCTAAAAATATCTTGAATTAATTAATTATTGTTTTTAAGTTCCTACATGCATCTCAGTAGCTTGTACATGCTCATATACACAGTTCATATTCAAGTATACAGTTCATAGTGTATAGTCTTGAAGTGTGATTCAGTTACCTTCATGGACACCAATCTTGTTCCTGGAAATCTACCACCCTTTGGTTCCATCCATAATTATGCCCACCTGGCCATCTAATCATTGCCTTAAAAAGTTTTTGATCAGCTAAAAGAGATGTTTGAGATTTTGGTTGGAGATAAAACCTGCAGGTAAGTAGATCCCCAGGATCAGAGTCGGTGAGCACTGAATGACATTTTTTTATCTGCATGGAGATCCAAATATCTGCATCTGCATTTGGACGGCACGGTGGCTTAGTGGATAGCACGTCCGCCTCACAGCAAGAAGGCCTGGGTTTGATTCCCAGCTTTGGTGTTTCTGTGTGGAGTTTGCATGTTCTCTCCGGTTTCCTCCCACAGTCCAGAAACATGCACAGTAGGCTAATTGGCTGTTCCAAATCGCCCCTAGGTGTGAGTGTGAATGGTTGTGTGAGTGTTGGCCTTTCGATGGCCAGGCGAGCTGTCCAGGGACCCTAATTAGGATCAAGCGGCTTAGAAAATGAATGAATGAATATATGTATCTGCATTCGGATTTAAGTCTGAAGTCCCATCCAACCCTTGACTAGATCTACAGCACTCTGCCAAGATTAAGCATCCGCCTGAGCTAGGATCCCATGTAGTTCATAGGGCACTCATAGGGTTACTGTGCGAAGGACGAGCTCAGCTCAAGACTTCTCCAGTGGAAACAGGACAGCAGGGGTTGCCTAACATACCCCCAAATCATCTTGCGGGATCCCAGGAAAAAACTAATGCAGCTGGGCAATGCCATGACAGAATCCGTTTGCTGGAGAGAGCATGTGTGAGCCATCTCGGCCATGGCTGGAAAATGAGGATGATGAAGTATGAAGTGGGCATAGCCTATACAGTAAGGTTTATTTAAATAAATAATAAATAAATGTTTTGGTGGTTGCATCAAAATTAGAAATGGCAGTACTGGTAATACAGTTTTTGAATTCTTGCTCTGATAGTTCATTTAACTGTGCTATCACTTCATAATTGGTTTCGACTAGAGATATGCACAGTCTAAAAATAAAATGTAATCATATTTGATTACAACATTAATGAACTGCATAGCAATACACTGAAAAGCCCTAATAAATTATGGCTACAACTGGGGGTTTTGGGGGTGGGAGTGGGGGTTGAAAACAGGGAAAACCAACAAGTGTAAATTAGCAAACAGGAAACTCTGACTAAATATATTTGAAACCAGTGAGTTCAATAAGTGTGGGCAGAATACAGCAGCCATGGGGTCAGCCTGGGTATTCATGATGCTAGACTGTGTATGAATGTAATACATCTACAAAAGGTTTCTACTATAAGACATGTCACACATCACAAACCACAAATTACAAGTTAAGTACTGTACGTTATTCCCAAATGTTTTAGGTATTTACTACAAAGGACTTGGCATGGGACTTGGCAAGCTAGCAACATAGATAAACCCAGTGTGATAAATAATTGATATGAAAATCTTAGTTTAGTGAGTGTTTTTCCTTCTACTTTCCTCTGCACTCGATGCAGTGAGTAATGTTCTTGTGGGAGATGCATCCTCTTTCATCTCTTAGCTTTTTGTGTGTACCAGATTATTCTGGTTACATCAATTTCTCTTCAGGTATGCTATATTAAGGTTTAATCCAAACACTAATTAGCTTTATTAGGTGATGCGTAAATGTAAAAAATCCACATCCACATGAATCACTCTGTGCTATTTTTAAGATCTTAGTTTGATAGAATTTGTTCTTTTAGCTCAATGCCAATTAACTAATGATGCCAATATTTTGAGTAATTAATAAAGCTGAGGGGTATGAAGCTTTGGCAGATGTAGAATGATGACACTGATGAAGGAAGGCGGTCCAGGCTTAATAAAACAACACGCTTTTTCAAAGAAGTACTGCTGATGCCGATGAGGGAAAACAGTCAAAAAAATGTGACAACTATATTGTCTAGCAAACATGGACAATTTTGACAAGCTGTAAACAGTATACATATCTTTTATGGCTAGAATAATATGAAGGAGAGTGGAGGAAACAGAGCATGACAGGAAGAGTGTCGTTCACTTAATGTCAGGCAGTGACCAGTGGAAATGCAGGACAGACAGAAATAAAGGTCAGCTGCTCAATATTCCTAAGTGTAGGTTTTCTGGAAACTCATTACTTTTTAGCTCTGCCTTGATACTTGAACTTGGTTAGAGGGTTTCCATTCTACAGACAAACCTGCTGCACGCAGAATCCAATCTCTCGTGTCAACATCCGAGTTTTTACATTTTCTGACTAAATTTACCTCAAAGTCCCAGTTTTATTCAGGCCTATGATCCAGATGTGGCTGCTGACACATTTGGCACATTTAAGGTTTTTGTCTGTTGTGTCGTCTTATTTTAATCTGTAGAATTATAACTGGCACCCACTACTCATCATTTTATGCTGCCCAGTTAGAAATCTTACATTTTGAGAATGATGTATTATCGCCTTTAGAGGCCAAACCCAAACAGTAGGCTGCATGAACACATTGTCCCTTGGTGCTGGCCTTCTGCACCTGCATGGCTCTCTGTCTGTTTGCACTTCATAATGCACTGGCTCCTATTGAAAAATAAGCCATGGTCCTCACTTCACATTGATTTTTACCGTCCGGCCAGCCTCATGATTGATCTCCTCTGCAAAAGCATTGATTCCCCTTGCTCTCCCTCCCAGCCTCTCTGTCTAGGGACTACAAATGGGCCTCAGCTACTTTTCTATTGTTATAAATGGAGCTAGCGCTCCAGGCATCTAAATTAATGATAGGTCATTGCTGGCTGTCTCCTCCACATGGCCAGAACAGAGGTGTAGTGATACTGAAGCCATGTTATGCTCCTGTCTTTTTTTGGTGTTTGCCTTGTTCTCTCTTTTGCCCCTTGAGTTTGAGTGAGGAAGCAGCTGAGCACACTGCTTAGGTTGGTTTGGTTTTCACAGCAATGCGAGAAATACTGATGGGACTGAGGATGATCAAGAGCCAAGAATTGCTCCACTTAGGGTTAGGTCTTTCAAATGGAGCTATTTAAAGAGCCAGTGTATTAAAACATGAATTCTATGTTGCACATTTCTGTCTGAACTCTATGAGTGCCCCTCGCATAGAACCTCTTCACCTCTTCCCTGCAGCATGGACACTGATTCTAATTACCCATGCACTTATATTATAAAATGTAAGGCCTTGTATGGTTTCCTATTATTGTTCCATAGTAACTGCATGTCTATTCACACTTCTTTCAAACTTTTAAGTTTTCAAAAACCTATGAACTTGATTTAGACCTTCAGACTTAAAGATAATTGTCTCAGTTAAAAGTCCATATATGTTTTCCTATCACTATTAGTGTTTCATAATAATGGAATGTTTATCAGCATTCATTTAGAAATATATATTTTTAATATTAATAAATAAACAATAAACAATGTACAATAATAAATAATATTTTTATTAGTGCTCAAAATTCTTTGACCTTAATTGTGCCCAAGCCCAAAGGGGGCTTATGCTGATTGAAAGCATATATGTGGTCTCTATCTGTCCCTCATTTTATCTCCAAATATTTGTGTACTTGCCATTCCACCTTGCCATTCCAAAATCAAATAAACTCTGGGACTCAGGTAAGGTAGTGTCCCCACAAAGTCTGGTGGAAGCCTTTGCATGGATGTGGTCAGGATTTTGTCAAACCAACAGACAAACAAATGGCGGTGGATTACAAAAAAAATGTATTTGTGTCTATCTGTGACCATCAGGAAGGCTAGGCATCAAATAGTCCTGTGATTGATTGTCTCATCGACTAAATAAATGCAAAGAAAAAAAACAACAACATATTTTTAGAGATTCCTAAATGTTTACTTCCCTGCACAAAGCACTCTTCCAAATTAATTAATTAATTAATTTATTAAACAGGCAGCACAAACCAGGCCTTGCCAAAGCATTAATAATAGAAATATCTGCGTGGAGAAGCAGATTCTCATCTAATGTAATGAGTCACTAACCTAGCACTGGTACTTTGTTAAGGAGCTAGAATATCTGTGAAACTAATGAACATCTTTTCTCTGACTTTGAGTCAGTATTGTGATTCAAGCTGCAGAAAGTAAAGCCAATCTATATCACATCATGCAGAAAGAAGATAGTAATGAGCAAAAGAACATAGATAGACGTTTTTATTGCTTATCTAAATTTTAAGTATTTTAAATATAAGTTTTATTAAAAGTAAAGCACCAGTCCTTGTTAAAAAAAAAAGTTTTATTGACTGTTGCCACTATCAGACACTACTGACAAAAACGCCACCAAAGAAAATGTGAACAGTACACAAGGAGCTATAAACCTATAAAGCTTATATACATTAGTGCAAGCAAACAAACTGCTCAGAAACATGTCTGGTCAATTCACTGAAAACTGAAGAGTTAATACAGGTAATGTGTGAGATGGGATTCAGGTGAGCTGTTTAAACTAGAATCAGGTTACTCTTCTGGGAATGGGTACCTCTGGTGGTGTGGAGTGGGTTGGTCAGTTGAGCGAGCATACTTGAATGATGCTCTCACTCACTCACTCATTTACCTACTAGAGTGTCTGTCTCAGCCGAGACTAGGCGAAGGCGGGGTACACCCTGCACAGCTCACCAGACCATCGCAGAGCCAACACACACAAACATTCACACTCACATCCATTCACACCTAGGGGCAACTTGGGTCAGCCGGTTAGCCTAATGTGCATGTATTTTGACTTTGGGAGGAAATAGGAGTATCCAGAGAAAAGCCACGCAAACATGGGGAGAACATGCAGGCAAAGGTTTACTGTCGTTCAGAAAGGAATGGTCTTCCTCTTTATGTTGCTAGATTTCTATATTTGCAAATACATTGTCCTCCAAGTATAAGCTTGCTGTGAAATCCAGGTTTCTGTTATTGCTTGCAGATATAAATACGATGAGTTTGTTCATTACTGAAATGATTTCAAAAGCCGAACTGTTTCAGTTTATTCAGCTGAATATCTTTGTGCTTACAGGAGCTACAGAATGAAGAGGTATAAACATTGTAGTAAACAAACATTGTAGAACTTAATTTACTATTCTTGTAATTGTACAATTTCCTAACGTTAGGTTCCAATTAATCTGGGGAAGTCTGAAGTTTACACATACAGTATGGAATTGTTTTACCAATGCTTCATTTATTGTTTTTGTAAGAGGAAGGAAAATTTTCATACCCATGAGTATTCACAGACCCTTGCATTTTTTTTTATTTTATTTTTTTTTTTTTTATGAGAATAAAGAACCAGAGATGCTCCAGGCTGTTTTTGTAGTGACTGGGGAATAAAAAAAAAAAACATACAGTATTAAGCGCTGTAGGATTTAACAGAAATGGTTTAATGGTTTTAAATTACACCTTCGAGGTGTTCTTTTGAAACACCTTTCTAAAAACCCTTCCTAGATATATATATATTTATTCTTTGGGCTGCTTTTAAGGCTGAAGATGATATTGATGTCACCTACGTACATGCTACTATGGTGGTAAGATACTTATTTTAAATACTGTTACTATTCACTGTGGTCTTTAATATAGCTTAAGCAATTTGTTAAATGTCTTTATGTTGTACTATTCTTAAGTATTGAAGAATGTGTGTGTGTGTGTGTGTGTGTGTGTGTGTGTGTGTGTGTGTGTGTGTGTGTGTGTGTGTGTGTGTGGAACAGGCATATATCGATAATGGGAATTTAGCAGTGTAAGGAAATACATCTTATATTCATAGCTCTTGTTTCATTTTCCATATCAGATCATTTTGGATTATCACAGTTGAACGACACATCCTTCAGAACTCATGCTCTGTCATGTTATACACAGTAGGTGCTGATTCCTCCAAAGAATGTCTCTTGATTTATTTTGTCATTAGACAAATAAAGAGCTCAATATTCAACTCTTGAGGTGATCATGTCAATCAATAGCTCATTGTTGATGCATATGTGTGTGTGTGTGTGTGTGTGTCTGTGTGTGTGTGTGTGTGTGTGTGTGTGTGTATGTGTGAGAGAGAGAGAGAATGTCTGTATGTGTAAGAAAGTACACATAGTGTGTGTGGCTCAATTTACGTCAATCTTTAGCTTTTTTTCAATGTTATCTTGGGTTGGCATATTGGTGTAGTGGTTAGTGTGAGTCCCGAGTTTACATGTTCTCCTCGTGCTTGCATGGGTTTGCATATAAGGGTAATTGCCTGTTCCGAATTACCCTTAGGTGTGAACGTGAATGGTTGTTTGTGGGGTCTGGTGAGCTGTTCAGAGTGTACCATGCCTTCACCCAGTGTTGGCTGAGATAGGCCCAGCCTCCCTTCGACCCTAGTAGCATTGAGCAGTTTGTCAAGTTAGTAAGTGAGTGAGTGAGTGAGTAATGTTAAAAATCCTGTATATATTAGTAACACAATTTTTTTATTTGTATGCACTTTCTTTGACCCCTGTGTGTGTGTGTGTGTGTGTGTGTGTGTGTGTGTGTGTGTGTGTGTGTGTGTGTGTGTGTTTTCATTCGGCCAACAGTATTATTGTCTCCTTCTTCCATGTGAGTCTAATTGCATTGTCAGTGACATGATCTAGCCAATGCCGGTGATAATGTCTTCATTCTCTCACTATTTCCTTCAGTGATTCTGTTGTCTAACGGGTGTGATGTTCATGGCATGGGCCTTTAATTAGCAGTAGTGTGTTATTTTGGATGTCATTCCTTAAGAATGAGTGTAGACAGTGTAGGTTATGGCAGGTTTATAGCTCTATCAAAATGTGTGAGACTGCATGTGCTTGTGTTTGTGTGTTTTCAACATTTATTGCTTTAGGATTTTACTATGATCTGGAAAATAAGAGCAGAGCAAACTTTGAAATCAGCCTGAGGAACAATGTGCGCTTCTGTATTATTTCTGTATGTGCATGTGCATGATACGAATATACAAAGCTAGAAAAGTTTGTGCAGACTTCATAAACTGAGGTCAAACATTTTCATGTTTTATTAACCCTCAGTGGAAGATAATATGTAGATTTATATTCTGTATACATGCCTCTGCTTTAGAGTGAGACATTTTCAAGATTCAGCTTATTATCTGCCACAGACCAAAGTAATACAGATGATATGTCTTATTATTCCATTGTCTGTATCAAATGCAGAAGCTCCATGAATGTGGTTTCTTAGCTTCCAAACGCAAAAGAAATACCAGACATTGCCTGTGTTGTATATTGCTTCCATCAGTGCTGCTGATGTAATCCTCTCAGGGAAACAGATTCCGATCTTTTTGAAGGATGGGCCAATACTAGCTTATTATAAAATATGGAAATATGTTTTGCATAAAGTTGGTATTATTGTTGAGACACTATATATTTCACACAAATAGTGTTATCACAATAAACACTATCCCCCTGATGAGTAATGCATGTATTTGAGAAAAAAGTGGGAAATGATGTATACTTTAACTAGCCAGAGGTGACGGCATTCAGAAAAGTTTAAGAACTCAAGTGTCCAAGGACTGTTTTCATTTTCTCATTTATTAAAAACCAGTACAACATTTTCACCAAGTAATACTTCTTAGTCAATGACACATTAAAGTGGAGACTAATTTATTTTTTACTGTTTGAGAGAAATGTATGAATTTTATAAAAATATCTGATCCACAAATGCTTGCTTCATTAAACAAACAAGCAAACAAATACATTTGGTACTGCTGTGTCTGATGTCTGACCGCCAGCCAAAAAAGGATGAAAAAAGGTGGAAAAAATATGAAAAAAAAAGTTTTTGTGATCATAATGCATTATACCACCTCAATTGTTTATGCAACCAAAATCACATTATGTTTATTTACAGTGCAAGGCTTACTGTATTTATCTCACATCAAAGATCATGTTGAGAAAGGAGTCAGTTTAAAGATGTCACTCTGTTATGATTTCCTCACAGAGTGAATGTTAGGCCTTGATTAAGGTGTTGGACAGCGATGGGCTGTAATAAAATGGACACTAAGGCAAATCAATTCATTTTGTATTCACATAACAGCTGCCAAAATGACTGTATGATGCTACTGTATGATGTATGACTGTATGCTTCTCCCTGTTGACAGACATGCCCAATGTTTATTTAGCCATGTTTCATTTTAATACATTCAGAGGCACAGTTTTGGTTCATCGAGCTGCTTAGAATCTGAATAGGTCACACTGTCATTAAGTTACATTACTTGTACTACTGTATGAGTTTAATGATGTATGTTATATTGAGGAACCACATTAACTCAAAATCATTTATTTATGTACTTTTTTTTTGGTACAGTATGGGAAAGTCTGTATGTGCACGTCAATGACAACAATGCACACACACACAGACACACGCACACACTATATCTATCTATTTAAGTATATATGGCTCATTATTTGCACTTGGACCCATTTGCAAATGTAATACTAAAATTTTAAAAGAAAAATATTTCCATGCGATTGTATGTCCAACCTTCAAATATAAGTCAAAATAATAGTAAAGACAATTTCAGTATATTACAAAGTGCCGGCACTTTCTATTTTTAACTTTATTCATACTACAATTGCAGATTTTCTGGCATGAAAGTTGGACATATCTGATCAAGCTCAGTTACTGGCTTCACAAATAAATATTACAAATGCAAAAAGGGTGTTTTGATAATTTTGTTATATTTTACACAAAAAATCAGCTTTTTAATGAGATGGGCCTCTGAACGTGAGGTCTGTTAAGATGCATATATTTGATATCTTGGTCTATATGATGTACATACTGGCAAATATCTGTACTTGGTTTTAGTAAACTGGAAAGAGGGTAGCATTGGTTGCACTCAATAAAAGAATTGTCCTAAAAATCCATACAGGTAGTTCTATCAGCATGAATAAAACACAGGTGAAATGTCTGTCAAACCAAACTTACATGTTACGTTCATTTATAAATTGGTTCACACTTCAGTGTAAAAAAAACCCTGAAGCCAAGACCGAGTCTCATGAATATTTATTACTTCTGGACATGCTCAGTGGACTCTTTTTCGACATTTTTAGCCTCAGGTGATCAGTGTTACGTGACAGACAAT
>JAQMYF010000007.1:18440565-18451079 GCA_030014195.1 Neosilurus mollespiculum
CCCCCCCCCCCCCCCCCCCCCCCCCCCCCCCCCCCCCCCCCCCCCCCCCCCCCCCCCCCCCCCCCCCCCCCCCCTCGGGATTTAGTTTCATAAATGAGAGATCAAGAGTATACTGTAAGCTTAATGCATGATTCAATATTCATGTTAATCATTTCCCAAATCGATGATAGATGGATGGATGGATGGATGGATAATCAGGCAAGGGATTGAAATGGTTGTTTTTGGCAATCTCAGAAGAACTGTATTGGATTATCTGTTATTGGATTATTTTTGACTGGTCAGGTAATGACCCTGATTATAATGAAATGTTGTTCTGGGATCTAAAGCAGACTTAATAAGACTTCCTGAAAGTGTCGTCTTCTTGTGAAGAATGGGTCATAATACTCCAATGAAAAGAAATGTTGTTTTCGCCAATAATGTTTGCATAGCTAATACAAATGAGAAGTACAAGTTTTCAGATTTTCAGTCACCTTCAGTGAAATATTACGACAGTGTAAATATCATATGCATGACTTGTCACACTCTGTTTATTGGATGTTAGGGTTTTGGCCAAATTTCTGTCTTGAAGGTCCAATAATAAAATCTAACCCAATACACCTTTTTGTCAAAAAAGAGGAGAAGTGTATATTTGTTTGCCTGTTAAATCCAAAAACCTTATCCAGAATTGATGGCAACCCAATTTACGGGTACAAACTTTGACACACAAACTTTAAGAGAACCGCAAATGATATGGAACTGTTTCTGTTTATTTATAATAAAATAATAATATATACATTGGTTGTCTACCTGCAAAGATTATATTGGGTAGAGCACTAGTTCCATAAATTAGGTAGTTAAAAAAGATTAAAGATGTCTAGAAATAATTGATGGCTCAGTATGATTTCCTCACACAGGCTTTGACCAAGATTTTGAAGGCTGTATAAGCTAGCAAAATAAGCCTAATTAGTTTGGTTTGAAATTAGACAGTAGCTGTCAAAATGTCTGAAATGCATCTGTGCCACACCTGGAATGAAATCACTGCAGAATGAAATCATGGCTGCACCCAAATTTCACACCATTTTGCAATGATCCATCTTTACTTGTGTTTGAGATATTGGCTGTTTGGATGGGAGCTTGAAAAAAGTTGCTTTTGTTGTATGCATGCGTGGTGCAGAAGTTTCCCGTTCTATTAGACTTAGCTCAGCCTAACTTAACCCAGAACTCAGCTTTCCAGTTCGCATGTCTCTCTGAGCACTGGAATATGATTAAATTATGGGAATACAGTATAAGTGGGATGCTATTGACAATGATGTACAGGTGTAGACACTCTGTCATTTCATGCTCATTCTGACACCTTCTTCCTTCCACAGCTGATGCTTGACCATGACCGTGCTGCCACAGCAAGCTTTATTAATTACTTATAATCTGACCGTAGCAATTTAAGTTGCCTTCCAAATACAACACATCAGTATTAAAAAGAGTTCATAAACGCTCAGAACATCCTTCCGGTATGTTATTAAGTAATGGGAGTATAACCATTCTGTGATATTATGAGCTTAATCTTAATCTTTTGTGATGTTCATTTTCTTACTTAAAAAAGAATGTTTTATCTTAACCCTTAAACATGTTAAATGTAGAGGAGACCCTTTGTATGAGATTAACAGTAACCTGTCATAAGGGTTTATTTGTGTGTTTTTTTATTTTGGCATTGTTTGTTTTAAGTATTCTGAAATGACATTAGATCACAGTCCTGTAATCAAATAATACAAAAATATGGGCAAGTTCTTGAGGTGTATGCAAAGTATGAGTTAAAATACATCATCATATCAAAATGGCACTGAAGCACAGCCACAGATTTCATCATGTTTTATTTGATCACAGAGGATTTACCTGATGTTCTCTCTCTCTCTCTCTCTCTCTCTCTCTCTCTCTCTTTCTCTCTTGTTTAGGAGGATGAGCTTCACGCTGCAACTGACAGAGATCAGTCGGAGGTCCTGAAGTTTCTTGCTACGAAGCACAAGAAGTTGCCATGGAAACCTGAGGTTAGCCTGCATCATTGCTCTTTACTTTGATTAGAGATTCGGCACCATAATGATCATTCCCCTAAAATAATACAGTCTGTTTATGCAAGTGTTTTGATCATTCCAGGTCTGTCTAGAACTATGTGGCATCCTTCAGCAGTTTTAAAAGCAACCTGGAATTCAAAATTAGTGTTGAGCAAAAGTCAAATAAATAATGAATATTAGGAAAATTGCAGTTAAAATAAGAATCTGGGCAGTGCACTGATATTTTGTTAGCAGTATATGCTAAGTATAACTTTTGGTCAAAGTTTTTTGAGTGAACTACCAACAGATATGAGGAACATATTGGCTTTCTTGATATTTCTGTCTTATTTAAGGTGTCATGCTGCCATCTCACTGTACATGTACCAACCCTAACTTCTGCATGCTACATAGCTAAATCAAATCATAAGCTAGTACATGCTCTGTTTATATTTACAAAATCTCAAATTACAGTGTTCTCTTGACTGGAGGTACTTAAATGATAAGTGTGTTTTGTTCCCCTTATCATTCACGCACACATTAATTTCGGATTCAGAAAAACATTTTGATTGGTTGAGCAGTTCTTTTTTGAGTACATCTGAAAAAGCACAGGAAGAACATGCAAACTCCACACGGACACACCCTCACCGAGCCCCGGAATCGAACCCAGGACCTTCTTGCTGTCAGGTGGGCGTGCTAACCACTACGCCACCATATTTGTTCATTGTTCATTTTCTGAACCTTCTTAATCTTAGGGTCACTGGGAGGCTGGTGCCCATCTTAGCTGACTTTGGGCGATGGCGGAGTACACCCTGAACAGCTCGCTAGGCCATCGCAGGGCAGAAACACGCAGACAGCTATGCAGCCTACTCTTTTACTAAAGTCAGCAATGGTTCTTTTACATGCCTCTCACCATAGACAGTGAGAGACATGGCCGGCCTTTGATAACCCACTTAGCTACACTGGGGGGACAGCAGTGACAACTCGGTGAAGGTGGAGCTTGAACCTCCACTTTGGGATCAGTAATCCAGCCACATTACATCGGGTCACCACTGCCCCACCATATTTGTATCTACATCAATCTATCTATCTAGAGATAGACAGATAGTCCAGAAAATTTTATTTATATTTATCAATATTCAGTATCACCGATTATTAGCATTGATTATAATAATATTATTATTGCACAATTTAAACATTATAAAATAAACAACTTCAGTAAGTTTATCTTTAATTGTTTTTCCTTATGGTGCAAGTTTTCTTTTGAGCACATCTGCATGCCTAGTTTAGAGCTAGACACACAGCAAGAACTGCAACATGACGGCCTTGTATTATTAAGGTATCTTTGCCAGGTTTCGTTTTTCAGATTTTTGTTTAATTTGCTACTGACTGGAGAGGCGCACTTCATTTCCCCAGTGGTGTCTCAAAGTCAATTTGCAATTGAGGAATATCATTTTAGGCACATAGTGCTGCTGTGGAATTACCTTTCTAATCATTGTTGCCTAGTTCTGGCTGTCTTGCTGAAAATAATGGGGGCTGCAATTTACTGTGAACTCAAGAAACATTACAGCAAGCCAGATTGCTTGGGTTCTAGGTGAATGACTGACAGATAATCTTGGTGTGCCTCATTTGCCTCAGGCAATAAAGTAAGTGATGCAGACCGTCTGTAAACCATATGGGTGAAAAAAATGTATTTAGTCAACAGAGCAGTAATATGGGTAAAGTAAATGTGAGGTCAGCATGAATATATTATTCTTCACATCCCATTTTTCCATTTTCAGTATGATGCCTAAAATATCCAAGGTAGCTGACACTTGATACTGAGCTATAGAAAATGCCACAAGTATGATGGTGAGAGATTTGAAAATAATTTGAATTATTTTTAATTGCAATGAAAACCATTACTTCTTAAAACTGTATGACACATCCATGACCATGAGACAAAATTTCAAAAAAATCTTTAATTAAAAAAATAATAATAATTAACGTCCACTCAGATGACAATGTCTGTAAAATATTAAAAAACACCCTAAATTTGTCAGTGGATGTATTCACCCACCAGCACGGTAGACACTGGCAAAGGAGCCCTAGTAAAATAATAATAACAATAATAATAATAATAATAATTCTATGACAACATCTCTTCAACATCGCGTGGTCATCGGGGGCCATATCTCTGGATTGGTAAACCGGGGTGGTAGTTGCCCTTTTTAGAAAGGGGGACCAGAGGGTGTGTTCCAACTATCATGCAGTCACACTCCTCAGCCTACCCGGGAAAGTCTATGCCAGAGTACTGGAAAGGAGGACCGGCCGATAGTTTAACCTTGGATTCAGGAGGAACAATGTGGTTTTCATCCTGGCTGCTGCACTCTCGACCAGCTCTACACACTCTACAGGATCCTGGAGGGGACATGGGAGTTTCCCAATCTGTCCACATATGCTTTGTGGATTCAGAGAAGGCTTTCGACCGTGCCCACTGAGAAATAAAGTGAATAATAGTGATTATTATTCATTTAAGTTTTTTTCCCCTTTTCTGATTGGTGGAAAGCCATCAAATAATTCTTGCATCATTGCCAAGGAATAACCTAATTACTGCATCATTGCCATTGGATAATTTGGATAACACAGTAAACATGACTCTACTTTGAAAATATTTTAACAACTGTCGAATAATACCACATTATGCTAGTGGATCCAAAGTTTTTGCCTCCTGTGTGCATAACCCTATATGCACATTTGACTTTATGTATTGCACTGTAAAATAACCTGTCCTTTAGATGGTTTTGCTTATCTCTAACACAAGCAAAATTGGGTTATCTGTTTTTTAATACATAAAAGACAATTAAAAAAAACGTTAAATTTTTAAATTGGGTGACATGGTGGAGTAGTGGTTAGCACGGCTTCCTCACAATGTGGGGTGTTATTTTCAAAATGTCATCAGATTGATCTTGTGTGCGCATAAAGTGAAAATATACATGAAAGCAATTAGATAGGTATATAGCATAGGTCATATGGGCTTAAAAACCCATATGGACGGAGACTTTGAAGAAACGACAGACAGCGTTTAGAGCAGAATTATGGTGAAAATCATTATCTTGAGAATGGTTATACCTACACTCATACAATTGGGCCTAAAAGAAACGGAAACCACATGTTTATATTCAACTTTAATAGTAACTATATGTCTAATTATAACCAATTACAAGTTATTGCCGAACAAACAATTTTCAAAGAATATCTTATAATTATATTAGAATAAATATTACTATCCTATAATAAAATCACACATAATGAATTCATGACGCAACACAGAAACTATCTATTCTCTATCTAAAAGTATGATATTAAAAATATCTTCGTATTTTACTTACATGCTTCATAGTTTAAAGCACTTACATTCAATTAAAAATTAAAATGTCATCGAAATACATGACTCATTGTGAAATCAGTCAAAATAACTTTCAGTACTACCTTCCTTTGAGATTATTTTGGTTGGAATTATCAAAATTTAAAACATAGCTTAAAAGTAATGCTTTTGGATTGAAAATTATGATAATTAAATTCTAATACAATTACCTGTTAATTTGTACTTGTATATCATGAATGACCATTATCAAATCACATTCAAAGTTCCTACATAGCCTCTGCGAGAACGGCTACTGCAGCATTGAAGTCTGCCCAGGTAACGCTGGCATTGCTTGAGGCCTTATCGAGATACACCTTGAGGTACTTGTCCAGTTTTTGAAGATACTGATTTTTTAGGAATTTTCCTCCATCGCGTCATTTTAGGTACCTTCAAATGCCCCGTCCATATGGGTTTTCGGCTTGTATTTACAAATGCAGGCCATAGTATTGCTAGAAAAGGTCCAGGTAACACAAAAAGGTACACACAAGAGGAATCTGGAATTATCAACCCAGGGTGTACTCTGAACAACTCACCAAACCATTACAGGGCTAACACACACACAATCATTCACACCTAGGGGCAATTGGGAAATCCTATTACCCTAATGTGCATGTTTTTGGACTGTGGGAGTGTGACGGACTGACGCGAGCTTCCGAAATGTTCGGAATACCAGGTCAGGCAAAGAAGTGGCTTTAGCGATTTATTGTAAATGAGTAAGTATTGAGCCAGTAGATATAACACAAAGGGATAAATTAATGTGGAGAGTAGGAGATTGTGAAGATCGCTCGTGGTGATTTAGGTGTCCAGTCTTTGGCGTAGTCTTATCAGCAAGCTAGTTGGTTCAACCTCTGGTCAGCAAGCTCAAGAGAGTGGTCCTCGCACTTATATAGCCAATATAAAACTCTTTGTGAGATCATCAACATACAGCACAGGAACTACTTTCAGTGTTCGACCACCTTCTTGCGTTGGGGCAGAAGTTCTAATCACTACGTGACAGGATTTTCATATACTCTCCTTAAGAACAATAGTCTCACCTTTTCCTGGTGGGAAACTATGTTACTGTTAGTTTATAGAAACACTGAAAGTAGTTCCTTACATGAGACCCTGAGGATCACAGTCCCCAGTTTATAGCACATTATTAGGATCTTGATTCAGTTAGTGTTAATCGCGCAGAATTGACATCAGCCCATTTGTGTTAGTTAAGGAGTAGCTGCAGTTGGCCAACTCCAACTTAACCGCAGTGAGAACAGCTGAAAAGCCAGTCTGAGGTGTGTGTGAAAGGACCACAAGGCTAACACGGTCTCTGACACGGAGAAATCACACCGAGCCTCAATGGCACCGTCTGCCAAATACCATTACGCTTTAGTAATGACCTGCTGCCGGCAAGACACAGCTAATTACCACATGCTTTTCCGCTCTCCATCCAGACGGCTAGGCAGAACAGAGCAGATTTGCCATATCCACCATCTCTCATTATGACCCACTGTCATGGATAGTTTGGCATTATTTAAAAATGTCTCATAGCATGAATGAGTTTTTTCCTTTTTTTTTATTCTGTAGACCCAAGGTACTTTGATATTTGTTCATTATTTGTACTTTGTCTTGTCCTTGAGACACAGTCCCTCATCTGAGATCAGCTGAGATGACCCCTGACCTCCATGGGTGAAAGTATGACTCAAGTTTTAATAGACACAGAGAATTTTATAGGACAGACTGATTGGATTGCGGTTTGGGATAGTCTATAGCATGGTCTTATCTCAGGCATTGAGCAGCATCAGTCATTTTCAAAAAATTATTCATCACATTCTTACTGGAAACAGATAAAAGACAAGTTATTATTGAGTTCTTAATGAGTTCATTATGGTGATAATGAGGAGTATTCAGCTGCTATTTCACCAGTTGAGATATGTTTTTATGTAATAATGGTTTGCATTGATGATTTCATTGGCTTTTCATTTTTTATTTTTTCAGCTTCCTCATGCTTCTCTTCTGTAGGGAAATGAAAATGACAATGAATCTCTTTTCCTTTCGTTTCCTTTCCTCTCCTATTTTTTGTATTGTTTTATTTTATATTGTATTTTAATATTCACTGTTTATTTTCTGTCCTTTTTCATTTTAATTTACTTTGCATTCTCTCATCCCCCTGCCCCTTCCTTCTCTTCTGTCCCATACCTTTATATTTATTTTTACTTTTTTTCTTTTCTTGAATTATTTTCTGTTTCTTTTCATTCCTCTACGTCCCTCTACTTCCTTCTGTCTTTTCTTTCATCCTTTCTTTTTTCCTTCCTTTCTCTTTCCTTCTCAATTTCTTTCCTTCTTTCTTTCTTTATTTCTTCTTTCTTCGTCACTGACATACTCATTTGACAAAACACTTAATCCTATTAAGGTCACAGGGAGACTTGAGCCTATCTCAGCCGACTCTGGGCCAAGGCAGGGTACACCCTGGACAGGTCTTTCTTTCTTTCTTTTCCTATTTTTTATAACAATTTATTATACTTATTAGCCTCATATCTGCTACAAGAGCCACACAGAACTGCAAGTCTCACTTGTTTATTAAATAAATAAACAAAAACATTTTTTCCTTGATTCATTCTATTTCCCATAATCATGTTCTTTCCTCAAGTCTTTGTTTTTCTCCCCCTCCCATCAACTTCCCATAACAAACAATTTGATGTGGCAGTTACCGATAGCCATTACATAACGTCGAGCAATCAAAGTGAATGTGGTCTATATTGCAGCTCTCTCCTGGGGACTGTTTACTGAGGGGTAAAAAGGTCATGTGTAGACAGAAGATGATCTTTATCTGGCATTGGTAATATAAACTCTATTTGCACCTCCACATGCTTTCCAACGCACATCGTGATGGACCATTTATGATGGAAACTACTCATTAAAATGCGTCTGAGATTTTTGCCACCAGGGAATATGGGGTGCATTAGGTGCCCATAGCACTTTCTGAGAGCCTCATGTGCCACATGCCCTGTCCCAGGATTATGGGTGACAAATGGGTGACAGCTTGTCATTCTGAGGGGTGGTGCCACATTTCTGTCACCTGGCAACCTGTTTTTAGAGCTAGTGAAGGGATGTGGGAGGTGATGCGTGAGGCAGGTGGCTGAGGTGCATGAACTGTGGAGGATCTCTATTACTGCTGAGATGCTGATTGGACTGCACAGTGATCGACCCTGGATGAGTGATGTCAAGGTCATCTGACTATGTTGTTAGCAATTTGAAATCAAAGCTGCTTTGAGAGAAGAAGCTGCTCTAGCATTTGTGATTGAAAAGGTGTGATCTTTTTGTAGAGGAGTATTATCCTGGTTGACATGTGTTCGCAAGGAGGTTATATGCATCACACCACGGGCAGAGAGAGAGAGAGAGGTGCAACATTTGGAGCTCTATTATTTTATATATAGAGCCTGAGTCTGCTGAGAGAGTGTACATGCAGTTGTTAAGCTAGTTTCTTGAGAAACAAAACTGAACAAATTTTTTGAAAGCATCACTCACCCAGCAGTGCACACCAGGGAATGGAGAAAACACATATAAAGACTATTTTAAAAGTCTTTTCTTCCTTTTTTTGAAATAAACTTTAGCATTAGCATGAAGGATGTATTGAATGGCTGAAAGAGGGGTGTGTTATTTCCTTATATGTGACCCATCACCACAAAATGAGTCTTAATGCACCATACTGATTTTATTTACTGAACTGAATTTTTACTTGAACTTTCTCGAGTAAATTTGTTAACATTGAGGTAAATTTTTAGTCATGTTCTTTTTGTAAAATTCTTTTAGAAAGACTGGAGAATTTTTTTGTTTTTACCTGCTTAACATGTTTCAACTACTTCCTGTAGTCATCATCAGAAGCGTCACGTGGTGTTCTTGTGACGTGTCTTATAGGCTGCTTAGGTTGTTTTTTTCTCTTCCTTTTTTTTTCCTTCTGACAGTAGGGAATGCTTACGCCCCCTACTGTCTGTCGCCTTATCTAGGACCACATCCCAGGTGTGGGACAGGGTGTACACTCCTTCATCCCTTGGTGCCCGTTTTCTAATTTCGATGGCCTCCTTGATCCAGCGGTGGTATTTGTTACTTTCAGCATGAATGACCCTGGCATTTTTCCAGTCCATGATATGGTTCTCTCTCCTGCAATGATCAAATATGGCTGATTTTAGGTTTTCCTGTTTGGCTTGTTCTTTTATTGCTCTTGTTTGTCTCTTTATTGTTTGCTTTTCACATTCTTTTTTGATTTTCTCCTTTTCGTATTCCAAATGGACGTATTCATATCATGGACTGGGAAAACACAAGGGGTCATTCATGCTGAAAGTAACAAATACCACCGCTGGATCAATTCCAAATAAAATGAAATTGGCCACAGCGTCTTTCTGAAACCATTTGCTTACTCCTCTGCTTAAATGTCAGTGACCCCTGCAATGCTCATAATCATATTATTAAAAAATGCTATCTTTTTTATTTCTTTTGAAATAGTATGCCTTGATTTCAGACTTTCCAGATCCTTCCAACCTTCCCCATCCTCTACCTTCACAGCTGAAGTGTCCTTGAGCAAGGCACCTAATTCTCAGCTGCACGTTGGTGCCGCAATGTGGCTGCCCACTGCTTCCAGTGTGTGTATGCTCACTGTTTACATGTGTGTGTGTGTGTGTGTGTGTGTGTGTGTGTGTGTGTGTAAACATTTTTATCTATTTCACTTTCACAATGAAGAGATTTAAACTGTTGTACTCATCACTATGCTGGTTTTAGGATACAAAAAATGTTTACATTACACTGTGCATTATAAATAACTTGACATTGTACATTTTTGTTGCATTCCTTGTTTATATTTTTTGTTTCTATTGTGAACCCGTTGGAACACACAATATAACAATAAGCTTAAATAACAGTTGAGGACGAGTGTGATGAGTAAGTGCTACAATACTGCCTTTACAACTGTGTTGCTAAAAGACTATTAAAAATTAAACAAGGTGTATTTTCATTGAAGTTTTAATTTGTTTGTAGAGCATTTGTGTGTGTGTGTGTGTGTGTGTGTGTGTGTGTGTGTGTGTGTGTGGTCTAGCTATTCATCACATTGTGGGGACATA
>JAQMYF010000007.1:18468655-18493735 GCA_030014195.1 Neosilurus mollespiculum
ACAGTCGTACTAAGCATTTCACTACATATTGTACTGTGTATAATTTGTATGTGACCAATAAATTTGAATTTGAAATTTGAATTTGAATTTGAATGCACTAAATATTCAAAAATATTACTAAAATTACTAAATGTATTTACTAAATAGAATTAAAATGTATTCAAGTACTAAAAGTAGTCAGTGTCTTGGTGGTGTAATGGTTAGCACATCTGCCTCACAGCAAGAAGGTCTTGGGTTTGAGTCCCAGGCTCGGCGAGGATGTTCCTCTGTGGAGTTTGCATGTTCTCCTTGTGCTTGTATGGGTTCCCTTTGGGTGACACGGTTTTCTCCCACAATCCAAACACATGCACATTAGCTGTTCCAAATTGCCCCTAGATGTGAGGGTGAGTGTGAATGGTTGTGTGTTTGCTGCCCTACGATGGTCTAGGGAACTGTTCAGGGTGTGCCATGCCTTCAGCCAGCATCGGCTTAAACTAGTGGGATTAAGTAGTTTGGCACATGATTAAAACTACTCTAGAACCTTCTACTCTGTAGAATGTAAATAGATCTTTGTACAGAGGCCACCTGGTGTAGTGGTAACCATACACACATATGCATGTTATACTGTTTTATGTACTCATTTGTGTTTAGTCATGGTATATCCATTATATGGGAGTATTTCAGCCTGATGGTGGAACCTGTACATTCACAAACATCAACTTGTGAAACATGAATCAACAAAACTTTAGTGGACCAGCTTATGTAGCAGGAAAGTAACTGCATCATTATCACTGAGCTAAATTCATCTAATGCTAAGTTTATTGAGATAAAATGCTTGAATGTACAATTTTCATATGTCTAGTCTTATTTTGTACTTGTTTGTTCCAGTATAACTTTATAAAATATTACTGACACTTAAGTGACACAAACTAAGAATAATATCAGAGATAGCTGAGACATTGAGTTTAAGACCTAAAATTACCACAGCTAGCAATCTGTCTCAAGTCAAAAACCTCAGGTAATCTTTACATCAGATTCCTGAATGACTCACTAAAACTGCCCCTTTTGGGTGAGCCTGTGCCCATTACAGCCTCATATTCCTCTTCTTGGCCTACAGGAGTGGAACCTGATCAAATCTTCTGCTATTGTAGCCCATCCACCTCGAAGTCAACATTTTCAGCATGCTTTTCTGCTCAATAAGGCTATAAAGAGTAATTACATGAGTTACTGCAGTCTTTCTTGGAAGATCAAACCAATCTAGCGATTTCTTTTCTCAGACCTCACTTTTCAACAAGGTCTTCTCTTCCACAAAATTGTCATTCCCTCAGTGTTGTTGCATGATCCTGTATAAACTCTACAGACTATTTTGCTTAATAATTTTAGGAGATCATCAGTTTCTGAAACAGTCAGTCCCAACCCACCTGGCACCATTGGCCATAGTACTGTTAAAGTCTTAAAGCTCAAACTTTTCCCCTGTTCTGATGTTTAATGTGAACATTAGCTGAAGCTCTTGACCTGTATCTGCATGATTATATGCATTGTGCTTCTGCCATATATGGCCTTTGTTAAAGGTCTGTGTTGCGTGTGTGTACCCTGCAGCATGCCGGCCCTCACAGGCCCTGAACTGTAGTGTTGTATTATTAATGTGTAAGCTGTTCTCTGAGGATTTATGCACTGCAGGTCTTCCTGCAGCAGGTTAGGGGTGAGCTGTTCCTGTAGAGAGATGAGTAGAGAACTAACATTGTCGCTTTTTCCATATTTCTTCTCTTATGAAATAATGTTACAAATGTGTTTAACTTTTTTCTTTTATTTTATTTATTAGCTCTTTATTTCCTGTGTTTTGGTTTGAGTAAGTTAGAAGTTTTCCACCGTCAACACTAATGATCTCTCTCTCTCTCTCTCTCTCTCTTTTTCTCTCACTGTCTCTCTCTCTTTCTTACTCCCTCTCTGTCTTTCTTACTTTCTCTCTCTCTGCCCCCCTCTCTCCCCCTTCTCCCTCTTTCTCTCTCTCTTTCTCTCTCTCTCTCTCTCCTCTCTCTCACTCTCTCTCTTTCCCTCTTTCTATCTTTCTCTCTCTCTCTCTCTCTCTTTTTCTCTCACTCTTTCTCTCTTTCTTACTCTCTCTCTCTCTCTCTGTCATTCTTACTTTCTCTCTCTCTCTCTGCCTCTCTCTCTCTCTGCCTCTCTCTCTCTCCTTTATGTTTTTTCTCCCCTTACAGTATAAGGGTCAGGCAAACCTCCATGTGTTTGAAGACTGGTGTGGCTCATCCACTGCTCAGCTCAGAAAGAACCTTCATTTTCCTCTGTTTCCCCATGTAAGTATGAGTGCAGTGGTGTATATTTTATTGGCCTTGTATGATTCCCTGCTCTTGTCTGAGCATATGGACAAGCATCCTCCAGTGTATATAAATACACACATAAATCATTCATTTTCAAGATATTTTATTGTGTAGGGAACTACTAATAACCTTGTATGAAATATTAATAATTAGGATTAGGCAATACAACGGTATAATATTGCTCTCTTGATATTTTGGTTCAACACACTTTTCCGGGAGACTGAAAAGTATACTTGGTATTATTTGTATTTTTTTTTATTTAAATTACAAACTCTGATTGAAAGCTGATTAAAGGTAATTGGTGTACAGTGTCTTTTAAATTGTAAAAATAAATCTATTATAAAAACATTGAAGTATTAAAAATTAATTTTAAAATAAGGCAAAGACTTTGAATGCCATTGTTTTGAAAAATGATGCAGCAGTACTGTTCAGCTGGCAGTTTGTGAGTTAATCTATAAATAATGATGACTTTGGTGGGTAATATACTCAAAGAAGGTATACACAGGAAATGTCAGCTGGCATTCAAACAGTGGACTGGGGCAGATCCCTCAACGTGGCAGGACCGCTTTATCCTTTATTAGGCTCACAGGAAGGCTGGAGACCATTGCAGCAACTGATGAAACAATACACTGCCCGGCCAAGAAAAAGTCACACATTCTAACATTTTTATGGAGAGCATTTATCCTTGATCACAGCATGTAATCTCCATGGCATTGTTGCTCCAGTTGGTCAGGTCGAGGCTCAGCAACATTGATGTGGCAATAAAATGAAGTCAGCTGATGACCTGAATGTACTGAATGAGCAGATTAACACATAAGTGGCCTTTTTTTTCCTTGATGGCACGGATATTAAATGGGGACTTAAATAATGAAAAAGTGGTTCAGGGAGCATGAGGAATCATTTTCACGTATGTATTGGCACCCCAGAGTTCTCACCCTAGCCCTATTGAAAGTCTTAGTGCAATTAGCGTGTGCGACTTTTTTTGGCCGGGCAGTGTATAAATAATTTAAAATTTTCAAAACAACAGATTAAATAAAGTAGCATAGCATTTCACAGTTTGGCAGACATTGTTGAAAGACATCTACACATTGTTCTCTCATTCCTCAGAAAATGGAGCTGATCTCACTAAATAGGCTAGCTTGCTACTTATTATTAGTAATAAAAGTTTGGTGATAAGGAGGGCAGTACGGTGGTGCAGTGGTTAGAACTATTGCATCATAGCGAGACGGTTCTGGGTTTAAATCTCATGGTCAACGAGAGCCATTCTGTGTGGGGTTTACATGTTATTTCCATGCTTGCGTTGGTTCTTTTAAGTATTCCTGTGTACTCCCACAGTTCAGATACATGTACATTAGTTACACAACGGGCTACTCTGAATTGCCCATAGGCTGTCTGTCTCTCTGCGTTAGCCCTGCGATAGATTTCCAACCTGTTCAGGGTGTTCCCCGCCTATCACCCAAAGACAGCTGGGATTGACTCCAGCTTCCCTTGCGACCCTGACAGATAGGTGATATAGATAATGGATGGATGGTAAAGAGGAGCTTGTTTGCTTTGGCTGTAGTTTTGGAGGCAGAAAGTGTAGAGAAGGGGAGCTGCTTGTGTGGCTTAACTATATGTAGCCACAGTCACATTGAATACTGCTGAATGTCCCAGAAATAACAAAATGTCAAGGCCAAAAAATATTTTCAATTTAATATGTCATTAATCTCCTTATGGCTGCCATCTAACAGGACTACTTTTTCACTCTGTCCTCCATGTTTGTTCTTTTCATTTTCTCCTGATTGGTTTGGAGGGAAGAGTGTTTTTAAAGAGCCTCGCACATGATTATAAATGTATACTAGTGGCTGAGTAAAAAAACTGCAAGTTTATACCACACTGTACCTCATTTATCAAGCTTGCTATAAGGAAATCTTTTCAGTGCAGTGACATCATCTTGACACTGTAATGGTGCTCTCCATCGACCAGCACTGACTGCTGTAAACAAAGTAAATCTTTAAAATGCTTGAAATTTCATGGCAGTTGTCAAACCTGTCGTACTGTCCCCTTTCACAACCTTTCTGAACTGTGTTCAATTCAACCTCATTACAAACTTATTCACTCCATGTTTTCAAAAATGCCCCTGTGTGAGGCTGTTTTGCCATACCGCCGTCATATTTTGGTGGTTCAGCACGGTTTGGAACTGTGCTGACCTGGCGTCATAACTGCCCTTGTGTGAGGCCTGCTGTAGTGTAGCTGTTTTCAGTTCTCTCTGAGCTTTACTCATTATACATATAATTCAGAAAACTCTTGGTTCAATAACAGTGATTGGCATTTAGCTGCATATGGACATAGGGACAAAGAAATCTAATGATAATTTTGTTTGGTTTGGCCTTGTCTATGAAAAATATTTATACACAGATTTCTAAATGTTAAATGAGGCGGTTGTACTGCATGAGTCTCTGTATATGAGTGTTTGCATGTTCATGTGTAAGAATGAATGAATTCATGAGGGATTTTTTTGTTTGGTTGTGGGTTGTTTTTTTTTGTTTGTTTGTTTGGGGTTTTTTTGCTTCCCCAGACAAGAACTGTAGTGAAGAAATTGGCAGTTGCTCCCAAATGGAAAAACTACGGCTTGAGAATATTTGGCTACATTCATCCGTACAAAGACGGTAAAACATTTAATTAAGCTGCACTCTCACACCTCATTCACATAGTCAATCTTAAAAATAGAACTTTCAGGCTCTTTCAGGCTATTCTAGAGTGTCGAAGACCAGTGCACAGGACTACTAGCAAGTACTGAAAGCAGCTGTGCTCATGAGCAAAGCTCTTAAACTTATTCTATCACAACCGCACTGTTTGAAATACACACTTACATTCTCACACGCTTGAATATATATATATATATATATATATATATATACAGTATACAGTATATACTATATACATACTGTAAATACACGTTGTACACTCAAAGAGCAATGGAAGCATAACTAATATGTTGTACCAGCTGTTCCACACAAAGAAACTTTTGTATTTTCTCTCTGTCTTGTATCTCTAGGGGATTTCCAGTTTGCAGTAGCCTCTGATGATAATTCAGAATTCTGGCTGAGCTCAGATGAGAGCCCGCTCAACACACGTCTATTGGTCTATGTGGGGCAGGTTAGTTGTTTGGGGTTTTTTTTTATACATTAGATACACACCTTTATCATTCAGCAGCACTTTACATTTGGAGTTATCCTGACAAGAGTGACTAAGTGAAGAAAATGCCTCTATTTACCTACCTACCTACCTACCTACCTACCTATCTACCTACCTACCTACCTATCTATCTACCTATCTATCTATCTATCTATCTATCTATCTATCTACCTATTTACCTATCTATCCACCTATCTATCCACCTACGTACCTGTCTGTCTGTCAATCCATTCTGCACCACTGGATGCATAGGGCTACTTTTATGGTTTCTGCTGCAATGTATGTTTTACCCAAGTGGGTTACTATCCCTCTACAGAACCTATTTCCTTGTACAAATATCAGTTTACACTCACATTCACACTTAGGGGAAATTTATAGTAGCCAGTTGACCTAATGTGCATGTCTGTGGACTGTGGGAGGAAACCAGAGTACCCAGAGGAAACCCACACACTCAGGGAGATCAAATGCCCTTATGACCACAGTACAACTCCAGAATCATAGAGCTTATAAAATGCTTTTGTGCTAGTTTGTTAGCACCAATCATTGAACTGAGTAATGTTTGAACCCTGAGATGAATTTCCAATGCTGTAGAAAGGTCAGCTTTTCACCTTGCATGTTATTACCAAGCTGGAGGTTTTCCTCACATACAACATGCATCTAAACAGTAATCCGCCTCTTTCCTACATGCACAGACACAGCCCTGAAGCAAAAACACATGACCTTTGACTCAAGCAGCATATTTAATAACAGATCGGTGCAATTCATTCCGAAGCAACTTCACTAAAACAAATTAGCTTTATGCTAAATTAGGCCAATGGCATAATTAAATTCATCTCAACTTTAATTAAAAAAGAGTCCCATATCTTAAAATGAGTGATAGCTCCACCAGTGAAATATCTTCATGGACATGTGCTGCATGATTGCTTTCCGGAGGCTTCTATGCATAATGATGGTGACACTGTCTGTTCCCATCCCATTCTAAAACCTTGAGAGAGATTTTGGTCTCTGAGGAATAATGGGGGTAAAATAAACATTTGATCTCCTGCTGTTCTAACAAAGGGATCCTTTTAGTTGAAATAGAGAAGTTGGAATTGTGAAAATGTGCAGTTATTGATATCAAGCCACCAGAAAGCGTACATCATTAGCCCCCGCTGTGAGTCCTAAATGAAAAGTGCAAAGAGTGGTGCCTGGGATCAACCTCTTTAGTTTATATCTTTTAAGCAATTTTGTGCATAGCCCAGTTTTTTCCTATTTGACATGCTTCTTTAGCTCTACTCACACCCTTTTTTTTGAGTGCAGAAGAATGGTGTCCAATCAAATTTACCCTGACAACATGGAGTCCATGGACACTGCAGGGAACTAGCCAGTAGTACACTGGGGTCTCTTATTAATGGTATAATATTAGCTTGGTTGTTGCTCTTCATGGATCATAAGCCTTTTTGTAGTGTGTGTAGCTTTAATCAAAGTGCATGGCTAGCAGCTAGATGCTAATTAAATTTCCCTCTGGTGAAGGATCTGGTTCACAGGGGCTAGAAAAGAAATGAAGCCCTGTGAAGAATAAAAAACTGTGCCTGTGCGAACATACAGTTACCTGTTCATCTAAAGGTGTGTGTTGTGTGTGTGTGTGTGTGTGTGTGTGTGTGTGTATGCATGCTTATGAGAGTACATACTTTGATGCAGGTTGAGAGTATTGATAATTTCTTCTTGAGATAAATCTTAGCACACCTCTTCACACAAACACACACTCACACACCGAACAGAGGATTCAATATCCTGCCATGAAAATGTTTTATCTATTGGAAAGACGATGTGACATGCGGTTCTTTGTCTTGGTGAATAATTGCAGCCTGTCCAGAATTCCTAGTGATTTTCTGTAGCCCCAGCAGCTGCTCTGGAGAAATCCAGTCGGGCAGAGAGCAAGAAAGCAGCATCGAGCAACAGTGCGTTGATGACCGGCTATGTTATGGAGAGTTGTCTGGAGGGCAAGCGTCTCAATAGACTGGTCTGTGTTTAAAATAGCATGACTCCTGAGGCACATGTTCTTTTCAATTCTGCCTGTGCTCCTCGGCTAAAGGGAAAATGGAGTGCGAGCAAAAAGATGGGTTACACACATGAAAGCAAGAGAGAAACAAAGAGAGAGAGAGAGAGAGAGAGAGAGAGTGAAGCAGTATGTTAGTTAGTTTTATGTAATATCTCTGGCTTTACTTCACCTGAAATGACTTTTCACATTCTACAAAATCCCACATTTGACTAAAGTTCACATATATTAATCACAAGTATGCACACAGACACACACCCACACACACCCACACACACATACGCACGCACACACACACACACACACACACACACATACGCACACACAAACACACACACACACACACACACACACACACACACACACACACACACACACATACAAACACACGCGCACACACCTCTACTTGTCCACTATGCAGAGAGTAGTCTGGGTGCATTTTACATTTACATTTATTTCTTCTGGCAGGCCCTTTTATCCAGAGAGCCTTACAAGTGAGGCAGAATAAAATTAAGCATAGCACTGTTAAAGGAGCTGACAGTGACACAAGTGTTGGAAGGCCACATTTCTACCAGTGGACCAGAAAAAAGTATAGTAGCTGTAGGGAAAAAACATCTAAAAACGAGTTTGGAGTGGTAGTACTCAGGAGTGCCATCATGAAGTCACCAGTCCAAGTCCTACAAGTCAGGTAGCCATAACTTTCAGTGCAATGCAAAGTATCACACTGGATCGAAGGTAACCTGGAGTCAATCTCAGGTGACAGTTGGGTTGACCTAATCTGCATGTCTTTAGACTGTGGAAGGAAACCTCAGCATAACATGCCATGGACTATCATGATTCAGCTCTTTATGGGATAGAGTTTACAAATAAAATATTCAGTATACTTTTTTCTATTTAGAGCCCATAGTCATGGAACACTTGGATGGTTGTCGTGTGGCCGTGCTGAGTTGTTGCTGACAACGGGCACGATAGTTATTGGATAGTTATTCAGATGTTTTGGTTTTATGCACTTTGGGTAAAGTGTATAAAACTGGGTGTGTTCCTAGCCATTAAAATCATCCCATTTAGAGGAAAAGTAATGTACGATCCATGGCAATTTGGTGACCCAGTATGTATGGAATTTTTCAATGCCCACTGCATACAGCTATATGTACTGTACTGTATACACTGTGATAAATGCCAGTTTTCTACTGTGTACTGGTGGTTCTTTCACACAGAATTTGAGCATGTGCTTCTTTTGATAAATGAGACCCCAGATAATTGAAGCAGAGAGATTGTGCATTGTGGGAATGCTCAGATCTATAGATCATACGATGCAGAGGTCATGGAAGTCAGGAAAGCAAGGATAAGTACAAGGATTCTCCTGCAATGCAAAACCTTTATAGTAGCATAAGGGAAGTTTGTGAGGTCATACACCAGGTGAATCGCCTGATAAGAAAATCTTCTGGTTGATCTGAGAAATTGAGCTAGTTCTGCATTATCGGGTAAACTGTGGAGGTGTCACTGAATACCAAGAGGTCCCGCCTAGTATTTTATTTATTTATTTATTTATTCATTCATTCAATTTTTTAAGATTCAGCTCTATCTGATGGGCCTGGAACTGACCCCTGGGAAACTCCCGTAGTAATTTTTGAGAAGATCATTCAGACTCTCTACATATGCAGACTGGAGAAGCTTTTTCATACTTCTTAAAACTAGAAGAAATACTCCCATTTTGTGTGTCTGCACTGAAGGAACAATTATAGTTCTTGCTGTTTTAAGGTGCTTCATAGTTCCTATTTCAAAGTAAATAATTTCCCAAGAGATGCTATCCCAAGAACCATGAGTGACATTAGTATACAGTGATTGGTCAGGGTGTAAGTATATTGAATGAAAATATGAGTTAATGCCATATTGGCACATGAAGAAAAATATGGACAAATGGGCTGGCCAATAATAGCATCCTCCTTCTTTTTTTCCCCACATCAGTCACAAGTGAAGTTGTTATACCAACTGTCAGTTTACATCCCTTCATTACTGGTGGTGCGAATACAAACAGAAAAAAGTGGTTCCTTTTAGTAGCTAGTTTAATCATACATAGTCAGTGATGATATTCTGCTTGTTTGACTTTGTGCACTTTTGTGGGCAGAGGTGAAAAATATGTACAGTGCAAAAGCTTTACTTTTAGCCATGTAAACCAGTGTAGACTTAAAACCTCTTAAACTGTTCAACTGACCAATGGCTCTGTTGTTCGTTTGTGTACTTTTCCCTCCTCTAGTTCCATAAATGTAATGTGCATTTTCCAGATTGGCCTATTTGGTGAGAGCATGGAAGTATGTACTTCATGTGAGTGAAGCCTCTGTACCCAATCGGTATAATAATTTTTTTTTACCTGATCTAGCCTTGCAAAATATTTACCTTCAAGTGGAAATGTACTGAAGCGTTCTCCTTGGGGGCATGAGGCAGTAGTCTTTGCCATCAACAGTGCTCAACTAATTCCAGCCCGAGAAAGAGCTGTACTTGGCAGCAGCAGTAATTAGTTTTGGCCAGGATCACCACTGAGTGTTGATGCCGACAGCAGCACTGTGTATGTGTGGCATGCCAGTAAATACTCTCTTGATGATGAGAGCGTATGCAAGTCCTCAGTATAGCTATGGCATTTGATGGTTGCTCAGGGTGTGTACATTTCCACCTTTTTAGAACAAAGCAGGCTTTGTGGCAGGTCTTTTACATGCTTGTGGAACGAGGAGCCTCTGTGATTATTCACCCAAGTGTAAGATGTTTATAGCCGCCTGGAATTGGAGAGGAAATCTTAAGAGAAACCAAGATTTCCAGCTGTAATGGGATCCCAGTGCTTCCTGTTTTGTGGATTAGGCATAAAGAGGCTTTAATTAGAGCTGCAGATGCACTGTCCCAGTAAGAAATAAATGAGTGCCTTTGCAAAAACATGCCAGGAAAGGAGGCAGAAGGACTTGCTTAGAAATACAGAGACATGACTAAGGCTTTGTCCCTTCTTTTCATATTATCAGCCTCTCACATTAACATTCTCCTTTCATGTATTTTTTTTTCTAGTTCTGTCTTTCTCTCTATCTCCATTTTATGTTTTTTTTTCCTGTTGTGATTTTTTTTTTCCCCTCTTTATTTTTTAAATTTTCTTACATTATATCTGGGTGTCTTTCCCACTTTCCGGTTAAGAGCATGAGTAACCAAAAATTGTTGGATTTGAAGTTCCACTCACTCACTCACTCACTCACGCATTTGCAGGACCATTCAATCCTATTATGGTCATATGGTCGATCTTATTATGGTTATTATTATCTCATCTGACACCTGGCGAAGGCGGGGTACACCTTGAATAGCTCGCCAGGTCATCACAGATCCAACATCCACACCTAGGGGCAATTTGGAACAGCCAATTAGCCTAATGTGCATGCCTTTGGACTGTGGGAAAAAACCTGACTGCCCAGAGGAAACCCACACAAGCACAGAAAGAACATGCAAACTCCACAAATAAACACCCGATTCCGGGAACCCAGTACCTTCTTGCTGTGAGAAGGACATGCTTAATCACTTTCATAAATATTTTGGCAAAATTGATTAAAAGTCTCGCTGGCATTTAATATAAGTAATATGCATTATGTGTGCGTTTTGTAATGTCACAGTTCAAAAGAATGTAACACCAGATTGCAGTGACATTTCTTTTCTGTGTGCATAGCGTTGGGCATTGTGACATGTTTACATTTGCCTATCTAGCTTGCGCAACTCATAATTAGGACACGATACTACTGAGTAGATGATGATTAAGGGGGATTGCTCAAGGAACCATGGCAGCTTGGTGGTGCTGGGATTTGAACTCTCTCCTCTGTTCAGTACCTCCAAGCTTTTAACACTTTAACCAATAAGCAAGCTTTCCTGCTAGCTTGACGCTTGGATATCATTCATCATTATGAACAGAGATGAGTAGAAAAAGCCTAGCCTCATTTCGGTAGTACTCTGTGCAGTGGATAAAGGTCTTGTGTCTCTCACAATTTCTCTCTTTCTATTTTATTCCCTCTCCCTCATCGCTGTCATCGCTCTCACCTGTTCTCTTGTTGTGTCTTTGTGTCTGTTAACTCTGTTACAAGTGGATTCTCTGGAGAAGGGTCTACTCAAAGAATCAGCCACACCTGCCTGTCTGTGTGTGTGTGTGTGTGTGTGTGTGTGTGTGTGTGTGTGTGTGTGAGAAAGAGAGAGAGAGAGAGTTCTTGCATTGTCTGACGGGTATGATAATTATGTATTCCACTTAGCCTCCAAATGAACCCACTGCAGAGTACCGAGAGAACAGAGCATGCTAGAGCACTACTCATCATGTCACCTGTGTATTGTACACTTGTTCTCCCTTGTGTTTCATGTATCAAACAACGTTGGATGGAAATTCCAAATACGCAGATCATACCGATCATGACCACAATTTGAGCCATTCATAATCTGATGCTAGTACGTTTGAGGGGATTTTGTTCAGAAATGTTCTCTGATTGTTACCCGATGTGATCCTGATGTTATTCCAGTGTTGCATCTGATGTTATTATGATATGTACCACTCTCACTCTGATTTGTATCAATGTTGTTCCTATGTCTCTCCGATATTATATATTAAAAAAAAACACGTAAATGTACCGGAAATGTGACCGGAATGTCTCCCGATGTTTCTCCCATTTTTAAAATATTTTGTTCCAATGTTACCCTGATCACTTCCATTGTGTACCGATGTTACTTTGATTTTTTTCCTATGTCTCGCTGATGTGCTCTGAACACAACAAAACACCAAAGTTTTCAACACTCCCAAAATATTTTACTCTCCAAAATATTAAGTTTTCTTAAACATTCTTCAGTGTCCTCTGATATTTTTTGAGGGGAAATGTTTCTGTATAGAAATGTTTTCCAATGTGTGCTGATGTTCTCTGATCACCTCTGATTTAATATCTGAATATGATTGTAGTAAATCAGGCTCATGATAAGTATCATGTGAGTGCACCTTTATTCATCCTTTCCCATTGATATTGAGGTGTTTCAAACCATAGAACTGCTGAAATACAATCCCCATGATCATACACCAACAAAGTAAAAGTGGATAATAAGTGTTTGTATATAATTTATAATTTGGGTAGACCTAATAATTAACTATTATGTGCCAAAAGTGAGTTGGATATAATTGAAGAGTCAAGGGGACTTTTCAATTCAGTGACAAGGCGCATAAGTGTTTTAGTATATACTGTACTGGAACATAAACATAAAGGCATACGAAAGCTTGTATCATGGTTTATTTGTTTAAGTGTTTTAAATCATGATGGATGCAAGTTGACTCCAAGAAAACAATTATATTATTATTTCTTCAAGCCCCTGTGTAGCTAACAGTGTGTTTTGAGCCTACTAATTTAGAGCTTAGTACTTATGATATGGAAAAATATATTTTTTTTATAAGTATGTAAAATATATATATTTTTGCATATTTTAACCATGATAGAGACAGACCAGGTGAGCACTGCATGTTCTGTGAAATTAAGTACTGTGTAGTTAATGGAGTCTTTTGAGGACACTTATTCAGAGTTAGTACACACTACACAGTCATTTAAGTAAACCAAACTCTGTAAAGTTGGGGTTTTACACTCATTTGAATTTTGTCCCACATAGAAATACAAGAACAATAGGTTTAAATTTGTCATTTTTAAAGCCTGACAGTGATGCTTTAAATTATTGTGACAGACTGTGAGTTTTTTTATTCAAGCATTAACCTCTCGGAATAATGTTTTTCAATCCTGAGATAGCGAGCCCACCAGATCATGCTGTTCCTGTGTAGTATATACAAATACCATAGCAGACACTCAATATTCTATTCTGATGGTGATTAATTTTCTATGACAGCAGCTCTGAAATTAATTCCATTTGCAAGATCTGACTAGAATATTGACAAATAGTACATTTGATTTTTTTTTTTTTTCCCCAGTTGGGGTCAGAGTGGACAGCACCAGGGGAGTTCACCAAGTTTAGATCTCAGGCTTCCAAGTCTGTCCAGTAAGTATACACACACACACACACACACACACACACACACTCATACACACAAACATATACATGCGTATGTTAAATTTAGGATATATTACAAATATTTTTCTCATATTTTCCCACTTATCGGCCACCATCAGTCTGACTAGTCCACTAACAGAACCAGTGTTTATGACAATACACAATTGCTTCCCTGCAGGGCTGTAATCATTGTCTGCTCCTATACATGATATTTAAGTGCTTCTGTGCCAGAAGGACCCCTGTACACATTGTTGGACATTTTCTTTGCTCTCTTTTTTAAGACTGTGATGCTACAGCTTGTACTGGCGTTTAGATAAAATAGGCTTTATAGGGACTGCTTTTAATTATTTCCTTTTAATGGATGTTGTTATACAGAAGCTCGCTAATAATGGGTTGGTTGCATTGCATAATCATACAGTATAGTACATTTTCTTACTTACAACAAATTTAACCATGTAGTACAGCAATGTAAAAATGGTCAGAAAGTAATGTAAGAACCTTATGATCCTGTCCTAGTGATTAAAGGTTAAGCTGTATTGTAGCATTAGAAGTGAATGTGTTCTTAGTGGATGTAAACTACATAATAACCTATAATGATCCTATAGGAGTTCTGTGCAGCTGATATATGGAAAAGAGGGCAGGTCATTAAGTCAGTCTATGAAAATATGTTTTGCATCCTTCGGGTGTTTTTGAATACTAATCCTACAGTGCATTGTTTAAGTATTCAAACTAACACAAGTCTGCACTCTGAACAAAAATTCTTGATTCAGTTCCTATAAATTGTGGTAAAGAGCCAAAATAATGAGAACTTTGCCGGTGTCCACATATTAATGGGATTTAAAATACTCACTCAGTTACTCATTTGCACAACCACTTAATCTTATAAGGGTTGTGGGGAGGCTGGTGCCTATCTCAGCCGACACTGGGCAAAGGGGGTGTACAACTTGATCAGATCGCCATACCATTGCAGGGAAAACACACACACAACCATTCACACTTGCATCCAGAACTGGGTGCAATTTGAAACAGCCAATTAGCTTTATGTGCATGTCTTTGGACTGTGGGAGGAAATCAGAGTACCCAGAGGAAACCCACACATGCACAAGGAGAACATGCAAACTTCACACAGAAACACCCTCACCAAGCCCAGGACTCAAACCCAGTATCTTCTTGCTGTGAGGAGGACGTGCTAACCCCTATGCCAGGGTGCCGCCCAGACCTGACTATATATTTCAGAAAATCTTGTAAAACTGTATTTAGAAATGTCTGAAAGAAATATATACGATATGCTCACTGGTAGTGTACTGCAGACAGATCCTTCTCGTTTAATGATACATTAGCTAATTTCCTTCGGGATTATTAAAGTATTCTAATGAGAGCTTCTGTTCTTGTTCATCTGATGATCTCAGTGTACATAGTAATATTCTTTAAATAGAAATGAAGCAGAACAGTTGCACATGTGACTCTCTTTAAATATCATGAGTGTGCTTCAGCAATTATTTACTATGATAAGGCAGCGTTTGTGAAAACTGACTTTTGCCAGACATTTTTAAAATCCCTTTCAGCGCTCAGGTAAACTTTAAATTTTGACCTCATAGGGACCGACTGCACATGCCCACGCACAGACTTTTGACTTTTTTCTTTGCATTATTCACTGTGTGTGTTTTATTTTAAATAAATATCCTTTACTTCCTCTCTCCCTGAAGGCTATGCTTTGTGAACGGCTACAGTACAGTGGAGAGAGCAGCTACAGTTTGGTACACAAATAAACGGGTTAGCACATTCTGTTCAGCTCACTGGCCCCGGAGCTTTAAATCTGAGCTTATTGAGTGGAGACACCTGACTGAAAGTTTCAAAGTGTCAGAGCATGTGAGCAGAAGGAAGCATCCATAGTTCAGTGGTGGAGTCAGTACCGTATCACAGATTTAATTGGTGGTAATGGTGAGCATTTTCCTCTCTGGTTGGGGCTGTCTGAATTTTAGGTCATTAGAAGAACCTTTCTGAACCTGTGACATATCAGCCTTAGTAATGCAGGACTGCACTTTTAGTGATGAATATGTTACACAATTTAGTGTGAGCTAGTGGGACTTACATACTCGTATAGAGGTAGAAGATTGACCTGTCAGTGCAACCTGTTCCGGGCGTACCCCACCTATTGCCTGAAATCAGCTGGGATTGGATGTGCTTGCTCACCCCTGACTGATAAGCCATGTTTATAATGGATAGATGTTTGGATTCATACATGACCCTCCAGCACTAAACCATTCAGAAGTTGCAGGACTGTATTTTGAAAGCATTTCAGCATAAAACACTAGAAAAATTGTCTTGACTTTATATTTAATCATGTTTTTTATATATATATATATATATATTCCTACCATATAGGCACCTGTTTGTTGAGTTTATTGAGTTAATACATGACAGATTGTCTAATGAATATCCCAGAATGCCACAAAATCATGAGCCCACATTGCATGATGCTCAGGGATTCCTCTGCCATGTAACTTGGAATTTCTGTTGTCCAATCATTTGATGTAAAAGTACATAATTTACACAATAAACCAATAAAATTTCTTTTTAAAACCCCTTTGTTTTAAACAAACCACACACTAACCTCTACATCTCCATGCTGTCCTAGAAAAAGACATATAAACATTTAATAAATATGTTTGTCTCTAGAAAGTGTATTTTGAAGGACACAGTATGTGACGTGGGAGAGGTTTAATCTGTCCCAAACCTGCTGTCTTTTCCACTCAAAATCTGCCAGCTCAACATAAACGTGTGGTCTTAAAATATCCAGCTGATGAGGCAAAATAGATTGACATTGACCATATGTTCATAGCCACTTTTACTGGTGAATAACTGGATAAAGAATTTTCTTTTTTTTTCATAATCTTTTTTTTTTTTTTTTGCTTGATTTATTTGTCTCTGGCTGCCACCTGCTAAGCTTTTCTGCTCTCTTAGTCACGTTTTTTTCCCCTGCTAGTCTTTACTCCTTTAAATGAGCCTTATCTGAGTCAACTGGCACTTTCCATATTGCTGAGGGAAAAAATTATGTGTTGCCTTTTTTTTTTTTTTTTGGCCTTTAAAATAGCAGCGCTATCCTGTGGCATGCTAATGACTCTGCAATTCCAAAAGGGCCGTACAAAATAATAAAGCTAATTTTTAATGACCTCAAATTTCCCACACTAACAGCCATTCTATCACCAACCACACTGTATTATGTAATCTCTCCAGAGTGCTTCACTTCACAAGCTATGTGATCTGCTGAGCATTAAAGTTAGTTTTGTTTGAGCTGCTAAGGGAGAAGTAAGGAGTATTACAGTAGAGTACTGGGTAGAACTCCAGTATGTCTTGCCAAAGGCTATCGGGATGCCAGGTGATAAAGCAAAGTAGTTCTTTCTTTCCAGGGGTATGGGTAGGGGAACATGTGTTCTGTTTAATGTATGTGTTTTGTAAAGAATAAAGCTGGTCTCTCTTCTTACCACTTATGGAAGCGAGTCATGGACCATCTCCAAGAAGGTGGCGTATAAGATCAATGTCTTCGAGATGTGAACCATTATATATCTTCTGCAAGTCTCTTGGAAGGACAGGCACACCAACCAGTGGGTGCTTCCACAACTGAGACTAAAGAGTCAGAGGAAATGTACAAATTGTCAGAAGAAAACTGTAATTCTTTAGCCACGCCGAAAGACACTAAAGGCCTTGAGAAATCCATCATCCAAGGCAAAGTGGTAGGCACCTGCGGAGGGGGAAGACCCAGAAGAGCATGGCAATCTGACGTTGAGCACTGGCTGGGAAGCAGTCTGCTTCAGGCATCCAAACTGGCACAGAATTTGGATCAATGGCGTATATCCAGGAAGGACACAGCAGCTCGTTTTGAGCCACCTGACTAACAGAGACAGAGAGTCCATTGATCAACTCCATTGAACATGTAGAGAGCGAAGAAATTATTTCAATACATTCTGATGAGATTAGCTGTACCTTGAGCTCAATAATATTACTACTGTTTTTATCAACAGACATTGTCATAAAGGATCTTTTTAGATCTCTAAATGTAGATTTGTACAATTTATACTTATGCAGAAAATCTTCACTGTAGGTACCATGGGGTTGCATACCAGTGGCAGTCAGTGATCTTTCAATCGGGAAGAACTATATCATAAAATTTGTTTATTATTGCGACATGTTATTAATTTGTAAATTCATGTGGATGCATTGTGAAAGTTAGCCAGATCTTCAAAACCCAGTTTTGACCAAACACCCTGTGATTGTTTCATTAAAATGCCAGTAGCACATTCTCTTTATCACAGCACTTCCACTCAGCCAGCTCACCTTGTCATACAGGAGATTTGAAAAGAAAAAGAAAACAGTTATGAAAAAGAAATCATAGCAAACTCAAAAATGCTATATTTATGTTTTTATTTACAGCAAGATTTGCATAAATGAAAATAATAAGCTATATCACTAGCAAAACCAGACTAGAAGCAGCAGTTACTTGCTAAAAATCCATGTCCATGTAAGCTTGAATTGCTTTGGTGCCACTGTCAATCAAACATAGGTTCCAGCCACTTTGACAGTACCTCCAATCACCAGACAGCAGCCCAGCCTTCAGACCCACCCACTTCCTATAGAAACCCAGAAAAGCTGAGCTAGCAAGGACCTTTTTCAAGCATATGTCCAAAGAACATCTTGCTTTTCTGCGCCACACCAAATGCTACAGGACTTCAGAGAAGCTGCGCTTCAGTGGGTTTTCATCGGCTGTAATAGATCGCATTGCCACAGGAATGTGTAAGGAAAAATCACAAAAGACAGCCTGTGAGGAATTCTCGCTGATTCTGAATGAGCTAACCATGAAGTTCAACACATTGTAGCACTCTCTTTGTAATATCAGTGTAAATACAACAGTACATATTTGAAGAAATCTTAAGTGACATTTTAGAGGAAGCAGAGCTTTTCTAGTAGTCTTAAAGCAGCCGCCACTGGCACATACCCTACACCATATCCTGATGCGCACCTCCACAAAAATGTAACACACATCACATCAACCTGGATTGACCCAGTTGGTGGTATCGCATTTTTTCCTGTGTATTTCCAGCTACTCCTCCTTTTCCCTGAAATGAAATATTAAGGCAATACTGTCTACTATCACAGTATTGCCTTAATATAAATATAAAGGGTGAGATTCTATAACAACTGTAGTTTATTATAACAGACACATTAATAATGCAGGATCATCAAATGTTCTACCTTTTTTCTTCTAAGAGACTCTCATTAAACAGATAGTATCAGTGGTGTAAAGCATAACGACTCACTAAATATAATACAGCATCTGTCAGTCAGTGATTGATAGAATTGTGGATTTAAACACTAATTAAGCTAAAGGGCCTCAAGCCTCTCATACTACTTAATACAGATGAGCTAAAACAATTCAAATGCTTTCAGTGCCTGTTTACTTGGTTTATAATTACTCACACAAGATGTCTCTCTCTGTTTCAAAACAACATTTTGTTTATTCTATTTACACTTTCTGCAATGGTCTGGCGAGCTGTTCAGGGTGTAACCTGCCTTCGCCCAGTGTTGGCTGAGATAGGCTTCAGCCTCCCCACGATACTAGTTGGATTAATTGGTTCAGTATATGAGTGAGAGAGTGAGTGAGTATTTACACCGCCCAAACAAAAAAATTTACAATTTTTTTTTATTACAGGTCATAAGCTCCTTGGTATCGTTGCCTTGGTTGGCCAGGTCGAGGCTCAGCAACGTTACAGTGCAATAAAATGAAGTTAGCTGATAACCTGAATATACTGAATGGCCAGGTTTACCCATTAGTGGTCTCATGCCTGATGTTTCTTCTTCTTCTTTCTTCAGTCACTCTTATTAGGGGTTGCCACAGCAGATCATCCGTCTCTATCTCGCTCTGTCCTCTGAATCCCTCTACATCCTTCTCTATCATGCCATTTTTCTTCCCTGATGGCATGGATATAAAATTGAGGCTCAAATAGTGAATATTGGTTCAGGGAGGATGAGGAATCATTTTCACACATAAACTGGCACCACAGAGTCCCGACCTTTACCCTATTTAAAATCTTAGGGATGTACTGGAGAAGACTGCATGGAGTGGTTAGACCCCCCCCCCCCCAAATCAATTTATCCCATAAATCATTAATGTATCCCATAAATCAAACACAACTGAGATCTTCAGGATGAAGCTTTTTTTTAATTTCCAACAATCTGGTCTCCATTATCCAAGGAAAGGTTTCCAATCTTTGGTATCCATGTGGGGTATTGTAGGGTCACCCTTAGCAGCAGCAAGTGGTTCTCGAAAAATGAAAGCACCTTCAAACAGAAGGAGAGCATCAGGATGGTGGTGGTGGTGGTGTTGGGGTTGGTGTGAGGGATTTAGCTGGTTATGAGAGTTGCTATTTTAGAACTCAAATTGATCCCAAGAGTTGCTGAGTCACTTGCTTTGGTCTTTAAAGTTGCTGACTTTGAACTCAACTTGTCCTGATAGAGTGACTGCTGACTTGGGCATGAAACGTTAACTTATGATTTAACTTGGACATGGAAACTACCAAGTTAGAGCTGCTCATTTACAGCTCATATTTGATCATGAGAGCTGCAGATTTGAAACTGGAGAGCTCTTGATTTTTGGAGTCGACTAATTTCTGAGGGCACATGACCTAACCACTGCACTGCTGAATCGCATTACGTTTTATATGCGCATAATTGTTTCACTCATTTACTTATATACCATATTCTGATCTATTATAAACAAATCTTTTTACTTGCCGAAAGGTGTGTGCACTCTGATGACACTTAATAGTGTAGTTTCAAATAGCGCTCGGCAGAGATACAAGACCATAGCTGTATAAGTTGTCAAGTATTTCTGTATGTGAAGTGAGTAATGGACGGGCTGCATTTTTAGTATTGGATGTAAAAGGTATTAGATGTCCACCGAGACTAGTGAAAAGTGCTTGAGTTATTATATAGGAGAGGTGATGGGAGGTGAAATGTGGAGAATGAAGCGAGGAGAATTACAAGAAGACGCTAGAGAGTAAAAGTTGAAAAGAGGCAGGGAAGGAAAGATGGAATCAAAGTTTTAAAAGTTGATAATATCAAGAGAATTGTGAGTTTAAGCAGTTGAAGTTAGTCATTATCTTTTGATGCCAGACCAGACACCACAAGTGTAAATTGGCTCATATAACTACACTTCCAATACACACACACACACACACACACACACACACACACACACACAAAACCACACAATCCCATGCAAATTACTGAAAATGCTCCAGCTACATCACTTAAATTAAAGGCTTAAAGACATATCCTGCACAGGAAAAAAAAACTTGCAAAATTTTATATGTTAAAATCAAATAAATACATGTATTTCTGACCATTATTACCAGTCAAATAACCATGATTTTTCACCATCACCATGATTTTTTTTTCTCTCTGAATAAAAGCTTAGCAATGTAAACAAACAAACCTAAGAGATACCAACCAGCAGCAAGAGAGTAAAACATGGTGACCCGCAAAGGGCGAGTATTCAAAACTGAGTCTGAATGGAAATGAGAAAGGCATGAACACATGAACAAGTAGGGCAGTTGTGGCTTAGTGGTTAAGGCGATGGGTTACTGATCCGAAGTTAAGCAGTTCAGACCCCCTGTCACCACTATTGGGCCCTCGAGCAAGGCCCTTAACCCTCAGTTGCTCAGTTGTATAAAAATGATAATTGTAAGTCATTCTGGAGTGTCTGCCAAATGCTGTAAATGTAAATGAACACAACAAGCAAGAGAGAAAATTGAGGATTTATATCCCAGATCATTGGCAGAGATGACAGGCACTATGGGAAGAGAGAAATCTTCAAACAGATTTTTGATATACTGGATTAATCCCATAAGGAAAATTATTGCCTCTGTAATTAAACCGGTCCAAGGTGAGCGTCGCTGAATTGTGCGTACACAAACTTCGGCATTGTTCGGGTATTTTCATGAATGAAAGTCAATGGCGGATTTGGAACTCATTCAAGTTCTTTAACTTTTGTACCCCGTCATTGGTGTAAAATTGAGAAATGAATAATTACAGTTCAATAGTGATGTTTTTCAAAAACCGTGCGGTTGACCATGCATAGAGAATACTGTTCACAGGACATGCCTTAAAAGTCAGGCATGACAGGAGAACCTATTCTTCCCTGAGCATGTGATATTTTCTTCAAAGACTGCACCCTGAATCGAGCGACGATGAAATGCATATATTTAAATCTGGGAGTAGATTATATAGGGTAGCTCACTATAAACTACAGCATGTATCTCATTTGCAGTGAAAAACATCTAGATACTGTATAAAGCTGTTTGTCACAAATCTTTCTGTCACTATTACTTGAGGAAGTACACAAATCAGGCAGTTGTTTGAAAACACAAATAATGTGTTAGATGATTCTGATATATTGCTCTGCATGATAAACAAGCTGCATCCAAAATATTATTTGATTTACAGCTTTAAAGTACTTGTACTTACATACAGCAAGGACCTTATTTACTAAGATCCGAAATACATTTGCTTGTGCAAGCTAAAAAAAAAAAAAAAAAAAAAAAATCAGCATGCATGTGTATAATGAGAGCTTTACACACCATTTACAAAAGAAACATTATGTTAATGATGTCGATAATCAAAACTATTTTAAAGTTTTATTCTTGAGAGCTGTCTTTCAGAGCGAGAACAGAAATCTGAGGAGAAATGATTAGAAATGATAGTTTGAGAAGTAAATAAGTACATATAAGACAAATTTGAAAAAATGTTGAGTACTTCGTGGCACGGTAGCATAATGATTTGCATGTCTGCCTCTAACAAGAAGGTCCTGGGTTTGAACGAGGGTGTTTCTGTGTGGAGTTTGCATGTTCTTCCCGTGCTTGTGTGGGTTTTCTCTACTCTGGTTTCCTTCCACAAACCAAAATTGTTCAAAATTGCCCCTAGGTGTGAGTGCAATTGTGAATGGTCTTGTTTTGTGATGGCCCTGTGATGGACTGGCGTGCTGTTCAGGGTGTACCCCACCTTCACCCAGTGTCGGCTGAGCTAGGCTCCAACCTCCCCATGACCCTAGTAGTATTAAGCGGGTCGGAAAATTAATGAATGAATGCCAAATTTGTCACGTTTCATCTGTGAGAAAATGGACACTGTGTATATAAAAGGGGGGCAGTGGTAGCTCGGTAATTAAGGTGCTGGCTTTCTGATCTGAAGGTTGAGGGTTCAAGCCCCACTATCACCAATTTGTCATTGCTGTCCCCCCAGTGTAGCTTGCTGGGTTATTAAAGGCCAGCCATGTCTCTCACTGTCTGTGGTGAACCATTACTGTCATTCGTAAAGAGTAGGCTATTGGGTTGCCGTCAGTGTGTTTCTGAACGGGGATGGCCTGGCAAGCTGTGCAGGGTGTCCTCTGCCCTCGCCCAGGGTCGGCTAAGATGGCCGCCAGCCTCCCCGCGACCGTAATTAGGATTAAGCGGTTCAGAAAATGAATGAATGGATGGAAAAGGATAACTGAAAATAGTGTCAGAACTCAAGAAGGAAAACAAAAGAATATTGTTGATACAGTTTAGAAGCTGATTCTCTATTACAGCACTTAATTAACATATAAATCCATTTACTGTAAATAATAAATACAATCCCTGAATTATGACTCAACATCGTTTTCAAAAAGCAGGTTTTTCAAAATTAAAAATAATCAAATAAAACACCCTCCTAATTTTGACAAATGGTTTGCTTCTAGTGGACTCAGTGTAGATCTCAGCATGTTTGTGAAAGTGATCTTGGCTCAGAGTTGATTTATGTGATTGCATGAACTTATCACGTTACTCAGTGTCAGGTTTCAAAATATGTGAGAATTTTCCCATCCCAGATGAAACATGTAATGACTGATGGTTTCTTGCCTTGCATTAGACTTGAACATGAAATTAAAATGCTTTTATAGGCTGTTCGATTGTAATGGGTCTGGCTTCAAAGCCATTGTTTAATTAGAGGGAATTCTGAAGACAATCTGCAACAAGACAGACATACAAATAAGAGCTTGTCTTCATTCTGTCTGTCTCCATCTTTTCATCTCGTCCCTTGCCAATTAATTCATCACGTGTGTACCATGTGTGAAAGAGGCTACTGTCTTCATTATGATATGCATTAAGAGGGGGGATATCGCACACAGTGGCCTTTCAGTGAGCGTTTCCTCTCAGATGGAGGTATATACATTCCTATCCGCTTACTCAGGGATCCGGGTGGATGTCTTTGCCCTACCTGCTGTCACTTGGTCTCTTTTGTATTTATGCTTATATCTTTATCACTGACGTCCTGACACAGTCCGTGTTTGTCTCAATACATCGTGTCTTTCTCTGTCTCACTCTCATTGTGCGTTGTGTCTGCTGCTTTTCACAGCCTGTCAGACCTCGAAAGGTCTATTGTGTGTGTGTGTGTGTGTGTGTGTGTGTGTGTGTAGTGTGTTTGTAAAGTACAATAATAGGTGTGTGTGGGTTGGACAATAAATTGTATATTACACAAAGCACAATTTTGTACTCTTAATTTTAGTAATGTAATACATACATCGCTACTTGTTTAAAGCATTAATTGTAGTTTATATCTCTATATGACTGTCTTGAAACAAATAAGATTAAGGATATACTAGAACATTGTATTCTGCATAATACAGTATTGTTATAAACCTACATTAAATGGAATGGTGATCATTAATAATAATGATAGCAATAAAAATACTGCTATTACTACTACTACTACTACTCCTAATAATAATAATAATAATAATAATAATAATAACATCTAGAAAAATTCCTGAAGATATTTTGAGATGTGGCTGCAACTGCTGCCAGAAAATACGTGAAAACTGGTGTGCTGAACTGTAGAACACAGAAACATTCCTCAGTTTACACAGGTTTCTAAGTAGCTGTGCCAAGACAGGTGGTGATAAATCAAACAATCAAAGCATATATGCTTTACCTGTAACCATTACTGTGGGGTTTAAGCCAGGGCTATTCAATAAATTTGGATTGAGGGCCGGGTCATGAAAACAATCCCAAATGAGGGAAGGAGAGCGGATACCTTGAAAGGTGATTGGTCCACTATTGCATTGTATTATATCAGGACATATAGGCCCAAAGCATTTTTACATTCAGATGATAAAAAAAAATACACCACGCTGAGGAATCAATCCAGGTGAGCCGTATCACAGACATTTAGAATTTATAACTAACAGACAGCATCCACTTCACACTACTGTACCCACAAAAACAACAGGAGTGTGGTATGGTATTAAATACACCTATAACAATATATGAGTGAATAGTAATATTATTCAGAATAGTAGAGAAGAATAGAACAAGAATAGAATTAAATGAATATCAAGATAGAAAAGCAAGGCTTTGAATTATAATAATACTAAGAAAAAGAGGAAAAAGGAAAGAAGTTTGCCATTAAAGGGTTAACTGTTTTACCGGTATTTTG
>JAQMYF010000007.1:18515117-18530992 GCA_030014195.1 Neosilurus mollespiculum
TGTTACACACACACACACACACACACACACACACACACACACACACACACACACACACACACACTACACACATTCTTCCTTCACCTCTATCCACTGGATCAGCTGTCATACCGTCTCAGACACACAACTCCCTGTGACTCCTCACTGGATGTTACTTTTAGTTTTGTGCTAGCTGTGAAGTGCCTGGGGAAAGGGCACTACATGCTCTCAAATATAACATTCCCATCTCATGCCGGGTTTGATTTGACAGAAGATGCCACAGTAGATGACTTAGCAAGCAGCAATTCTTCCATTAATGTAATCAGAGTGGAAAAAGTGGCAGTATCAAACAGTGCTGTTAAATGATCAGATCTGAGTGGTTAGAAGCCATTGATAGTACAGTAGTGCAGGCTGCAATTTAAATGTAAAAAAAATCTATTCCTGCTTGCTTTATTTATCTATCTATCTATCTATCTATCTATCTATTCATTCATTCATTCATTCATTCATTCATTCATTCATTCATGCATGCATTTATTTATTTGTTTGTTTGTTTGTTTGTTTGTTTGTTTGTTTGTTTTTGTCTGCTGTAAGAGCTCAAAGACAAAAGTGCTGTTATTGACACTGATAAGTAAGATTCATTGAAGGAGTCTCCGGTGTCAGCACTTTATCGGCATGGGTAAATCATGACATAGGATTGTGCTCTTTCTGGTCTCGTGCCAGCGCACTCTGTAGTGTTTAATATTAAATAGGCCCAGTGCATGCAGTACAGGAAGCACATAGGTGACGGTTTCATCAGCTTATACAAACTGTTTAATGTAGCAAGTAAAATTATTAAAATTAAAATCTGATCCATAGTTATGTCAATTGGATGCATTGGGAGGTGCAGTAGCAGACTAGGGTTACTGCTTCATATTTCCTCGGTCCCTGATTTAATCCTGAGCCCAGGTAACTGTCCATGTGGAGTTTCATTTAGTTGTTGGATTGGCTATGAAAAATTGTCTCTACATCATTCCCCCCACCCCATGTGTGCATGTTGCCTTGACTGGCCTTCAATTCAGGGTGCATTCCTGGCTGTGCCCACTGTTCCTGGGATTGGCTGTGGAATCACTGTGACCAGGGTACAGCAGTTACAGAAATGGAGTGAGTGTTAATGATTGTGTGTGTGTGTGTTGGCCTGTGATGGTCTGGCGTTTTGACATTTAGGGTGTATCCTGCCTTTATCCAGTGTCGGCTAAGATAGGCTCCAGCCATCCCATGACCATAGTAGGATTATGCAGTTCATCAAATGTGTATGTGAGAGTGAGTGAAAAGGAGTGAGTGTACTTGTGTTGGGAGGTTTTCATGCCAGTTCTGTCTGTAAATGCAAACACCATTTCCCAGAACCCTTTGCTACAAGAGCATTGGATCTGTCAAATAACCATTGTCTCTTCCTGGACTTCTAATGATATGCTTGTTAGTGTGCTACATCTGCACACCTCTGCTCATTGTGAAGTGTTCATAGTGATGCTAGTTCATCACTAACCAGTGGTGATGGCCCTTTATTATATTGTGTGCATTATTTAGTTTTTGATATTATCTAATTAAATTTTTGAGTTTTCTCACTTTGTTAATCATCTAAACCTTGACACGTCTTTTATTTGGACCTAGTCTGCCTCTGTTTTTGTTTCTGTCTCTTTTTGTTTTTGGATAAGTATATGTTGCCATTAAACCAGCATTTTCATCCATTCATGACAGAGTTAAACCTTCAAAATGGTCAGTTAGGGCAGCACGGCAATGGAGTGGTTAACAATTCCACTTCACAGCAACAGTTTGCATGTTCTCGCCATGCTTGTGTGGGTTTCCTCTGAGTACTCCAGTTTCCTCCCATAGTCCAAAGACCTGGACATTAGGCTAATTATATATTTTTCGATTACCCTAGGTGTGAGTGTGAATGTGAATGGCTGTATGTTTGTGTTGCCCTGCAGTGGTCTGTCAAGCTGTTCAGGGTGTACCCTGCCTTCATCTGGAGTCGGCTAGGATGGGCTCCAACCTACCCGTGAACCTAATAAAGGATAAAGTGGTTGGGAAATTAAATGAAATGAAGATGGTCAATTAAAAGCCACATGCAGCTACTACACCATGTGTGGGTTTTCTTGGAAGATTAAAAAGTGTAAAAAGTGGCACAGAGATAATATAAATGTAAACACAGACTACATTTGACTTTTTATTATTTGTGGATGGTCTTCATATTTAATTATACAATTTTATATTCTGAGAGCTTTTTGAGACATTATTAGCTTTCCCTGCTTACTTGAACAGTTCTGTCTTTTTGAGGTACTACTTTGACTCCAAAATTCTATCCTTAAGGGAGGTTTTTTGAATTTATTGTCATCTGAATAGAGATATCTGATTTTACAAACAGATTTGGCAGTGGAAAAACGGTTTTGACAGCTGTTGCACACAGTGTTTATCTGTTTTTATGTGTGTATCTGAACAGTGTTTAATTACACACTTCTGGCAATCACGAAATGATAAATACGACAGACAGTAGAGTCTTTCTTTTCATCACTTCATCTGCATCTCCACTTTCTTCACTGGGGGCTCATTAGAAGGAAAAATTAAGTCAATCACAAAGAAGCATCTCAGAGGCTGAATAAGTCACAATTTTTAATTTATTCCCAACTAAAATTTGGAAGACTTGATGATTTGCATGTTGACTTGCAATGTTTTGATGTTCATTCTGATACTCTTTTGAAGAATATTACATATGAACCTTTAAAATGTACATAGTTGGATTCTTGTTATTTTTTATTATGAACACATTAACATTTTTTTTTCCATGAACGATGAAGAAATAATTCTGTAAGGGTTTGGCAAATTTAATTCAACCTTACACTTTAATACAAGAAAAATGCTTGTCAAAACATTAGAAATGAACTAGCATGGCTGCATGTGATATCTGTTGATGTAGAAAAACAACCCTGTTCACCTGGAGTGTCTCTCCTTCAACATTACTTAAAGTTCCTTTGCTGAATTAACACCAGGCACTAAAACAGACATAACTTTTTTTTATACCCAGATCTCATCAGGCTGTGTCTCAAGTGTCATTCATGTGGCTGCTATGGGAATGAATCTCACGACTGACTGCTGTGTATGAAATTGTTTCTTTTCTCGTGTTCCTGTGTAAATTCTTTTTTGGATCTCACCCTGGGAAGCTTGATGAACTCACACTAGTCTCTAAATATTGTGAGAGTCTGAAATCATTCGAGTCATTCATTTTTCAACCTGCCTTGTGTTTATGCCTCAATTCCCACTGTGGTTTGATGGAGGTGGGAGAAAGGGATTGTGGGACATAGGTTGCTTAGCAACCCCTGCCAGCAGAAGCCCAAGTTTTCCTTTGCTTAACTGTTTCCTCTCCGGAAGTACATAGTAGCTTTTGAAACATGATAGAGATAGAAAAGCACAGGAACGCCTTCATACACCCGATTGTCCACCTTGACCATCATTTTATTATTCATCGGCTTTTATGTCCATTTCACAACCACACCACATTCCAGCTGCTTTATGGTCCCTTAACGTGAATTAAAAGATGTCTGTGATTATCACTTAAAGCTATTCAGTGACCCTGAATCCCTCCAGATATGGGGATGGGAGGCTCTCTCTTTATGCTAAACGGTGCTTTTAATCAAATCACTGTATCCGGAACCTATCTGCTGCAGTTTCCCCAGCGCACCATAGCTCTGATGGCTAACGTGAGTGTCCCTTCCTGGCACGGCACAATTTTCACTTCTGTTTAAACAAATGAGTGCCTTCAAATGATGTGCTTATGAGAGAGGCTTTTACCTACACAAATATCTAAACCTATCAGACATCATCATTCAGCTTGTACCACTGAGACAGAGAGAAAACCTCATCCTTCCTGTACAGGGAGCACCTGTGCTGTTTACTTTCAACATTTTAATTGCTTTAGGTTTTTATCTTTGCAGTGTTCACTCTCAGTTTTATCTTTTCTGGTTTTCGAGTGTTTCTATATTCTTGGTGCTTTATTTTAGTTTTACTATCCATTTTAGTAACTTAATTCTGGAGACAAATTGAAATGATTTTTTTTTTTGGTATACTACTAGAAAAAGCATGCACTACATTCAAATAAACCTTATAACAAAATTATTTTATTTATTTCAATATCTTATATAATTACTAGTAAGATATAAATATAACATATAATTGTCTTATAATGTATTTATAAATATGATCTTTGGCATGCCGCATACAAACTGGGTCATGAAGTGTAGCATAAAGCTAATCTGCAAATTATGGCTACAACCTAGTTTTAACAACCTTCTTTAATCTTCTTAATGATCTGTTTTGTTTTGTTTTGTTTTGTTCTTGCTTAGACAAGTCAGTATAATAACATAGCTTTTTGCTGCAGTGTGGAATGAAAAGTAATTTTTAAATGATGGCCTCATGAAGTTGCCGATTAAGAATTGGAGAAAAGTTGGATTAAGGGATTTAAGATAAATCTGTTTATCACACTGCAGTGTGTCCAGTGATTTGTTCACATTTCGAGAGACATCATGTTCACCAGGAGGACATTATTCCTTTCACTGTACACCATTCAGCAGCAACACTACTAGGGTTGCGGGGAGGCTGGAGCTTATCTCAGCCAACTCTGGGTGATGGCTGGATTCACGTTAAACAGATCGCCAATCCATCGCAGTACCAACACACACAAAACCATTCGCACCTAGGGACAACACTGAGTAGCCAGTTAGTATAATGTGCAGTTTTTCGACTGTGGGAGGAAACCAGAGTACCTGAGAAAAATCCACGCAAGTAACGCCCTCAGTGAACCTGGAACTCGAATGAGGCATACATTCTAACCATTGCCAAATCCTGGTAGGTGTAAGAATACCAAAGAACCCTGTGGAAACCCCTTCCATACAGACCAGCCGAAGGTTTGGATCAAACGAGGTTCCCTTAAGCCATGAAGCAGAAACGCTTCCCACTGTGCCACAGACTATTATGTGTTTAATAGTCTTCCCTATTATCAAAGATAAAGATAAAGATAAAGATAAAGATAAATAGATCTTTATAGTCAACTGCTGCATGAACTGTGAAAATCAGTTTAGCAGCTCTCTGTTTAGCAGCAATTATAAAAAGAAAAGTGCACTAAAGAAACTAAGGTAACTACACTAAGCTATATGTGTGCATATACCTACATACACATATATACACATACCTATATGCACATATATAGATACATATATCCTGTATATGCAAACACATATACATCTAACTACATATTCACACATATACATCTATTCACATATACACATATACACAGAAGGGGGCATGATATGTCAAAGGAGCATGGTATACACAGGATAAGAGGTAGTTTAGCATGTTGCTAAATTGTTATATGATATTCGAGACCTGCCCTAAACATGAGTATTGCACTTAAACACTTAAACATGAGTATTGCACTTAGAAGAGTAATATTGCACTGTCCACGAAGATGATCTGAATGATGGTTATTCAATCAGTGTGTGTGATGGTGTGTTGGTGGGGTTGCACGTTTAAAAGCTTGTGGGTAATATCTGTTCTTGAGTCTGTTTGTTTTTGTTTTTAGTGTCCCGTACCTTTTTCCGGATGGGAGAGGGGAGAAAATGGGGTGTCCAGGGTGTGTGGGGTCCCTGATATGTCCACTGGCTCTCCTCTGAAGTCTGCCAGTGTAAATGTCACTTGGGGGGGGTCTCCTGTCCTCTGCAGTACAGCTGTTGAACCACACTGTACAGCAGTAGGTCAGGAGACTCTCGATGGTGGAGCAGTAAAGGTTTGTCAGTAGGGGTCGGGGTAGGCGGGCTTGTCGGAGCTTTCTGAGGAAGTACATCCTTTGTTGTGCCTTCCCCACCTGATGAGAGATGTTTGTGGTCCAGGTGAAGTCAGCAGAGATGTTGACTCCAAGAAACTTGAAGCACTCCACCCTCTCTAGAAGTACTATCAGAAAACAATTACTAGTAGGAAACAAGCTGTTCTTGCATTGTTGAGATAAAAATGTGTGCATTGTGCCATTTTGTTTGCTATTGTGCCATTGTGTTTTGTTTGCTATCTGAATTGGTTATACAAATTTAACCAAGTCAATTAGTCAGCTCCCCTCAATAGGGTTGGTATTCCAATCCATAGCTCTGCCAACGTCTGAGCTGAGCACGAGGATCCACCCCCTCAGTTGCACTGCTCACACTTGGTGAATAATGGTGAAAATATATAGTGTTCCTAGTAAATTCCCTGTGGATTAACTGATGTGGGCTTTTCTATTAATTACACACTCCAATTAACCAGCAAAGTGTCACTCACATAAATCAGATGTCCATAGAGAGCTAGGATGGAGGATGGATGTTTGGATGGATGAACGCTTGGTGGGACTGATGGATGCTTGTGAAAAAGTCCACACTCTTTCTGATTAAAACTTTAAAAGAAGCAGAGTTTATTCAGCTAACAACAGGTAATCGATCACTCTTTCACACCGCCGGTCGTTTAGGCGCGAATTATTAAATTAAATTGTGTACACGAGCCCTGGAAGCAAAGCACTCTGAAACTGAAATTTTACTAATCTGTCAGTTCCCGCCAGCATGAAGCAGAAAACACTCACGCCTATTCGTGATTCCCTCAGATGAACTGCGTTTGAAATCCCCTCTCAAGTGTCCCAGAGGACTGCACTGTGGCTGCTGTTCTAATGTAGTACTTCAGGGAAAACTGAATCTATCTATTCATCGATAATGAACTAAAACACCATGCACTATTTCCCTCTTCGCCTCTGTCTCTGTATGAAAGATGAGAGCGGTTTGAAGATGAACAGCGTGGATCACATCCCTCAGTCGCTGGCCAGCCACGGTCGACTCCCTGTGGAGACGCAGACCAGCAGGCAGCACGGCGCCGACATGCTGAAACCGGACCCCCGTGACACTTTCTTCAGGAGTGAGCCTTAATCTGACCCTGTTTATCACTTTTCCTGTTCACTATGTTAATCCAGCACTGGACAGACCACATAAATTAGGTCTAACCATTTATATTGTCTTTATTTCTTTCTCTCTGTCTCTGCAGCACCAATGATGCACCCTTCTCGACTGGAGAACGTGCTTCCACCTTGCCTGTACTCACCCACGTATGTGGTTAAAGACTTCCCCATTGCACGCTACCAAGGCCTGCAGTTTGTGAGTTCCACGTGTACACACACAGGCACATGGACTGATGAGAATTAGTTTTAAAAAAGGAAAGAATGTGTGTGTGTGTGTGTGTGTGTGTGTGTGATGCAGTGGGAACAATGCTGCAGTGCTGGAGATATACAGATGGTTGCATAGTTTTAATGCTGGTGTCTGAGAAACAAAGGAGCCCTTTACATGTACCTGTTGCACTGATCACTGACATGCCTGAACAGATATTAAGCAGTGCTGCCCCCATCTGGTCAATATGCAGCAGTGCAGAAGAGATTGATGGCTATGAAATATAAGCATAGAAGTGGTTGACATCTGGCTGTAAATCACATCCCAGGTTTATTTTAACATGCTTCCTCAATGTGTTATTGTTTCTGTAGTAACAGTTCATTCACATGTACTTGTGCAGTATACAGTGGCACTTCGCAAGACGAGTTTAATTTGTTTCGGGACCCAGAGCATTTTTTAGAGCGAAATGCTTGTACAGCAAGGTGAATTTTCCCGTAGGAAATAATGGAAAACCCATTAATCCATTTCAGCCCTCCAAAATGCCCCCAAATATGCATAATATAAGACATTTTAAAGTTTGTTTTACTCATATATAACAACCTATGTTTAACAAAAGTAAACACAAACACAAATGTATTAAATAAATGCATTTTTAAATAAAAAAAAAGAAAAATAAACCTGCACGTTACCTTGAAGGTGTGATGAGTCTGACATAAGTGACATGAGGAGAAGGAGAGGGAGGAGAAGGGGTGTTCGTTTTTAGAAGGAGAATCTCCTTCCATGAGAATGTCCGGTCTTTAAGGCAGGGGCGTTGTGCTGGCATCACTAGCATATGATAGCATAGCATATCATTAATCTCATTCTTTAATTCGACAGTTATTTTATCTTTGCATTTCTTTTTACTAGTGACCTTCTTTCCAATATTCTTTTTAGTCGCCATGGTAACACAGTTTTCAACATAGTAATTATCACCAAGAAGCACAAAGTTAACAATAAACTCACACGAGATGCTTACGACACGAGAAACAGATGCTATTTACTCGCCCAGCATTCCGCAGCCACTGAGATGATGACGCAATGCTGCGTGATCACGTGAACAACGAGTGATTGGTTTGCTTACTCGTGCGTGTGGCATCCTCATGTTATGAATCATTCCTCGTCTTTCAGTGCATAAAATACTCATAAGCCTCCCTCGTTAAGCAAGTTCCTCGTATAAATGGACACTCGTCTTTCGAGGTGCCACTGTATATGTAGTCACTGTAGTCTGACGAATATGTGGCTTTTCTTTGTTTTTTAATACATTACAGTTTCTTTCTACCTTTATATTAATCATCAACATCCTTAAAGGTGCTTCAGGCTTTCTTCAGAAAAAGACAAATAAGTGTTCCTTTAAATAATGTGTTTCATTGTTTTATTTCCGCAGGTGTATCTGTCCTTTGTCTATCCCAACGATTTCACCCGGCTGACACACATGGAACGAGAAAACAAGTGTTTCTACCGGGAGTCGCCCATTTATCTGGAAAAGTAAGATTTGTATCCGGTCAAATTCCAACGTTATTCCGATGTTAGTTCAGTGTTTCCACCAATGTTATTACGATCTATACGTCACTCCGATTTTTACTGATTTTAATCTAATGTGTCTCTGATATTGTAAAAAAAAAAAAGTGTGAATTTTTTCTAAATTTTTTACCAGTGTTACACTGATCACTACCACTGTGTACTGATGTTCTTTTCACAAAATGTCCACCATGTTCTAAGATGTGTACCAGTGGCCTGTAATTTAATGGTTTCTTATTTGGATTTTTTAGGTTTGGCTTCTACAAATATATGAAAATGGACGAAGAGGAGGATGACAGGCCATTCTTCTTCCCCAACCCTGACGGTATGTATGTGTTAGAGAGAGGAATTGATATTGTGCTTGAGTCAGCTCAGTAATCCAAATACAAAATGAGTTTTATTAGAGCGTTGTTTACTCAAGGTGTTTCATTAGTTAGGCCATCACATGCTGATATAATGGCTTAGAGCCAGGAGTCAAGTAGTGGAGATTGATTGGGTTTTCACACAGAGAGGAGCGAAAGTGTTTGGAAGAATATTCACTAGTCTTTTATGGAAAACTGCCAGGTGAAAGGTCATTAACACACGTGTGAATTTGTGTAGTTTCACAATGGTACATATATTGGTCCTGCAGATTTTCTTGAAGAGGAGGAAGGCGTGGATCCTGAGGATGAAGAAGAGATTGTGGGAACTCCGTCATCAAAACAGGTCACGCGCCCCAGCCAGACGAGTCACACCTCAATCCCTTCTCAGAAATCAGGGTCCATGTCAACTAGGAATGAGGAAGATGTGCAGCTAAAAAAAACCCTACTGAGAGAACAAAGACATTACTCCCACAAGGCCGAGACACTGGAGAGGGATTTGTACAAAGGGGTGGGGCCAGAGGAGTCTGACAGACAGCCTGAGATGGCTGAGACTAAGGACACCCAGAATGAGAATATAGTGCATGGTCGTGCTTTGTCTTGGATTCAGAAACACAAAGGAGGTGTTAAAAGAAAGGAACACACCCCTAAACTTAGCCGATCCTCCCTCCTGTTCCCACAGAAATCCTCCCTCACTGCACTCACCAACCGAGCTAAGCAGCTTCTGACCAACTCCGCCCATGCTAGCCGTAAAGCTGATACTCAGCGCAGTAATGCAAAAGCCCATCCAAACACCAACAATGAGCGCAAGAAAGACAATAAAATCTACATCACCAGACCCCGAACCGGGAACGAGAAAAAAAACCGTACTTCACAGCGACCTCGAGAGGTGTTCCCTGGAGTTTTTCTCTATCACAGTGGGAAAACCACCAAACTAATGAACCTTAATTCCATGCCCAAAATTAGAAAAAACATCCTTGGGGCTTCTCAGTTGCTTGCCAGGCCCCCTCTTAAAGAGAACAGAATCCTACTGACCTCAAACTCCAGCCATCAGACTGCGGTTGATCCAGCCTCCAGCAGATCAGTGCTCAAAAGTCACACAGAAAAGAACAAACTAGCAGCTATTCCAGTTAGTTCTCACCTTCGGCTCGCTTCTCCTGCTACTCCTCCCTCCTTTCAAAATATATCTTTGGAAAACGCTCTGCCTACCGAACCTCTTCGCTTCACTTCCTACCTCCGGACCACTGAGATCACTGAGACACAGTTGAATCGAGCAGAGACGGAGCCCGAGCAGGAGGAAGATGGCGACCTCTCCGAATACAGCTATGAGGAGATAGAGCCACGACCAGGTTGGGCTGAAGAGGCCATCAACTGGCAGAGGACTTTTTCTGTCAACAGTATGGACTTTGAGACATTGCGTTCTGATTGGAATGATCTGAGGTGTAACGTCTCGGGAAACCTGCAGCTTCCTGAGAGCGAGGTGGTGGACGTGCTTGCGCAGTACATGGAGAAACTGAATGAGCGTAATGGAGGGTGAGGAATATTTCTTTGTCTCAGGAATGTTTGGGTGAATGTATCTCTCATGATCATATATCACTACGTGGGGTGGCAGGGTAGTGTACTGGTTAGCACATCCGCCTTGCAGCAAGAAGGTCCTGGGTTTGAGTCCCGGCTTGGCAAGAGTGTTTCTTTTTTTTAATGTGATTTGCATTTTCTCCTTATGCTTGCATGGGTTTCCTCTGGGTACTCTGGTTTCTTCCCACAGTTCACAGACATGCAGATTATGCTAATTGACTTTTCTAGATTGCCCCTAGGTGTGAGTGTGAATGTTTGTATGCCCTGCGATGGACTGGCAAGCTTTTTGGAGTGTTTGGCTGAGATAGGCTCCAGTTTCCATGCAACCCTAGTAGGATTAAGCGGTCCAGCAAATTAATTCATTAATTAATCATTACATAATAATGGTTTAAAGTTATATTTTAAAACAGAAGCCTAAAACAAAAACGTTTCACCTCTTTTACAGTATCTACACACTCTTGAGGATTATAAACATAGAGAAGAGGCGTGACTCAGCGAGGGGAAACCGCTACCTGATCGAGCTGGAACTGATGGAAAGAGGCAGGAATGTAGTGCGTCTTTCTGAATATATCTACCTCTTACTGCACCGTGGCCAGATTGAGGATAGTCTGGAAACTAGTGATGGAGTGACTGGCTCACCCCCCTCAGCTCCCATCTCACCCAGACCCTCTGCTTCCTCTCAGCCTCACACCCACACTGCCCGAGCTACCCCACGACCTGGGACTGCCTATGCCAAGCCACTGTTGTGTCAGCCAACCATGTTGCAGTGGAAAAGAGATGTCATGGTACACTTTGTGATTCCTGGTGAGTGGAGGAATAATAATTTTAAAGCCTAATGAGATGTACATATGAAAGACTGTAAATATGTGTATCAAAATTAGTATGTGGGTGTGTTGTTCATTTACTGCCCATCTTATTAAACAGTATACATACAAATGAACTGATTAGCAATCCTCCAAGAGCCCAAACAGACTGGGCAATATTTTTCCAAATTTATCAACTGTTGTCCGTGTTGGGATTAAAAAATTGCGTGTGTAGATAGGTCCATGACCAATTGTTATTTTGCCTCTGTACACCACCACAATTGATTTGAAATGAAGCAGACAAAATTTTACTGAAAATAGACTTTCCTCTTTATTTTAAGGGGGTTGAACGAAAATATTGCGTTAACTGTTTAGGACTTAAAGTGTACCTGTGGTGAATTAGTGTTACTAGCTATTTAAAACAATCACGTATAACATCAGCAGATCCTTCCAGTAACATCAGTCCTTGCCCCTTGTCAAAGTACGTGCGAGTGTTATGACACCAGGCATGCTTAGAGACATGTTACCTTCCTTACTGGCTGGTCCAGCCTGGTATGACGCGAACTCGTTGGATTGGCTGGGCTGCTTCACTGACACGTGCATTTCTGGTTCAAGTAGATAACCATTTACACCAATTTCCTCGAAATTTGCTTTTGCTTCCTGAACATTTTTTTAATCACCTAATATGTCACTCACTTAATAGATCTGCTTGTTTACTTGCGCTGGACAACGCGGATCAACCAGCTCACCTCTCCTCCGGGAAAAAATTTCAAATTCAAATTCAAATTTTATTTGTCCCATACAAATTATACACAGTACAATATGTAGTGAAATGCTTCGTACGACTGTCCAAAATGTAAAGAATAAACAACTGTTAACCATTTGTTCAACCACCGCTAGTAATCTACAGGATAAAATTACCCAGTTTTGTGCATTTTTTGGTCATTTATGTTAAAATAAGTGTCTGTATCACTTAAACTTATTAGATATGCACAAATTAGACTGTAAGGATGACCAGTACAAGTACTCTTTAAAGCCAGTTTTACACATAGTCCTTCATTATCAGAGGCTCAAATATAATTGGAGAAACTAATATAATTATAAATGGAAGCATAGTTTTTAAAATATTTGAAAGTACATCTTTTGAAGTCAGTGACCACCTGAAATTTGAAATCCACAAAGATCACCAAATAATGATTTCTCTACCTTGAAATATTTTCAGAATCTGAATCCTTTACAAGGAAACCCTGTACAAGGAAATTTAAGAGCTATCCATAAAACATTATTTAAAAAAAAAATTTAATTTCAGGCCTTTACTGTAGCTGTCTTCAGCTGTTGCTTGCTTACTGGTCTTTCTGCTTTCAGTTTAGTCCTTAGTAAGTGAAAAGCACGCTGTCACGCCCACGCCTGATTTGCGCTCCGACTCTCACGCCCACTGTATTAAGGACTCACCTGCACCTCATCTCTGTGACTGATTAGCGCCCCTATATAAACCTCCCGCTAGACACACTCCAGTGTCTAGCCTTGTTGGAGATGCGCGTTGAATCTCAGCTACTCCTTCTCAGCTACTCCGTCCAGCTACTCCTTCCAACGTTTATTGTTATTTCGTATGTTGGTTTTCGCCCCCCGTGACAGGTTTCATTTTCAGTCCTTTGTTCATTGTGTTTTTTGTGGCTCACGGAGCACGTGTTATTTTGATGATTAAAACCCACCTTATTTCACCCAAATCCCTTGTTTCTGGGAGTCAGTTCATAACACATGCGCAGCTGAGTTAACTGACTCTGCCATTTAAGAACTGTATTTCTTTGCTTTAAGATCTCTCTTTTGGGTTACTGTATGTTTTTGGTCATTATCCATTTGTACTTGTTCCTTCTTATTAATTTTGTAACATTTGACACCTCATCATACAGAACTCATCTTACTTCTGTCATCAGTCACCTCATAAATAAACATCAGTGACCCAGTCCCACTGGCAGCCATGCATGCTCATGTCCACCATGTTTGACCGATGGTGTGGTGTGCTTTGAATCACAAGCCTTTCCTTTGCTCCTTTATTCTTCTCTTCCCTTCCTGTCTTTCTGGTGCAAGTTAATTTTGGTTTCAGCTGTCCAAAGAAGAATGTTCCAGGACAGTCTGATTTGGCTTTTCTATTTCTATATCTTGAGGTAAACTCTCTGTATTTACATTCCTGAACATGTCCCTTGATTGCAGACTTTGACAGTCATAAGACAGCGTCCTTAAGAGTGTTCTTGATTTGACTGGATGTTGACTGGGTTTTTCTTTATCTAGGAAATTTTTGATTCTCTGAAAGTGGGGGAGGGGGGTATATGTAAAACTGCTGTAGTTCCAAAGCGGTTAATACAATACGTTTACTAAAAGTTCACTTCAATCACATCTTGACCACTTCATTTCAAATTGTTTGGGTTTGCAAAATTTAAAAACTTCTGACACTGTCCAATTACTTGTGGACCTATAATATATCCTGGTATAATGTGTAGTCTCTGGCATATTTAATACAGACTCTAGTATTTGGTGTATATGAATTGTGTTTACTGTATCTGTCTCTATAGTGAAGAACCAGGCTCGCTGGGTCCAACAGTTCATCAGTGACATGGAACTCTTGCACCGCGAGACTAAAGATGAGAACTTCAACATCATCATTGTGGATTTCCAGAGTGATGATATGGACATAGAGCAGGCTCTGAGAGAGAGCTCTGTGCCAAGGTACATGCCCATACCTGCTTATGTATGCTAATGCTTTTAAATTAATGCTAATTAAATGCTTTATTTGTTGTCTGCAATGCAGATATGACTATCTGAGGAGAGAGGGGAATTTTGAACGTTCAGCTGGATTGCAGATTGGAGTGGACATCATTGAGGTAAAAAATAAATAAATAAACAAAACAAACAATCAAACACACTTTTCTGATTAATTTTATTCAAATAATTTTTGTTTTGAACATGATGCACCAAGTTTTAATTCAGAAGAGTGACATCAATTTGAGCAATATATTAAGACGGTACGATTTGTTGGGACTACTGTGGTTACTTTTGGTTTTGTGATGGAATTATGTGTGTTTTTCCAGGATAATCACAGTATTGTGTTCCTGTGTGACCTGCACATTCACTTTCCTCTTAACATCCTGGAGAGCATTAGGAAGCACTGTGTGGAGGGCAGGCTAGCTTTCGCTCCAATTGTCATGAGGCTGGGCTGTGGGAGCTCACCGCTAGAACCTGATGGTAACACGCACACACACACACACACACGCACATGCACACACAAACACACACGCACGCGCACACACACACACACACACACACACATATTAATTAATGGATGACGCATCATAATTTGTCTGCCATGTGACACATGTAAATCATATTTCCTTTCAGATCTTACCCTTAATGTGCCCTGACTCATTTATTATGTTTTTAATAAAAAAAATATATACCATGTTTTATATCTTCATCCTTTATCAGCAGGAAATACTATATTATCTTTAGTCACAATCTTCCATAAAACACACATATGCACAAACAGGCATGACACGTGACTGATTAGAAAATAATGGAAATGAAAACATGAATTAAAAAAAATAAAATAAAAATATTGCAAAAGGCAGTGGCTTTTCACACAATGTTTCAAAAAAATGAAATAGAAACTATTTTTTTAATTGTAATTAATTTTTATATCAGAATGTATTTATTTTATATCAGAATGGAAACCTGCCACAAAAATGCTATTTTTTTTTCTCTCCTAACGATTATTGGCATCTTTATGTACAGACGTATTTTGCCCGTTCTTGGATTGTTTAGACTTAATTTCCCTCATTCTTTTTTTTCCCATTTTATCCCCTAATTTAGTCGTATCCAGTTCCCACCCTTCACGTATTGCCTTCCCCATCACACAACCACCACCAACCAGGGAGGGGTGTAAGCATGCACATGCCCCCTCCATGACATGCAATGCTACCACCTGCTTTTTTTCGAACTGCTGTGCATGCATATTTTTGTGGGCGGTCTAACACACTCGGAAGGAAAGCGCTAAAGACACCCATGATTGGCTGGTGATCGCTGTGTGTGCCATCCCTCCCTTCCATGAGATCTCGGCAAATTAGCTCCCATGGACTCCTAGTCACGGATGGCTGTGACATCAACCCAGATTCAAACTTGCGATCTCCATGTTGATAGTCACGCACCTTGTTGATGCGCCACTCAGAAGCCCTTTTTTTTTTCTTTTTTCTTTTTTTTTTAATAAATAAATAAAGTAAGGTATTTGATGGTATTGCAGGTCGGGGGTTCAAGCCCCACTATCAACGGGTTCTCAGTGCAGCTAACTGGGTTATCAAATGCCGGCCATGTCTCTCACTGTCTATGGTGAGAGGCATGTAAAAGAACCA
>JAQMYF010000007.1:18538497-18557630 GCA_030014195.1 Neosilurus mollespiculum
CGTACTAAGCATTTTACTACATATTGTACTGTGTATAATTTGTATGTGACAAATAAAATTTGAATTTGAATTTGAAAATTATCATCATATTATTGATCCGTGAATTCAGATCATAGTCATTTTATTTGATTTTCAAGTTATAATGTATTGTAACATTTCAGTGGTCACAACATAGCTGCATGGTGAGCAGTTTATCTGTAGCCACACCAAAAAAATAGAGATTCTGTATAGAATGGGGCCTTTTGTGTGCTAATTAAAGCGATCAGTGGTAATGGGCGAAAACGCTCAGGCTGGTTTGATTAGATTTACACCCGGGAGCGACTTTAAAACTTTTCCAGGGGAAAAAAATAAATAAATAAATAAATAAACATTGGCTTGGCTTGTGACGCAATCAAGATTCGTGATCTGATTGGTTGAGTGTCGGCTCGCGCTGCGCTCGCTCAGTCTCACGCGTGTTCGGTTCGGTCAGTGCGGCTCAGGAGTCGTGGATAGGAGGAGGAGGAGGTGTGTCGCCTATCGTGAGCGATGTCAGCGTTTTCTCCAACCCTCCTCAAGTTTTTACTGGATACAATGATCCCGTAAATCATTGTGCTGTTCGGGTTTAAGACTCAGACTCCCGAGACGCTACTTTGTTTCTGCGGGAAAGTGAACCACCGGCGAGTTGACTTTGCAATGTAAACAGGTTCCAGTAGTGCTGTTCGACTGAGAACGTGACGTCATTACCACTAAAAAGTCGTGATAAGTGCGACGTTGCTCCGCTTCAGAAGCGCCGCGCGAATGCCACCGTTTGGTGAGAACCAGTAAAACCAGCTCGGCTGAAGAGTTTCGCTGCTTTCTCGAGTTTGAGACTCGACCATGGCAGGAGGAAGCAGTTCGGCCATGAAGACTTTAGAGGAGCTGACCCTGGACTCGGGCTACGGAGCCGGAGACTCGTGCAACTCTCTCAGCCTGTCCTCCTGCAGGTCCACCTCTCAGGCGCTGACGAGCGCCCCGCACCGCGGCAACTGGTGGTACTTTTCTGGCTCCATGAACAGCCGGAACAACAGCTGGGACACAGTGAACACGGCCCTAAACGAGGACCCCGAGGACATCTTCTCAAAGTGCCCGCGACTAGCAGAGCTCGAGGAGTTCCCGTGGACGGAGGAGGACGTGGGGAAGGTGCTGCGCGGTGTGGCCGGGGAGAGCGCGGGGTTCTCGGCGGAAGCCGTGCGCAGGTTGTCGGTGCTGATGCGCCGCGCGCTGATCCGTATCGCTCGCGAGGCACAGCGGCTCAGTGTTATGCACTGTCGCTGCACACGCTTCGAGGTGCAGAGCGCCATCCGGCTGGTGCTGAGCTGGGCGCTGGCAGAGCACTGCGTGGCGGCTACAGTCAGGGCCATCTCCATGTACGATATGAGCACCGGGGAGCTGCTGCGCAAGGGCAAGTCGGCGCGCTGTGGACTCGCGCTCTCCGTGGGCCGCTTCTTCCGCTGGATGGTGGACACTCGTGTCTCGGTGCGCGTGCACGAGTACGCGGCAATCGGCTTGAGTGCGTGCGTCGAGGCGCTCGTGGAGGAGGTGGGCACGCGCGTGCTGATGGCCGAACGGCAACACGGTGCGTGCGCGGAATCCGCGTCCACAGGGAGCCGCATCACCGCCGAGGCTCTGGACGGAGTTGTTAACAATGATGCCGAACTCTGGGGGGTCCTGCAGCCCTACGAGCATCTCATATGTGGGAAAAACGCCAACGGTGAGCCACACTTCACTTCATGCACAAAACATTCTAGTTGCACTTACAGTCATCCACTTACTGAGTCCATCCCATCTGCGAACTTTTCAACTCTGAACCCCCGACCCTCCGATCAGTAACCCAGGGCCCTAACCACTAAGCCACCACTGCCCTGGTGCCCGAGACAACACCCAGAAAGTCTCACATTCAGAAACTGACAATGAAGGAGTGCTGACACCCTGTCTAAGAAAAGCTGGAGAACTATAAGGTGGTTAAATGAATAAAGGGGTGTGTGTAGGAGAACAGCTATCATCCCATACACTCAGCTTTGCACAACACACACATCAGTGTTATAGTCCAGTAAAATGATCCAGCAACAAATAAGATCTGTTGTTACGAAACCAGATCAAATTAGCCATGATTGCATTCCACTGATGTACAAGCAGCTGATAAGAAGCTTTTATTAGCCTCTATTTATATCCAATACTATATACATTACCTTTATTAGCCTCTATTTATATCCAATACAACATACATTACCTTTATTAGCCTCTATTTATATCCAATACAACATACATTACCTTTATTAGCCTCTATTCATATCCAATACAATATACATTACCTTTACTAGCTTTTATTTATATATAGTACAATATCCATTACCTGTACTAGCCTATATTTATATCCAGTACAATATACACTACCTTCACTACCCTTTATTTATATATAGTTCAATATACATTACCTTTATTAGCCTATATTTATATATAGTACAATATACATTACCTTTATTGGCCTCTATTTATATATAGTACAATATACATTGCCTGTACTAGCCTTTATTTATATGTAGTACAATATACATTACCTTTATTAGCCTATATTTATATATAGTACAATATACAGTACCTGCACTAGCCTATATTTATATATAGTACAATATACAGTACCTATACTAGCCTTTATTTATATAACCTTTACTAGCCTATATTTATATATAGTACAATTTACATTACCTCTACTAGCCTTTATTTATATATAGTACAATATACATTACCGTTATTAGCCTATATTTATATATAGTACAATATACAGTACCTTTATTAGCCTATATTTATATATATTACAATATACTTTACCTTTACTAGCCTTTATTTATATATAGTACAATATACATGACCTTTATTAGCCTATATTTATATATAGTACAATATACAGTACCTGTACTAGCCTTTATTTATATATAGTACAATATACATTATGTTTATTAGCCTTTATTTATATATAGTACAATATACATTACCTTTATTTATATGCAATACAGTACACTCATTCAACCACTTAATCCAACTAGGGTTGGGGGGGGGGGGGGGGCTGAAGCCTATCTAAGCCAACACATGGCGAAGGTGGGGTACATCCTGAACAGCTTGCCATACCATCACAGGGCAAACACACAACCACTCACACTCACACCCAGGGGCAATTTGGAAGAGCCAGTTAGCCTAATATGCATGTCTTTGGACTGTGGGAAGAAACTGAAATACTCGGAGGAAACTCATGCAAGCACAGGGAGAATATGCAAACTCCACACAAAAACGCCCGAGCCTGGGACTCCAACCTCAAACTTGCTGTTAGGTGGACATGTTAACCACTACATCACAGCGCCGCCCCAACAGTAAGTAAACATGCTCAGAAATAGGGGTGTGGTTAGAGTCCGTCTCTAGGAATCAATATTGGACCTTAAGACAACTATATGGCTGAAAGGATACATATCTGTTCCCAATAAGAACATAAAAGGGTACAAATAAGTTCTCTAGAGAGTACTGCCCCAGTGACAAGTCATACACCCCAAAAATGTACTTTCTTTTCTGAAAGTTTATCCAAACATTCAGGAAATTGGTGTCAGAGTGTAAATACACCCATGATACGGTTAAGGACCTTGTTCAAGGGTCCAATAGTGGCTGTGTGATGTTGGGGATTGAACTTATAACCTTCTATAACCAGTAGTCAACTATAACCACAGATACTACATTTGATCGTAGCCGAAATACATGATGCATAGCAACCAATGGTTAATCGATTAACCCTCTTATGGTTGGCTGCGCTCTGACACCAAAGATACATATAGGTACATGTTGTAGATATACAATTACAGACAGTACCTATATGATAGCTGAGTGTATCTGTTGAAACATATGTTCCTTGTGAACAGTCCTGAGATACTTTTACCGAAAGATGAAAGGTAGTCCTGCACTGATGACAGGTCTCACTCTCGTCACATTGACTTGTTCAGACTCGCTCACCTCCAACTGTCGGTCCACTTCCCATCTGCCCTCATGGCAGACTGTAGTTAACATGTGTCAGTGTTTTGTTTTTTTTTGTTTTTTTTTCCTTCATGGACTTTCTCAGGCATATAATGGTGCTTTGTTTCCATCTTCGGCTGTAAGCGCTTACATTTCTGCACAAGAAAAAAAAACAAATCAGATTTTCATGTGTAAGTGTGCATATGTGAAGGTGGTTAGAACATGAGGTTGACTTAATGATGTATTTTAACATAACAAATCAGCGAGTTGGCATGGAGACGCTGAAGCCGTTTAGATTCAGCCTTCATTCTGGAAGTATTTGAGGGATTTTTCTCAGCTCTTGTGCAGTAGTTCAGCTCAGAAGGAGTTTTTGGCCTGAAGTGTACACGGGTCTCACAAACTGTTTTACATTTCGGCGACAGTCTGCAAACTGCATGTGGAGATCAATGCTTTTAGCTGGGCTTAGTCAGTAAAGTGCTGAACACACACACACACACACACACACACACACACACACACACCTTCCATTGTGATCAATGGACATTCATTCTGCTCATCAGTTGTGCTGCATAATGTAAAGTTGAAGCTTTTAGAAAGCAGTTTGAAAACGAATCAGCATTGCTAGGTCAGAGCCTTCCTGGTAATTACATTTGTTACAATTAAGCAGTATTCACTTCCAAAAGCTGTCCTGACGTGCTATTGGTTTAACCAAGGTCTTTGTGATTTTATTAGTGCCAGAGATTTTTTTATGCGCTGCCATGGCAACTGATTCCACTTCATAGCAATGTCCTTGCTGCAGTTTTTCATTCGGATCGTTCCTTTGCTAGAATGGGCACAACTCTCGTTTTCACTCCTCTCTTATGTACGTACCACATCTGGAAGTGTTTAAGACAGAACTAACTTTTCAGACTCCAGGCTCACAATCCCCCGCCCCCTCTTCTGCTCTACCTCTTTTTATATTAACTTCAGTTTCTCCTTTTTCTGGAACACTTTGCATGAACACACAGCCTTAACAAGGGGTCTCATGGACCAGCGTGCACCATTTCAAAGTGCACCACCGAGATTTTATCACTGCTTCCTACTCAGAAATAATTGCTCCTGATGTTTACGACAGTACTGAGTGAACAGGGCTCATCTATTGATCTATTGGTCTGAAGTAAAGGATACTATTACAGTATTGTGTTGTGAGAAATGCTGTATATCTTGCAGACTTCCAGGCTTTCTGATAAAAGATTTTAAACTCCATCTCTTCTCATCTGTGGCATAAGAATGTCTGGCAGTTCTCTTGCTCCGTGGACTAACTGAAGGAAAAACCCAGGCCCTAAAAATACATTTCCAGGCCTGGATTATTGTTGAAAATGGTCGTGTGAAAAAAAAAAAGCAGCTCTTTGCACTTGTGTTTTGGACACGGGGTTGGATTTTTTATATAGCTGCGGATCTGAGATGGTAGAGACAACGAAAGCACCAATTTGCACGGCCAATGGCACTGTTTACACATTTCCTGTCCAAGCCGAGCCGAGGTCCCAGCTGTGTAAGCAGCACAGGCTACTAATGGCCATAGATCTGAAAGAACACCGACCAAGACAGCCGTGTATAGATTAGAGTTTCTATGTTGTGATATTTCAATTCTTAAAGCATGCTGGGTTTGTTTTTTAATCCGTTTCGCCTTTCAGGAGAGTATTTGTTTATGGTTAGCCTATGATCTCATGTGGTCTTATCTCCTTCGTCTCCTCCCTTTTGATAAGCATGCACTGAGTCATTTGTTGCTGTATCTAAAGAACGGGGCTTCATTTGCAAAGCATGGGTGGAAACATGGAGTGGCACACGTCCGTGTCCACAGGCCTAAAATAGAACATTTGGACAAAGGAAAACAAACAAAAAAAAAAAAAACAGCAAGAGATGCTTGCTTTGTCAAATTCAATTCTAGATTTATTGTTTACTTATTTGTCTAATTAGAACGTGTTTGTAGTTTGCCCTGTAAAGAATGGAAATATGGATCCCTGAGATTCATGGGGTTTCTTCAAAAGCATGGGATCTTATAGAGATATGAGAAAACTAACTTGAACTAGGAAACGTCCTCAACACTGTATCCCACACTGGTGCATTATGGGTTCTGTTATATTAAATTGTGGCCTTTTGTGAGGGCACTATACATTTTCCAATATTCTTGGGTAAAAATGCTAAAATTCAGAAAATAGTGCACTGTATAGTCAACAAACTATAATTTCAGTCACACTGCTTGGTTTTGACACTTGGGCTGTGGACAAAATCCTGAGATGTCTCAGCCTTGACTGTGAGCTTGTCAGAGAAGGTCCAGCTGCCTGAGCATGGCCTTCATTAAGCTTCTTTCAGATTCCAGCACTCAGAGCCAGGGTGGAATGATGGACAACAATGCTACACATGAGAGTTTTATCTCAGAGCAAATACTAGCATTGAAAAAAGACTATCTATCGCATTGTTTTCCCCTCACTCATGGAATCGAGAAAAAATAGGTAGCTGGAGGAAAATTTGGGACTCTCTTTACATATTTTTTTGTCCTGTCTCATATTTCATGGAATAAAGCTTGCAGAAGAGGGAATTCCAATGTACAAACAAGTGCAAAAATAAAGAAAATCAGATAAAAAATTTAAGTAAGATGTTTGGCCACGGACGACATGGTAGCATGGAGATCGGCTCACTGAGAGAAGGTTCTGGTTTAAACCCCTCAACCAACTGATGCCTTTCTGTGTGGGGTTTGCATGTTCTCCACATACTTCTGTGGGTTTCCCTGCACAGTCCAAATATATGGCCATTTAGTCTCTAAATTGCCCAATGTTTTGAATGTGAGGGAGAATGGTTGTTCATCTGTGTTAGCCCTATGCTGGATTGGCGGCCAGGGTGTACCCTGCTTCTTGCCCAAATTCAGCTGGGATTGGCTTCAGCTTCCCCTGTGATCCTAACAGATAAGTGGTTTGATAATGAATAGATGGATGGATAGATGAAGGTTTGGCTACTGCAAGAATATACCTTTATATATGGGATTCTGCAAGTCTTTGGGATTGGACTAGATAGATGAACACAATTCTTATGAAAGGTGTTCAAACATATCACTCCAAAAACACCCATTTATTGTTTAATTAAGTTGAAATCTGGTCACAGCGAAGGTTATAGCATATGACTTACATCCTTTTTATCCCTTTGAAACCATTCAGTGAGTCCTCTTGCCCTGTAGTTGAGCCCTGGTTCATCCTTAAAGAGATCCATTAGGATAGAAAAGTTGTTAATAACACCTAATATTTGAGCACAAGTTGATTAAACCAGGAAGCGTTATACCTGTCGAACTGCACAGGATTTTCAGTGGGCTGCCACACATTGGGGCACCCAGAGAGAAGTTGGGGGTTAGGTGCCTTGCTCAAGGGCACTTCAGCCAGGAAGGTGGAAGAAAGGAAGGGGGAGCTCACTCCCCCACCGCCACACATTTTTCCTGTTGGTTCGGGAATCGTACCAGTGACCTTTCGGTCCCAAAGCCGCTTCTCTAACCATTAGGTCACGGCTGCCCACAATGAATGAATGAAGGAACTTGGGAAATTTGCAAAATTCCCCATTTTTACTTCCTATGGAAAGATTCTGGAATGCTAATCCAAGCCAGCTTTGCTGTAATACATTACAAACTCATAGTTTCACTAGCAGTTGACATATTTAATTTTTCACACATTTGGGTCCTTTCAGCATGACCCACCTGACCCGTTCATCTCTGCTATTGTTGACCATCTCTTACCCAGAACAGATGATTTATTTCATCCGGAAATAGCCATTTCCCCCTGTAGTCCTGAACTATTCAGTCGCTTGGACTGAAGGTCACGTGCACAAAGCAGAAGCAGATTGCCTAACGCAGATATCCTCAGTGTAATTGCCTCATGCTGTGTGATGTTATTATATCTCCCTTCATTTTTCTGAGAAACAGCGATGGCGAAATGGTCAATTTTCAGTGGGGCAAATGTGAAATTGTCTTTTTTCCAAACATGTTCACAGAAATCATGCTGTAAGGCAATGCTTGTATATCTCCAGTTTTTTTGAGTATCTTTTGAAAATGTCTTAATAATGGTTCTGGATGTAATGCTCTCTCAAATTCCCCTACAAGCTGGACTGAAAAATGCACCAAAAAACACAGAACAGCTAACACACACACAAACACACACACAAACTAAGTATATGGTGTCGTTTACAGCATTTAGATCCACATACGCAGAAACCCTCAGAGCCAACCATTCTGGTTTGAGCGAGATGCTGGCCTCTGAGAGCAGTAATCACACGCCAAAGTCCATTTGTCTAAATGCCTTTTGTTGAATTTGCTTTTAAGATGACGAGTTTCCTAGAGACTAATGAATCTGAATGAAAGTTTAATGAAGACAGAAATACATCAGTGCACCAGCACTAAAGGTTTTGTTTCTCCCGGTCGTCACGTCGTGCGTGTAAGGCTCTCAGTAGGTATTGCATTGGAGAGAGCGAAGTAGCCAGGCGCCTTGCTTTAGACTGCACAAGCTACAGCATTTCTAATTCATGTTCAGTCTGAGCACACAGATGGAGTGCTTTAGACAACACAATGAGATCTGCTACTCATTGGCTTTGGAAATGTTTGAGATGAGAAGTTTGAGATTAATGAGTACACAGATGCTCTCAGCCAGACTGTTGGCTTGTGTAATTGATGTCCATATTTTTGGTCCATTAGGTCTCATAAATCAAAGAATTTTCTCAGATTTTGTGGTTTATTGGAAATGAATGAAATTGCAAGTTGTGGTAGTTGATTTTATTTATTTATTTATTTATTTTTTATTTTAAGAAACATGGTGCATGTAATAATATTTAGTTTGACAACAGACACCAACTACCAGAACCACAGTACCAGCCCGTAATTCTTCTTAACAGTCTATTGTTGAGGTATTCAGCAAACATATACTGACAAAATATTATTGTGTCTATAGATTAGTTAAATAAAATGTGTTAACTGTATTTGGTTATTCTTTGTTTGTTTGTTTACAAACAATGCTCCAGATTAGTAATTAACTTGACTGAATACATGTGCATTAGGCTAAATGGATATTCTCGATTGTCCCTAGGTTTGAATGTGAGTGTAAATGGTTGTGTGTCTGTCTTGGCCTTGTGATGGTCTGGTTCAGGGTGTACCCACCTTTTCTAGAAGTCAGCCGGGATGGGGTCCGGCCTTCCCGTAACCCTAGTAAAGGAGAAAGCATTTCAGAAAATGAGATGAGAATAATTTGAAGTTCTTGTATCACAGCTTGTTGCCTGTTTTGTCTAAAGATGAGATACATAAGTTTTGAATATGCACTCACACACACACACACACACACACACACACACACACACACATAAGCAAGATGACCAAAGGTATGTGGACACCTTACAATGACACCCATTGTGTGCATTATGAGTACCCCCCTTCAGGTTTATTTCCCCTTTACTGTACCCTCCAGTCTCTGCAGAAGCCTTCCACTAAATTATGAAGTGTGATTTTAAAGATTTGTCCTCATTCAGCCACAAGCGTATTAGTGATGCCAGGCAATGATGGGAGTTCCAAACTTGATGTCAGTGCTGGCCACTCAAGTTCTTTCAAGCAAACCTTGTCTTCATGGAGCTCTCTTTGTGCACAGAGGCATTGTCATGCTGGATCAGGTTTGCACTCTTTAACTTCCAGTGAAGGGAAGTCATAATGCTCCAGCACACAATGACCTCTTACATATTATATTCGATATAATCCCACTCTGTGGCAACATGTGAGTGTGATAATCAGGTCCTATTGTGTTCTTCTCTGTTCATTAATCTGTTTGATTGTTGACTTTTTTAGATAAGACCTGCACTCTGTTAGCTAATCAGACACCCGTGGGTAAATTTATGTGAGACTGAGAAAGCTCTCCTTTTTCTGAGCCAATATCTCTGGCTCAGCTTATCTTTGGTACGAGTTGACTTCAGCTAAATTATATTGTGATTAGATAAACCACAACACATGGTCTGCTACAGAAACTGTAGTGGTTTATTTTTACAAAACTAGAGTCACTGATTTACAGATTTAAAAAATTATATGTTTATTTGTTCTGCTACAGTATTAAAAAAAAAAACCTAAAACACTTGGCCCACATCCAGACTCCAATCTTCCAGCCAACCATCGCTCATCTATTTATAAAAAGAGTCATAAAATGAAATGACATCATGGTAAGATGTACGATTCAGTGGTGGGTAATATGACCAAAATATCATATCGCATTTTGTTATTAAAACAATTTGCTGTTTGTAGTATACCATATAAGCACTGTGTATTGATTCAGGGAGAAACTGCCAGCAAAAACAGTGATATTTAATTTAAACGAACTTTTGAAAAAGCTGAATGAAAGGGTACGTTTATTTAAGTTGTCCAAAAATGATTTTTAAGAGGAAAATATGTATTTTAACTTTAAATAATAAATAAAAAAGTAATGTTGTCTAATTAGCTGCTTCAAATCAGACTGTAATTTTTAAAATTGAAATATGGACCATACTTGTACAGTGCTATTTCAGAAACGTGTATTGCGACATAATTTGACATGATTGTTACACTGTCATATTGCCCAACCCTATAATATCCATTTCCAGTGTACAGAAGATGATGTTGTGAACGGAGTTTGTAATATCTTTGCCATCATGTCATCCATCCCTAGTTGTGTTGTTAATGTGGGAAAACATCACAACAGAAATATGTGTGTATCTTTATCCAGAAGGGACAGAGTAGATGAACAACCATAACTTTTATAATTCAATGATGTATCTGTGTGTCAGAGTCTCACACCTTAGCAGAAGTTCCTTCCGTGCTGAATTACCATAGAAGTGAGCTGGTGGGAAAAGTCTGCAGGCGAGGCTTGTTTTGGTGGGAGGATTTAAGACCTCTGCGCATGCAGAAAAAACAATCTACCTACCTGAAAATACAGCCAAACCTACTTACTATGCACTCTTTTAAGTTTCTGTCTCCTGGTGTTTGTGCTTTTGTGCTGGCAATCCTGAATTCCTTCATTCTCTTGCTTTGATGTGGTAGTCTGAGTGTAATTTGTATCTGCACATTTGCATTGGAGGAGTCGAGGCATGTTTTGTCTGTGCGATCAGTGGAGATGAACTGGATGATCTGGATTTTTCCTCCTCCTTGTGGCCTGGAAGCGATGAGAAAGATGATCTGTTTCCAGTGGAAAGGCTTGAAATATTGGGTTCTGAGAGCAGTGAAGCAGGTTCTTCCTTAAAGTCAATCTGAGATCTAAACGAGTCTGTTTTTGCTTGTTAGTTCATATTGTTCACTGACATGACTGTCAGTCATTGTAAAGACATAATTATGCAATTAACGCCTTCTAATTTTTGTATGATGTCAAAAATTGGATTGGGCAGTAAAGTAATATGAGCGATTTTACTTTTAGACGATTATTCAGTTATGCATCCTGAAGTACATCCAGTAAGTAATTTAAGATAAGAATATAGGTCTGTACATGCTGACATGTCTTGATGGTTACAAGCTGTTATAAGAACCCATGACAGCATGGAGTGATGTGGCCCAATGGAAAACACAGTTATGCAGGGATCAGACAACACGATATTTTTGTCTTGTCTTGGTCAGGAGACTGGAAACCAAACAACTTTGACCCCTACCGATCATTGTTCTACAGAAGGCTACAGAAGAAATGTCAACTAAGATGTCGTAGGAGTTTTCAAATACAAATCATGTCGACTCAGCCTGACTCACCCCTAAGTGGGTAATTTTCCTGTAATAACATGCCGCAAAGTTTTATTACTCTGATATCAACGATTGGTCAACGATTTTTAATTTATTTTAAAATCCTTATTTAAAACTATGCAAATTAGGTCAATGTCTTTCCAAAAACTATGCATTTAACCTTCCATTAACATCCCATTTATATTGATTCATTGTTTATCAATACAAATGTACGAATACAGCTTCAGCATTAAAGTTGACCTCTGACCCCTTGGAGCACATGATTGCTCTGTAAGAAGTCTGTCTTATTGGTAATAACAGCACCTGTTGTGAAGTGGATTTCGGTGTTGAGGCTTGAACTTCTGCGACGAAGATAACTGTCTAAGAGTAGCATGTCTGCAACCGGCAGCAATTACTATGTGCACTGAAGATGGAATGCACATGTGGCAAAGACATGTGCTTTGCATAAACATGGCCTGAACAGTTATTCTAAGAGCTCAAGTCTAATCCGTCTAGCATGCTTTCATTTTGAAGGAAGGATATATTACGATAATTCATGGTGTCATTAGGTCTTTTCTCATTCACAGAGAACAATACGAGGTTTGATGTGTCGTTTCTTACTTACAGAGAGACTGCTGATACAGCTCTAGTTTATCATTATACAAGTCATGTGTTTTTTTTGTTGTATGGATTGCCTTGTTCTCTGTCCTGAAGGTTAATTGAGGAAGGGGGTTGGGGCAGAGATGTGGGACTAGACACTTTTGTCCTCAGTGACTAGAACATACTGTCTTTGTGGTCAGATCTATTTGAAAGCCGTTACATCTGCCCTGTCGCCAATAATAGGGGTGTATATGTAATAGTGGCCATCTGTAAGTGAAGCTCGGACTGAGACATACCCACCATTATGATCTCGCCCTAATTAACTCTGTGTCATTAAAGAAAAGCAAAACTTAGTAAGTAAATCAAGCTGTGATTTTGTTACTTATTCACACTTTTGCTTGCTGTGTGTGACACAGCATTTTGTTATAGGAGTCGGCTTAGCGCAGAAAAGGGGACAAGGACACAGGAAATATTCCAGACAGATGTCACACACAATCAGGTTTATTGCTTTGTGCACATCACAAAAAAGTCTCAGATATGTTGTGATATTCTGTACATTTGAACACAAAAATGATGGTACTTTAAAAGTGCAACCATTTTAACATTAACATTTGTTTATTTATTAACTCATTAAGTTGTTCAGAAACTACTTTTGTATTCACTAGATGAGCAATAAAACGCAACGAGGTGTGGTGTGATGGGAAAAGAATCAATAGTAACATTAACGTACATTATCAGCCTCAATAAAAGTGTTTATTACTTTTATATAATTACAATAAAATTAGAACACATCATTTCTCTCTATGGGGAAATGATTATTCTATGATCTATCTCCTTTTTAATTAATGAAGAATGACATATCACACTTTTTAAAATCAGCTTATAGTGACACATGATGCTGTGTTATATCTATTAAATAAGTTAGCATTTATATTCACAGCAGCTGTAAACAGTCAGTCCCTCAACATCCTCTTTTTTCAGACCTTAAAATGTAGCTTTCCATGTCACAGACAGTAACAGTCTTCTGTCTTGGAGATTTCTCATGTAAGAAAACATAAAGCACTGACATGGATGAAGGCTAAACAAAGAACTCACAGCCAGAAGTCTTTGTCACGCAGAAGGAAGTGTTATATAGCCTGTCTCTCATATTGCATTCCTTATACATTAAAGAGTTTAATTCTATTATTTCCATCAGTAAGAAGTAATTTCGAAAATAAAGTATTTATATACTTTCATGAGATAAATCATTATTTATAATATTTGTGATTTATTGTCCCATTTCTTCCTTTTTGTGTGATTTTTATTAGGTTAACACTACAGCTTTCTGTTCATTAACATTTATGGGCCATTTTAATGGAAAAACACTTCAGCACTCAAGTGTTTAATGGGGAATAGTTTCAGCAGGTATATAATTGTTCTCTAGTGCCTACACTACAAAGTGTGAGATCGTAAATAACACAAATCTAGGCGTGACCAGACCAGAGCCCTGTAGGTCACCTACACTTGAGTTGTTTTACCAGCACCTGCTGTACTGTTTGACGGACACTATGCACTATTTATCCCTTTAAATGATTGAAGTAACAATTAATTGAGGTGTTTTTGGCATTATAATTGTATCAATTATATTCATTTTGACATTTAATTATAACACCTATCCTGTAGTAGTAATAACTCCTGAATGCAGTGTACTCTTTCCTAGTGCAGGTGCTTATGTATATTATTATTTACGCTGTGCACCGTCATGATCTCAGTTCTGTGCCATGTGCTTTATTCCTTTGTCTCTCTCTCAGACACCGAAAACAGTAGTTAAGGCTGAGAAAAGCCTCTGTACTAAGCATTTCTCATCCTGGTTAAACTCCACAGAGCACAGGAGTGTTGCCAAACCTCAGCCTCTCTCGGTGTATGAGTCTTGAATTGCCATCATCTCAGAGAGCAAGGCTGTAACAGCTGGAAGCTAAAGGCTAATTTGGATTTTCTCTCCGATATCAAGTCCGAGTTCATTCAGCCATGTTTTTTTCTCTCCTCTATTAAGAGTCTTCTCATGGTAATTGATTGAACTTTTGACTAGGTGTGAGCTGTTTTCATTGCTGTGAATGAATACGCCTAAGAGTCTTACTCTGGATTTAATGTATTGCTAAAGCTCGGACAGATTAGACAGATAGATACACTGAACAAATGGTGAAAATAAAATTGCTTCTTCCACAAAAGGAAAATAAAGTATGACTGCTCTCATGTACCACTGAAATAACCTCCACTTCTTTGTTTGCAACCATTTTATAATATGCAATACAAATTAGTAGATTCAAATTGATGACTACAGCCATGTACTGAGATTTGTAACTAGAGCAGAGCATCCAGAATCTTCTCTCCTGAAACACACTTCTGGCCTGAAACTCACAGTGTTTCCCTCTGTGAGTGCACCGGAGAGTTTGGTTAGTGGTTCCTGGACTGAGAGACCGCAAGGAGCCTGTAACTCGTGGGAAAGCATAGACAAGAAGAACAGTTGGAGAATTTTTCGGAAGCAAAATGATTTGGGAGGCAATCATTCAACACCAAAGCAGAAAGAATAAACTGTCATTTTGCTCTGAATCCAAGCTGAGAATGTCGGCATATAATTCTTAAGTATTTGCAGATTGTGTGAAGTACGGCTAGTTCATGTCCCAACACTGTCAGTCTGGCTGTCAGGATACCTGTCTCCTCCTGAAATAGCAGCAATACAAAAACAATTATCACCTCTCCATGCTTGAAATTCAGAGGAGGAAAGCATGACGCAGATGGAATGCTGAAACATGCTCATACTTTCACACTGTCATGGCCTAAAATATAGTCCTTCCACATGAACGCTAAGCTGATTCAGTACAAGATTTATGCCAAGCATAAACCAGGATGATGCTGGACCCCATACTTGTAAGCACCGTGGTGAAGAATGTAAGAAATCACAAGAAAGTTGCTAGACTTCCTGTGCACTTCAGCTGTTGTTTAAAAGTCAGTAGGCACTGGGCTGTGCTTGTGGTTCTGTGGAGAAGTCTGGTGTTTATTTAAGAGCGGCGAGTTCACGGCTAATGGAAGTGTGTCTGGCTATGCTTTTCTCTAAGGACACTGGCAGAAGTATGAAGACAGATTTGACCCAGGGAACTAGCCATGTGTACAAAAGCTGGTAGTGGGGATAATAGTTGGATGTACACCCCAACCCCATTTTTAGACTTGGTTGGGTGGTCGTTTGTAAGCCTGAGAAGAAATCACGTGTAGCAGTAGCTGTGTGGTCATGGGCGTAGTACACATTGGAGTGATTAACAGTTCAAATATGTTACTCTTTTCATGATAGATGACAGGTATCTTCAGAAACAATCTTAATATTAAACAGTAGAGATCTGTCAACCATTATTTATTCATTGTTGCACTTTTTCCTGAGAAAGCACAAAAGTTTCCTGACCTTTACTTCACTCTGCACTGGTCAGGAAATGCCTACATTACAGTCATCTAAAAATGTCTAAAAGTCTCAGGATTTCACAGGCCTGTCTGCCTCCCTAAAGCCTACTTTTAGTTTTGTGGGAGGGCAGATGAAGAGGTTTTTAGGCGAAGCAACGAGCAGTCCCTCCCCAATTCCTTTTTTTTTTTTTTTTTTTTTTTTTACTTTTTCCATCTGGTCTGTATGTCTGAATAGGGTTCCTGTGGGTGGTCCCTGGGGCAGCTGGGCCAGAGGCTTCCTGTTGCCTTCAGGCCTGCTGCTTGCTGTCATTCCCTGATGTACTATGCCTTTGGGTGTTAGGGGCTGATGGATACTACACTGTGCACTGATCAATAACCTGGTTTTGATCTAACTTATCCACAATCCATATTTGTTTTTTGTTTGTTTGTCTATATATTTATTTACGGTCACACTAAACGGTCTAAAGACTGAAAAATCCTGTGATCTACTAAAATAAAATCATGATTACAACAAATGGTTAAACTATATTAGGCACTGCCTAAAGGCGGAGGTCCCAATATTGATATTGATAGGTACCTGAGGCTGTTGTTATAAGAGTAGTGAGGCTCCTTTAAGGGCTGAATCAACTTTAGCCCTGGAGGAAATAAATAAATCAGTCTTCCTGCATGTCCCAACTATGGTTTAAAGTGAAAGAAGAAAAGTTTAACTTTCGACTGCCTTTCACTTGCTGATTTCTGTGATCAATGATATCACCTGTCTTGTTAATTATCCGTTTAACAATTTTATGTTCTATTTTCCTGTTCATGTTTTGTGTTTTGCTCTGCCTACCTGGGATTGAGCCTCTTATTTTTTCGTTTCAGTTTTTTTTATTAATAATAAATCTGTGTTTTATTGATTATGCAATAGCCTTATTGGGTTTCCTGTGACGGCACAAACATGTTAATCTTCAAGAATTCTTTTCTTGCCTATGTAGCTCCGCTCAAGAGCTCTTCTGTAAAAAATTAGAATATAGAAATATACTAGGCTGCTGCCCCCACGAGCCGACCCCGGATTAAGTGGAAGAAGACGAAGATGATGATGAAGAATATACTAAAAGCATAGGTATACATTAATAATGCACAAATGAACAACTAAAACTTAATGAATAGCAATATACAGTAAAAATAGTGTATCTAAAAATCTATTCAGATCTATTCAGATTTCTTTGTGTGAGCTTGTTGGTTTCAAATGCCTTTAAAAATATTAGTTTTTAAAGATTATAAATACAACCATTTCCTTATCAAAACAGTTAAATTATTCCATTCTTTAATGACACTAATGAAATTAAGGCTACGCCTATTAACTTTAGCCTCTTCATAAAATGGTATCCAGTTTAATTTGGTAACGTGTGGGGTGGATTGAGATCTGTAGTCAGCATTGGTTTGGACTCTAGCTGCTCTCTTTTTTAATTTTAAAATGAATGTCAAATTCGAACTTGCTGTCAGGGTCCAGATAGAACTAGTATTCATAATAGTTGTAGGCAAATATTATCTTAAATGTTCTTTCAAAGAGAGATGTGTCTTAATCTTTATAAAAAAATCCTTAATATCTATAATTCATTTTACTTTCTTTGTTGCAAACCAGTTCGCACCAGTTTGATCCTCTTCAGAAAGTTTTCATGCTGCCCATATATTCTTGAAGGGGTGTGTTTGTACGCTGGTATCTGAATGACAGTGTTGTGTTAAACAGAGGGGGAAGGCAAGGAACAAGGGAATGGGACTGTGCTCATAAGGTTTTCAAGGAAATGTTTCAAGGCACCTGTAGTTAAACAGCAGCTGAGTCCTGGGGGAGGGACAAGGGAAAACTCAGTGATGCAAACAATGCCTTGTTGAGATGTGGAATTCTGGGACAGGTGTCTCCTTCCCCAAGAGGTGGACATGCAAACAGGCAGTTAATGGGCCAGATTGAGATGATTACATGGGTCTTTTTCTTTCTTGGAGTAAAAAAAGAAATAGAAGCAGCAGGCTGTCCCCTGTGTAGACATGCCTTCTCAATCTTGATCAGCATGGTATCTAAATACTGTTTGTCCTGGAAGTCCTCCTGTAGGGACATGCTATTGAGATTCATGCAGGCTGGCATATTGACATTTTCATTCAGACTAAAGCTGAATGTTACGGTTGGTCATTATACCATAATTCCTCCAGAAAGAAATGGCAACAATGGAAAGGATTTTTATTCAGGAATGGGGGATAACTCAAAGTAAATATTTCTACTGGCAGCATGATGATTATTCATTGATGATTGTTCTACTCCTTATTTCCTGTGTAATTACAGTATTTGGCTGTCTTAAACAAAAATTGAATTAGAGGAACCCACGTTTGGAGGCTAGTGCTGAACACGTGTCTGGTGTGGCACACGAGGGAACACAATGCTATCTAAGTAAATGAAAAGTGGGGTGAGCTACAACAAAGAAGCTTTGTTCCTCTGGAGGCCTCAAGGTCTCTGTTTCCAAATGATGACTGAAGTGGTGTAAGGGAGATTGGGTGTCTCATGAAGGTGTGAGGGTTAAAGGTCATGAAGCAGCTTTTTTCACATCTGTAAGCCTCTGTACCCTGAGGGCTGGAAACCATGATACCATGTTTAACTAGCTGTGTTTTGAGGTGTTTTTTTCCCCTTTCCTTTTAGAAAAAAATTCCAGTACATGTGTTTGGACCCCTACACTTCATTTCTTTCTACTCTTTGCTCATTCTTTCTGATGAGCCCTGATTAGGGATTTATTAAAGCCAATTTTTACGGGAGGCACCCCTTGTGCCTAACAGGTAAAGCATAAATGAAATGCAAGGAGATCATTTGAGGGAAAAGAGGGTCTTTGTAATTACAAACAGTTTATTAGACATGGGATACCACAGACACTGTTCCAGGAAAGTGAGGTTTGGGACTTTGCCTTCTACCAGGTTTCCACTATAAAATGGAGGACAGCCACTCCAACCATACTGAGAACAGCATTGTAACAATTTTTGATATCAGCGTGATCAGTATGATCATTTGGAGCTTTGGTGATGTTTTTTCCTGTAATTTAATGGTTAGGAAAGCTGGTTTCTTCTGTTTCATGCTTGATGGTGTTCTCAGTGTGTAAATGTTAGTCATAAGAAAGCTGCATGAGACCAGCAGTTCCTTCCTTATGAAGTGAGTATGTTGCTTTTTTTTCTCAAAGTAGAAGAAATCTGTGGGCTGAGTAACAGAAATCAGGATGTAGATGTAGATTCCTAATGAATTAGCCAGAAGCAATAATGGTCAGAAAAAAACTGATACACACTGAAAAAAAAAATCCCTTCACTTTACTTAATTTAAATGTGTACATCGGTCCCACATGATCAGAATGTGGCCAAC
>JAQMYF010000007.1:18557730-18595148 GCA_030014195.1 Neosilurus mollespiculum
TGAGAAAATCACATCAGTTGGCAACATTCTGATCATGTGGGACCAATGTACACATTTAAATTAAGTAACGTGAGTAAATATTTTTTATCAGTGCATGATGAACCTCAGAGGAACCAGACATAAAAGGGAACTCACATCTTCTTCTGTGTGGTTCATAAATCATTACACTGTAAGGTTATATAGAACTAAGTGTGTTGAAAGGATGTTCATACTGTGAGTCCAAGCCCAGGGAGGAGCCCAGGACAGTCTTTCTGATAATAGCAGCAGTTCTTCGGTACAAGTGTCCAGTATCCAAATGAGAATATTCCCTGAAGTATAGATGAGTCTCGGGCTTGAATTGTTTCTGGAAAGAGCCAGTCGACAGCAGAAGCAGCTGTGAGTCATCACAGATTGACCTTTTGTGCAGAAATTTTGGAAACAGTAAAGACGATGGTTGACACACGTTAAGTAGAAAAAAAAACCTTTAACCTGCAAACTTCATAAAGAACTTCAAACCTGCAACCTGCAAACTTCATAAAGAAACCTTTCTGTTCAGGCTATTTTCACACTGTACAGCACATGGGTGGTTAGCTACCCTTCAAATCCCAAACAGCACATGTTAGACGTGTGTAAGAAACATGTGTGTGCCACTATGTTGAATTTCCATCCATTCAGGCTGTGGTATTGGTTGGTCAGAGCTGCTTTAACCGTGTCACTCAGAATCCACACTGAACAGCAGCACGATTGTGCCTGCCCTCTTTTAAAAGACATGATATGTTTTCGAGGTGACTAGCTTAGTGTTCTCGACCCAGCCTGTTACATCTAACACAGTGTAGGATGTCGTTTTACATCACTACTGATCTGAGGCTAGTTTTGTGGTTTCTGCCCTAATTGTAAAGGTTACGTAGTGGAGAAGGGAAGCCGGTCTTTGATTAGAACAAAAAGCTCCTTCTGTCCCGAGAAAGGAAAAAGCGAGCAAGTATTCCCACCATGCTGAAAGTTTAAAAGGCCCGTACAAACACGACACACCAGAAATTAAAATCAGCCTGTGCAGTGTTTATGAGTATTACATTTCCATGTAACTTGTATAAAAGGGTGCTTGTTTTAAAGCAGCGTGAATTATAAAGGTTGTAGTTTGACATGTTTTATATTTAATATTTTAAATCTTGAATCGAGTAAACATTCTTGGTTATAAATCAAGCTTTTATGTGATGATTTTGTGCATAATAAAGTGTTTTCTGCCGTCTTTATTGCAGATATGTACATACAGTAATACAAAAGTGACTGTAAAAATATTAATTAATTCATGCATTCATTTGCTGAACCACTGTATCCTACTAGGGTCGCATCTATCCTACTAAGGGAGGCTGGAGTTTATCTTAGCCGACTCTGGTAAAAGCTGGTGTATACCCTGAACAGCTCACTGGTTCGTCAGAGGACCAACATACACACAACCATTCACATTCACACTTACACCCGGGGTAATTTGGAAGAGCCAATTAGCCTAACGTGCTTGTCTTTGGACTGTGGGAGGAAACCGTAGTACCCAGAGAAAACCTACACAATCACAGGGAGGACATGAAAACTACACACAGAATTGACCTCATCGAGCCCAGGAATCGAACTCAGAACCTCATTTCTGAGAGACAGATAACTACTATGTCACCTTGCTGCCCCTGCCATCAAAACAGTATAAATAAAAATGTAAATACTTGATAGCTTAAAAATTAAGCACAGAATGTTCATCATGTCCATGCTACATTTCTGTAGTTCTTGCTTAACATGTACAGTACCTTTCTTGTCATCTATTTTGTGTCAATACAACAAAGAGGTGAATAATAATTAAGTTATAAACTGTAAGCATAGTATAAGAACAGGGCCTTAAGGGTTTCCTACTGAGTGTTAGCAATATCGTCATGTCCTCATGTACTGTCTGTTAATGAGGCTCAACTTCAGTTCAATTCAATTTTATTTATGTAGTGCTTTTAACAGTTTTAGAAAGCTTTAGCATTTTAGAAATTTGGATTTAATTGAGCCATTCAGAGCTGATAGTGGCAAGGAAAAACTCTCTGAGATGACCCTCAGCACCATGAGTTTAATGATGGTCCACTGAGGCGCTGTGGAACATTACGCAGAAGCTTTCTGTTCATCAGTCAAGTCCACACTGTGATTAATTAGTGTGAGGAGTACTTGTGAAGGGAGCAAAGCCTGCTGGCCCACATGGTAGTGATAAGAGCTGCACTCATTAAGCAGATAAACACTGTTTTATTTTTACCTACTGCTAAAATGACTTCCACCTCACCTATGGCCACTGTTTGGCTCTAAATGAACCTCTTGTCTGTATCTCTGAGGGGATAGGTTAAGAGGGTGTGAGCACTGAGCTGCCTTCTCTTATTGCTTTGGAGTGCCTGTCTATCAGTGATCACATGCCAGTTTAAACAGCAAGCTGTTAGCATGTTCATTGGTGAACATCTTTAAGACAGGTGCATTGAAAGGCTATAAGAGTGAGCTACGTGTCATAGTGATGTTCAACATCTGGTGGGTGAATTACATTGTTCCTGGTGTTGATGTGGGTGGAGAACACAACCCGATGTTTTAATCATGCACTGAACAATCGGCCGAATAAAGGCACGTCCTCTGTGACAGGTCAGGCTGTGAGGCGTTTGGGCTTGGCCTAATGAATGAACGATTGTGTTTTCACACACAGGCAGGTGGCCTTCCGACAAACCCACTCAGACATCAGAGACGATTGGCCTCCTGGGTGTTACAAGAGCAAGACCTTGCACTTAACACCCACTGATACATTCAGGAACAACAGGCACATGTTAGACCAAACATAACACTGCCTCAAGACCAATTAGGCAGCAAGAATGCACGCTGTACAACGTGTGTTGTGAGTGAGTGCTGAGAAAGGAAGCCAGGATCCTGTAAAGACTTTGAACAAGTGTTACAGGACTCCATCAAGCACCAGCTCTTCATTTCCCATGTTAAAATGTTTGGGTTTTTGCATTTTATAATCTTCTGCTATAGAATCCAAAAACAATATTTTGACATTCTGCAGTGGGTTTTTTTTCCCTCTACAGACTACAGAGCTAAAATCTGCTGATATGTTTTTGTCACAGACAGCAAGCAGGGTGTGGGAAAAGCAGACAGCACGGAGGGTGGAGACTCACGGGAGATGCTTGCTATTACTGGATGTTCCTAAACATATCCACAACCTCGTCCAGCTAGCGAGCTCCCAAAGCAAAGAGAAAACTATTTATGACATAGTTTCTTTAAGACACTGCGTCTACTTTCAGCTGCCTCTAAGATCAGTTTTTGGAGGAATTCAGTAGTGTAATTCAAGTAAAACAAAATAATCTACAATAGGGTAGTGTCATACTGTCATAAATTTCCAATAACAGCACATCCTGACATGTTTTATTCCTTTTACACCACATCAGTTTGTTAGATTACAATTTTAATAATGAATAACATATTTAAAGTTACACTTAAAGATTACTGGTATTGGGCATCCTTACAGCATAATTTGTGTGTATGTTTAAGCGATACAGGCGCATATTTTAACAAAAATAACCATAAAAAGCACAAAACTGGTAAATTTTATCCTGTGGATTACTAGCGGGGGCTCAACTGCGAGGGTTAGCAGTTGTTTTTCCCTGGAAGTGACATCAATATGTTGGGCAGGGTTGTCGTCTCTTGTGGAGATCGTGAGACGTTACATCGTAGTGCCTCTGAGGATGAGAATGCTGCCATATGCAGCTACACTGCAAATTATTTGGTTCTTACCAAGATACAAAATAAAAACAACAACTTAGTTTTAAAAGTGTCAGACAAGTGATCTTGTTTTAAGAGTTAATTTCTTGTTTTAAGGGTTCAACTTTACACTATAATCTTAAATCAAGAAATCTTGTCAAGTGAAATTATCTTACTGCATGGACAGATAATTTCACTTATTTTGAGTACCTTTTTCTTCAGATTTAATGTTTTTATCTTGTTTTTAGACACCCCTTGTTTGCAGTGTAATGTTGCAGAAACAAAAAGAAATTGTTTCCTCAATTTCTGCGCTTGTTGTTTGTGCAGCTCAGCACTGGCCGATAATGTGTTATGCTCCATGGGTCAGTGATGCTGCCCAGCCAATCCAACAACATTCCCATCTTGAGTAAAAAAAAAAAACTTGGTGGCAGAATGGTGGCATAGTGGTTAACACTTCTGCCTCACAGCAAAGAAGGTTCTGGGTTTGAGCCCCATGCCCAGTAAGGGCATTTCTGTGTGGGGTTTGCATGTTCTCCCCATGCTTGCATGGGTTTCCTCCAGGTGCTCTGGTTTTCTCCAACAGTCAAGACATCCGCATTAGGCTAATTGCTCCTAGGTGTGTCAGTGTGAATGGTTGTGTTTAAATGTTGGCCTTGTGAGTGACTGGAAAGCTGGGGTGTATCCCGCCTTCACCCAGAGTCAGCTGGAATGGGCTCCAGCTTCCCTGAAACCCTAATAAAGGATAAAGCGGTTTGGAAAATGAAATGAAGTGAATGAAATGAAAAAAAAATGTATGAACCAACTGGATTGTTTTTTTGAATGAAAGAATACTGAGCAAGCTTTCAAGCCTGGGCAAGGCTGTCTATAGACCATAGCAGAACCCATTCTATTGTGGCAAAGAGTGAATGTCAGCAAATACCTCCGCCATGTTCTCCTCGCTTGTAGACACACACAGTTAGAGGTCATACCCTGTGCAACCGGACAAATTGGAAGTGGGCTTATTTTCACGCTGGCCGTGGTGGCCACACAGATTTTGATCTTTTTTAAAAGCACGAGCTCATCTAATTCAATCTCTGTGTGTATGGACTCAGCCAATGTGTTTTTAATTGAGGCAATGTGCTTCTCATTTGCAGTTATGCACACCGCAAGAGAAAGGCATTCTGTACCCTCGAACTCAATACAGGCTATTTCAGTGTTCCTATGTACGGCTGTTTCTGAAGAAACACCATATTAGTAACAAGACATGACACATTTTCACCAACTGAAAAAAAGTATGCAGCATTATTCTGATTATAACAGGTTTTCAAAATTTTTATAGTTAAAATTTTAAACAATTTTCCATAAAAATTCAAACTGATTCGTAGTAGAATAAAATTCATTGCAAAAATAGGTCGCATAAATGTCTATTCTGTTATATTGAAGTCTCATATTTCCTATGATAGAACTACAACAAGCCAGGCTAACAAACGTGAACACTATTTTCATTTTACAAGACTGAGTCATGCTTGGAAAAATAAATCCGTAATTTAAATCATAAAGATATTTATTTAATTCAGTCGCTTCTGTAGGATTTTGTATTAGATAGAAATACATATAATCATTGACAAAGTGCTGTCGTATAAAAGGAATCAAACACTTCAGCACTACAATGTAATTGGTTGTTTTCCTATAATAGCTTGCATTGCTGTTTTTTTCCTCACCTGCTGAACCACATATCTTGTCTTATTTAATATTTATCTTATTTAACACCTTTATTAAATGTTACCACTTTTTTGAATTTGTTTAATTGAACTGTTGATTCTTAGATACATTTTTTTAAACCTTGTTTCAGTTTGCTTTTATTTATTTGCTTTTAGTTTGTTTAAAACAATTATTCATTTAACAATTGCTTTTTATAAAACAGGTATCTATTAATTTGTTGTCTAAGACAGAATTTAGGTGGGTGTGTCTCACAGTCTGACACGACAGCAATCGTCGTTTATCTAAGAACCGTCCAAGATATTAATTGATAACACAGATGTTCACTTTTATTTGTTTGCCTTTATTTGTTTCGACTTCTCTGTTGCCAAGTCACATTTGCACACCTGTGTATGGCATCCTCTGCTAACGTTAGTTCCTTTTCTGTGAACAGAACCGTGTAGTTTGAAGTAGTGTTATAAACAGCGGTGTAGTGAACAGCTATAAATACCATGTTATGAGAGTAAATCATGTTGACTTTTAGAGAACGTAAAGACACTGTTTACTGTAAGCTAACATTTATCCCCGTCTCGTGGAATTTATGACCCTGGGATGGCAGACTACTGATTTTCCTCATCACCGTTCAGCACGGGTGTATATTTATTTCTTTTTTTAATGTATTCTGAAGTGAAAAGGTTTCTTTTGGGAAACTGGGTCCACCCTCATATTTTCGGTGCAAGGTCATATCTCTGCATCTGTACTTGACGCAACCGTGTTTAGAAAGAACTTTATCTGTCAGGTGCTGCAGAATACTTGGGCAAGTGAATGGAAATGCATACGGGTAAATGTAGCCTTCGTAAGAGCCAGATCTGTCTTTATATATAAATCACCACTGAGGATTTTACAATATTGCTTTGTTTTTGCTGCTTAGTAAGACTTCCCAGCATGTTTTCTTTAGCTTGGCACCACCGTTTATACTAATTGCCAAAGAAAAGGTTTGTCATGGATGCACCGTGCACTAGCTATTTCTTTTGCAAAGCTCTTAACCTTACCCTGAGCCTGAGCTTAACTCTTGTCATCCACATGAAAAGCTGACAGGAAGCGGGTATTTAAAACCATGCTGGAGTAAATACAGAAAAGTCTTGTAAACATAACGGGCTCAATTCACAGGGGATGTGCAATAAAAGGAAAAGTGCATGTTTCAGTCACACCGGGATGCATTGAGAATATTCCGAGAGGGCTCTAACTACACCACAGCCTGTACTGGTCTTACAGCAGCACACAAGTGTCTCAAAGCAAGAGACTGATGAGGCTCTCAAAATGGTTTGCATTATTGTACGATTTATATAATGGTAGTTTTTCTCCAGTAGAAACGTAGCATGTATTATGCAATCACTGAACTTGGCACAGAAGTATAGTGCACTTCATTCTGGATCGGAGATGTCCAGGGTGGAGCTGTGAGGACAATCAGAAGCCCAGTCTTTCCAGTTAGACAGCAGTCAGCACATACTGGAAAAAGTCCCGTCACTGGACTGTGGGAATGGATCTTTTTTATCCAGCTGTGAGATTTAAGTAAATGATAGACCACTAGTGTTTATGAGAAACCCAAGGAAGCGAGCTGTTTTTAGACGGAGGAAGTAGTGGTCAGTGTTTTTTATAAGTAGGTGCTAGTGAAGATTACACCCTGGAGGAACAACATAGAGGCAAGTGGGTTCATTTGATTTCTGACCCTGTGTTTGGATTCAGTGTACACATAAAAATAATAAAACATGTTTTGCAAACAAGATTCTTATGTGTTTGCTGGATTTGCTCCATGTTTTCTTCTAGGTTACATAAACCAGACAAGTGTGTGGCAATCCTTTATAAAGATGAACACAGTTCTATTCTCTTCTCGGCTTACTGTGATGTTGAAATCCAGTGATCTCAGCATTTGGATCACATCAGAATAATCGCTAAAAAACAATTACATTTTTTTTTAATAAGCTCTCAGTTTACATACTAAAAAAACACATACTGTGTTGCTCTCAGATACATTTGAAAGGATTTAAATTTCTATTAAATTAGTAATATGTGATATAATTTCAGAAACTAAATGGTATTGTACTGCACTATCATTGCTTGTTGCTGAGGTGGTTCCTTCAAGAAGACATTAAACCTTGGACTTTGAGTCATAAACCACACAAAAGGAGGAGGCTTTTTTACTTAGAAGGACCTTATTTTGCAGGGTAATAAGGTCACTGTGGTGCACATGCATGTCTGATTTGCAATATCTGCAATACGCCTGTTCGTCATTGCCTGGTAAAAACATTCTGCAATCCAAATCTATCTTTCCATTTCCCAATCATTGCAATACGTCTTAAAACAAAAATAGTTCTATACATTATAAATGAATTGCCTGCTCTATTGTCTGTACGTTGCCTTTCTTTCCATAGCACACCACGTTAATTAATTTCAAAATTAATTTCATCTAGCCCAAAAAAAAAAAATCCTTAAACTAACCAAACTAACAAAGTTGTGCATAACAACATGAACATGGCAACCCAAGATTTATTGTACATTTAATATACTTTTACTTATAAAAACTGAAACAAAACTTTGTACCATTACGTTCTCTTTCCCATGTAAGGAAAAAAAAAACCTTTCAATATCTATGAGTGTAAAATGTCAACAGTTACTGAACCAGAAATTTCAGTTGAAGAAAAGGATTGTGTTTATTTTATCTGTTTATTTCATCGGTGTGATATTCCACTGCCAAATCCAAGCTGGCTCTTCTCAGTTCCAGTGAAATCGCATACAGTCCATGATGACTGAGACTTGTCGAGACTCGTTGTGCCCTATTTTCTTCCATTCAATAGCTTTACAAAATAGACTATAAAAGATACTTTATGCATTTGGCAGTAAAAGCAATGACTGCATATCTCACTGTGTATAAATCCAGCAGTAAAAGGTAATGACACTGTTGTACAGTTGGTGCTTATTAAGAATTATTGTGGCACTACGCTAAATAAATCATATGCAGGTCAATGAGTGAAGGAAGAAATGTATGCATTTGGAATTTCTCTGTATCCTCATCTCGCTCTGTCTCTTTTTCTTTCTGTAGGTGTGCTCTCCCTGCCGGCGTACTTCAGTCCGTACACCGATGGCCAGCAGGCTGGAGTGGAAAGCAGAGAGGATGCGTATGCCCAGCTTGAGCTGCGCACTCTGGAGCAGTCTCTACTAGCCACCTGCGTAGGCAGCATCTCCGAACTGAGTGAGTTTTTAACAGTCATTTCCTCACCAGACTCTCTTCAATATTCCAAACAAAAGTTCAAAGCTCGAACTCCTCTGTCCTGAAGACCTTCCAGTCTCGGAAAACACAAGGTTACAAAGACGTATGAAACAAACATCTGCACAAAGAAAACCAACATCCAGTTATCAGTTGTTACCTTTTAATCTGTTAATGTACAACGTCTGCCATACCAGTACTTGTGTAAGGTGTTATTTACCATAACCCAGGTGAAACACTCCCTACATATTTTTATTTCTGGCCCTGGGATGGCCTGGCGAGCTGTCCAGGGTTTACTCTGCCCTCGCCCAGAGTTGGCTGAGACTCCCCATGACCCTAATTAGGATAAAGTGGTTCATAAAAAGAAGATGAAGGTTTTTATTTATGTGATACATTTTCAACAAGTCCTATATTTCTTAACATTCCATATATTTAGATATTGTACTGTACATTTTTGTGGAAGCATTGCAGTCTTTACTTATGGACTCGAACTCAAAACTGATAAAATTGCCTCTGAGCGGTAAAGAATCCTTTAAAAACTTACCAGATCCAGCTCATGATCCAGAACATCTCCAAAATCAAGTGGAGTGTTACTTGGGTCATTTTCCACTCCTCCAAAAAAGTTATCAAAATCTGTTCAATATGTTTTGTTTAAATTTACTCCAAAACAAGCAAACAAACAAACAGAAAAACAAACCAATCAATGCCAGTCACATAAGCTAAGTAAAACTAATGATTTGAATTATATCCAGGACTCCTATAGAAAATTAATCAGCATATTCTGACCAATCGGAACTCAGAATGAAACAGCTCTGTCAGGTAAAGCTTAAATAACAATGAGGTTCATCCAGTCCTTCCATTTCTACAATTAACCACAAGGAGAATTTCTGAATGTTTGGGTCTATTTGCATTTCGTTGTGCGTCCTCCTTTGTCTCTTCCTTCTGTCACTTTGACGTTTTACAAATCTGGGTTCTCCTAAAAGCAGGGAACTGGAACACTGTATTAAAAAAAAAAGACATCATCAACATACAATAAATATTCGAACTCTGAGAAGTAGTTGTGTTTATTCATGTACACACACACTATGTGTGCCATTGCACTGAGCAAGAACTGTTTTTATAGTGAGGTGAATGTGGGGAAAAGTGATAACATGAATGTTATTTATCTTTCCAGGCAGATTATGCCATTATTCCTCCCTCCTGGTAAACACTCCTCATGTCAGTCCCTTAGGAGAAGGATAGAGATGTGTTTGCTGTGTAAACATCATGCTGAATAAGATAAAAGAGAGAAAGGCAGAGGGTGTGTTAGGATGTGTGTGAATGAAAGACGAAAAAACTGCCAGACTCCATGTGAGATCAGTTTCAACTAGTAATATTCTGTTACAACTGTTGGGCCCGAGAAGCTCTAGTGTTAGATTAGTGCAACAGGATGTCCTGAGCGCTGCTTAGCTGGATATAGGGTATAGGGTAAAAAAGGAGATATCAGAGGTCTTATCTGTCTGGACATCCTCGGGCTTGACATGTGTTTTCTGTCTGTCTGTCTGTCTGTCACTCTCTGATTCTCTGTATGTTGAATTTTGTGACACTTAGTGAAAGGAGTCAGTTATTTAACTCACACAGTCAAAGGAAATGCATATCGGGTCAACTCATGTCATTCATTTGCCAAACCGCTTAATCCTACTATTAGGGTCACAGGGAGGATGAAGCCCATGCCAGCCGATACTGGGTCAACATGGGGCACAGCCTGAACAGCTCAGCAGTCCATTGCAGGGCAACACATAGACAACTATCTATACCTTGGGGGAGTTTGGAGAAGGCACCCAGCCTTATGTGAATGTCTTTGGACTAGGAGCAAACCGGAGTACCCGGAGGAAACGCAAACAAGCACAGGGAGAATAAGCAAACTCCACATGGAAATGCCCGAGCCCGGGACTCGAACCCAGGACCTTCTTGCTGTGCTAACCACTACTCCACCATGCCGAGATTGGACTCGGAGACTATAAATTGCCTACTATGAATGTGTGTGATTGGCTGTCTGGGACTCTGTGTTAGTCCTGCAGTAGATCGGTGGCCTGGTGTACCTGCCTCTCGACTAATGTCAGCTGGTATTTGCTCCAGCTAAACCTAAATTTACACAGTTTCCTCCGGGATCAGTAAAGTAATCTGATTCTGATAAATTTCCAGAGAATAAGTGGTATAGAGAATTAATGAAAATATATGTGAAAATACAGCATGACACCCTATGACACTTGTTCCCCCCCAAACCCTGTTCATACAAGTGACACAAGGGTTTATTCCCCAGGACTTTGGTATTATTAACTATAAAGCAACTAAAATTAGACACTTTAAAATAAATCGCATAAAATACTCTTATTATTTTGTATTTCTTTTTAAGTTCTGACAGACGTACTAGTCACTCATATTTCTTAATTACTATCTGGCATAAGGGTCCTCTGAAAAGTATTACTCAAAGGTATTCAATCATTTTTTTTACTCTTTACATTAGAACTTTCTCTGATGCTCAGGAATTCCTTGATTTGGCTTTCTTACCTGACTGGGTGTATTTACATAGTGTGCTACAGGAAAAGACTTGAGCTTACTGCAGTGTGGGTTGTCTTTCTGACTGCGTATGTGGGTACACTCTGCTGTTTGTACCTGTGCACAAGAGCACATTCATCTGAAGAGTACAGGCGAGTCCAGGAGAACAGTACAGGAGAGTCTGTGAGTCTGAGTAAAAGTACTCCTTGTGATGGCTTACGGAGGGTGCTGGACCACATTGGCACCATCTCTCTCTCTCTCTCTCTCTCTCAGATATGCTTAGGGCAGCAGTAGGCAGCATTGTCTGGGGTCAGTAAACACTAGTGAAGTAGTCCGGAGCATCCTGGTGCCAAACAGCATGTTTTAATCTAGTGATAGCTCTTACACTATGTGATGATTTTGTTTGTGTCTTTTTATGCTGGTCAGAACAACCAGATACCTAAAATCTGAGGTTAACTTGAACTAGTTAGCTGTTTTACTGATCCCTTATTAAATCTTTTTATTCATAATTAATATTGGACTTTTTATTTCTATATTCAATAAGCACATTAGGTAGTAATGGGTAGGGCCATGATGGATTTGGAGTTCATCCCAGAAACACTGTGTGTGAGGTGGGACTACTGCCTGGTTAAGACCCTAGACCATCACAGGACATTTGCAACCAAACCTTGGTTTGATTCAGTTCACTGTGCCAGAATTCAGGTTCATGGTAATTTTCCAACAGAGTATGTAGTTCCAAATAAACCTGAAAACATTGAAATGATATCAGATAAAAATGATTTAAAATAAAATGTGTATACTTAAAAGAAATGGCTCCCAACCCTACTGAAGTCAATTAAGTTAAATAGAGATAAAATACAGATAAAGTACAGATACTGCTTATTGACCAAGCGTGAGGTCGAAAGACAGAAATTCCAGACTGACTTGATAGTAAGGTCAATGCATCATGGATGAGGTCTGAAATTTCTCTGTACTGACCAAACTAACAAGATTAATAAGTTATTTATTATATGGAATTTCTGTTCTTAGTTAAATTGCAGATACACAAACACAAATGTAGTTTCTCTAACTGTGGATTTAAAGTATAGAAACAATTCTAGTCTCTGTCCACATCTTGCACCATCATGTGCTGTTCCCTTGAAATGGTGAGTAAATGCTTTGTTGCCTGGTGAGACAGCTGGGACGGGAAATGCCTCACATTTCAATTGGTATTACGCCTGAGCCAAAGAATCGATCTAAAATGGTCAAGCTTAGGCAACAGGCATGAACAGCAGGCCCAGTATAGCCTCTCTGTCGCTTCTGAATTCCTGTGGGAGCCCTTCAGGCACATGGTAGATCACAAAGAAAGTAATTCAGCTTCGAGTGGGGTCTTCAGCTCTAAATGGAGGATCCCACCCTCTCCCACACCATGTGCTTGGGTCAGAAATTAGGCTTAGGATAATTACCTCAAACGAAAGTTACCCGTTCTTACAAATGGACCAGCAAGCCCACAGCGTCTGTGCATGAAAAACTACGTGGGTCGTAGCCTTGCGCTCACTAATTGCTTCTATTGTGACTCATGTTTTTTGTTACTTCATCTATAAAATGCTCCTCAAAAAGGTCCTGATTTACTGCTCATAAGATTTACTGTCTCATAGAGACCTAACACTCATCCTCTGTTGTAAAAAAAAAAAAAAAAAAAAAAAAAAAATCCATTTGACTTTTTTCAAACGTGAATGTAGGAATTTGTATGTGTACTTAATCACTATGGAGGGTGCGGAGAAGAAATGAACCATTCAGTGCAGTTAGCTTTGAGCTTAATTGTATGGAAGGAAATGTTTTTTTTTTGTTTGTTTGGTTTTTTTGCATATATGTATATTCTTCTGCTGCACTGCTTTTTTGTAGCCGATTAAGAAGTGGCTTCATAGTGTTACTGTGTACTCAGTGTTAGTTCTGTCATTTTAAATTCCCTTTCAGGGCTATTGAATCATTTCTGGTTAGATTTCATGGTTTATTTTACATGCCTAAGCTACTCTACTTGGTGTAATCAGGTTTGGTAATCAGTGTGGTGGGACATGATGCAACTAAGAGGTGAACTCGTAACCTTATTTGGATTTGCGTCCCTTTATCTAATCACTATGTCCAGGCACTTATTCAATTCTGAAGGCCCATTCCATATTTAGAAGCCAGCCAGATAATGAGCTTTGGGGCAACCAGTTGTTATTTGGTTATCCTTATATATTAAGTAAAAACAGACAAGCCTAATCGACTAAAGTCAGGCATGTGAATGAACGCCTTTGTCCAGAAATATCCTCTTGTAATTATAGCACACTTTTCATAGTACCTCACTACTGCATGAGCATCAAGTACATAAAATGTTCATGACTTTATATACTGTCCGTGTATAACTGTACACTTATTTTGGACTGAACTGAGACAGAGCCTTTACTTAAATTGATTTTCAGTGTATTATAAATACTTATATAAATACTTTACTGTACTTTCTAATACTTTAAATACTTTGAGTAATACTTTAAATGCCATACACTTTTTACTTTACTTCAAATGATGACTTTTATATCATAAGCTCCCTCAAAAAAAAAAAAAAATCCCAGGTACCATAAATCATTTTAACAGACATTATAGTGAGAATTTCATTATACAGTACGCTGTGTGAAAAAATTATTCAACAAAAAAAGTATGCCGTTTTATCTTTTGGACAGAAGACCACAACCAGTTTGTTTACTGAAATCCAAACAAACAAACTTGTATTAGAAGCAACGTTTCTGGGGGTTTTGGCTAGGATATTGGGTGTGTATCCATCATGTTATGGCCATGTGACCTACTACTCAAGCACAAGTTGGACAACCCTAAAAATCGTACAAGTGCTTAAATAAAACTCAGAACGCTTGGGTGGTAATAAAACGAGGTATAGCTTGTATGAGTGTATTGTTCGCACTCCCATCTTATCCCTGTGAATAGATTATAATTACTGCACACATCCTCCAGCAACGTATCTGGAAATCTTATACCAAATAGTACATCAAACAAAAGATCCTGTCACACCTTTCTGAAAGCTTCTCAGGTAATTAGACAGAAAACCATAATTGAATGTATAACTAACTGAATTAATACTCTCAGAACAAATGTACAATTAGTACATCTAAAATTAAAATATTACTTTACTTGGCAACAAGAAGTATACTTAACATGCGAGTACATAAAAAACTGTCCTTTCTCCTGAAGTTTACTTAGATACGCTGCATTACTCACCATCTCATTTGCATAGCGGCTTAATCCTACTATTAGGGTCACGGGGAGGCTGATGCCTATCTCACCCGTCACTAGGCGAAGGCAGGATACACCCTAAACAGCTTGCCAGACTATTGCAGGGCCAACACACACAACCATTCATCCTCACATCCACACCAAGGGGGAATTTGGAACAGCCAATCAGCCTGATGTGCATGCTGTTGGACTGTGGGAGGAAACCGGGGTAACCTGAAGAGACCCACTCAAGCACGGAGGGAGCATGCAATCACCACACAGAAACACCTGATCCCAGGACTTGAACCCAGGACCTTTTTGCTGTGAGGCTGCATCATGCCGCCTGCCACTTTCTTAATACTTTTTTACTTAATCAAAATTAACTCTAAATTTACAGAGTTATAGACTTACTGAAGTTTTTATCAAATATACACAGGGATGTGGGCTTTTTTAAGCTTATTATTGTTGAAGTCCCCAATTTGTGAACATTTTAACATTTTCTCCTTTTTCTTAACAGGTGATCTGGTGTCACGTGCCATGCATCACATGCAGCGCCTGGGTTCGGTGCGGGTCGGAGTTAGTCCCGCTCGCCATGTTCGCCAGCAGCCTGTTTCCTGGTCTCCAGACGCCTTGCATACACTCTATTACTTCCTGCGCTGTCCTCAGATGGAGTCCATGGAGAATCCCAACCTGGAGCCACCCAGAATGGCCCTGAGCAAAGAGAGGCAAGTCTCAGAGCACCTCTTCACCTTCAGGCTGCACTAATTAACACCTGATGGCCCTATTCATATACATGTGAAGCGGAGAAACCACATAGCCTGAAGGAGAATTTTAGCAGTAGTAATGACATGGTAGAGCTGTGAAGACCTCCTTAATTCCTCATTTCTTTACCTTTGTTGTGGAACTTCATTCAATTATGAGCTAAGTAGGGTTCTGTCTGGGTTTCTTGTTTGTTCATTAGTAATTAATTATTCACTCAGTGATTTGAAAGTTTAAGCCACATTCTCTGCAATAATCGGTATAGATGCATTGCCAAAGATCATTTTAATTTGCTGTCATTTAATTGTTTTCCTGGTATACTAAAAAAGGTTTTCAAAACAAAAAACTGTCCTAGTATGCATTCCAAGTGCAAACAGCCAATCAGCACAGAGTTGCATAGAGACAAGTATGGTGCCCTATGCAGAGAAAGATGTACTTGTTTCATCTTAAGTATGAAGGTATGACTGCGCCCCCTCTAGTTACACATTCTATGAGTATGCGATCAACTATAAGGTCCAAAACCCAGACACAATCTTACACATCCTTTGCAGCATTAGCATTAACTTAGCATTTAACTAGCATTAGTCACTGCCTGATTTTGGTGCAAGTATGAAAGGTCCAGAAGCCCGTTTTTTAACATACATGCGCCACAGGTACAGTTAAAGGTGGTGAACAGAAAACTCAGTCTCAAAATTTCCTTCTGTCACTCCAGACTGAATCTGAAAAATGCTGGGGAGACTTATTTATTTATTTATATCTTGGACCCCTATCAGTAGAGGTATCTATTGGAAACTGTACCTTTAGACAGTGCCTAAATCTAGAAACTTTTCACATTTAATGTGAAATGCATATACTGTGCACTGACAATCCTGATTTTTTTTCGCTATGTAAATGCCTGTAGCTCCTCCGACATTGTCTTATATTTGCATTTTTGAAAGTTCGACTCTGGTATTTTTTTATATATGACAGAATGAAATCAGTACATGTTGGTGCATGTTGTCTGTAACCACACTGGACTCATTGAAATAGAAACAAAAACATTTCCATGACCCACAAAAAGTCATTGTGAAACAGCATAATGCTGTAAGAAGAAGGGCAGTAAGAAAAGAGCGGTGAAAGCAGGTAAACTCAATGTAACCCTTGGCATAGAATCTTTGGACATGAGCTCTAGGATTTTTAAAGAGGAAGAATAATCAAGTTGTTACTGTTAGACCAAGAAGAAGACCCTGTAGCAAATTGTACCTCGTCTGATTTTTACTTTAAGAGAAGAAGCAAAAGGTTTTCATCCTGGACACAATGGGAAAGCTCTTCCTAAAAAAAGCTGGGATTAAACTGTCAGCAGCAGAACAGCTTAATGACTACAGATCACTGCAGTAGGAAGGAGCCAGATGGTGTACATTTCTTATGATTTGTATCTTACTCTAAACACTAAATCCTAACTCTAATTACCGAGCTTTTGCACTAAAGCTCACGCCATTGCCAAACTTAAATCCAAACGGAATCATTAAAGCCCTCCGCACATTCACCTTCCTCATGTTTGATTGCACCAGGTGCCTGATGGCCGAATGCTCAAGAGCAGAAGTCCATATGATCCTTTGATGGCCTTGATGAGGATTGTTAGCAGTTGCTTGCTGTTTTTTTAGGATAATACACACACAGACAGGCACACACACACACACACACACACACACACACGTATATATATCATAATTGGGCTCAGGCCAGAGCTTAACATGTGTTAGCCACAGCTGGGCTCAATGCTGACCGGCAACCACAATCTAAACAAACCCGAGTGGAAAACAACAAAGTTGCAGCAGCGGACGGCTTCTAAGAGAGCAACATCTTCATGATAACAACACCACCATCACCAGCAGAGACTTACAGCACAGCTGCAGTATGTATGTGTGTGTGTGTGTGTGTGTGTGTGTGTGTGTGTGTGTGTGTGTGTGTGTGTGTGTTACTGAATGAAAAACAGGCGGTGCCTCAACCCTGGCAGTGCCTCAACTCAGCGCCTGGCTCCTTATTCCAGATTCCCCTGTGTGCTCCTAGTGCTATTAAAAAAGGTATTAAAGCTTTGTTTGAAACTCAACCCAGTCTCTCAGTAGCACGCTGTGTGGTCCTGACACAGCTCAGTAATTGTAAAGGCATTGTTCAGGGTCTTTCTATCATAAGCTGAGGTTACTGTGACACACGAATGTTTTACAACAGCCCAAGGCAACATGCATGTGTGTTATCCAGAGGAGACAGAAGAAAGAAAAGGGCAGACAGAGAGGGCTCACTGGGGTGAAGAGGAGCTCTTGGTGCTAAGCATCAGTGACTGAAATTAATAGATGGCACACTGACCCTCTGTCATCCTCTAAAGACAAACAGCTCACACATGTGGACTGCTGACAAGACATCCCTGCTGACTAGCAAAGGAGGTACCGATTGATTTGAAAAAAAAAAAAAAAAAAAAAGTACATTCATAATAAATACTTATGTATTTATCTATCCAGCCATCCATTTACTGAACCACTTAATCTTATTAGGGTCACGGGGCCTATCTCAGCTGACTGTAGGTGGGGCGGAGTACATCCTGGACAGTTCGAAAGTCCATCAGGGCAACACACATAGCCATTCACACACACACACACACACACACACACCTAGGGGCAATTTGCAACAGCCAGTTAGCCTAATGTGCATGTCTTTGAGCTGTGGGTTGAAACCAGAGTACACGGAGAAAACCTGCGCAAACACAGGGAGGACATGCGATCTCCACACAGAAACGCCCTCGCCAACCATGGGACTCGAACCCAGGACCCTCTACACCACTATGCCGTCCTTATGCACTGATTAAATAATAAAATGTATTATTATATGTCAAAGACAGTATACACAATCTGACTGGTCAACACACTATAAATCACGTACGGACAACTCCGTATCTGACCAACAAGTTAGCCGTTAGCTAGCTGCACTGTACTCTGATCTTTAGCATCTTCCAGAGAAGCATTTACCATTTTATTGAATGAAAAGGTACACAGGAAATATCCTGAGGGATTAAGAGTTTACAAAGTCCGGTCATACATTGAAACCCTGTGTTTCAGTTTACATCTGCATGATAATTCTGTGACTCACGTGAGTGGTGTGCAATCATATCTTCGGATCCCCCACTCTCATTTCCTGTATGATGTGTGATGCATGTAAATTCACCCACACTGTACAGTACTGTTAGAGGTGTTCAGCTTGTTGATCAAGTTTGTGCAGTAGTGGCTTTTTCACTGCTCTTATGCTCTAATACACCTTGTTTTAAAGTAAACTGTACTGTCATTAGCAGAGACGTATATTAAAATTAACCTCAATATCTCAAAGTATTATGGGCCAAAGAGAAGGATTAGTGTCAGATCAGATGGGTTCACTGTTGCCTTTTTCCCCTCTATGTTTTGGATACGTGTCATGTTGACTCAGTGTTCTCACTTTCTGTCAAGTACCTCATTCAAGTTCAGGATCATCTTAAGCTCATAATTAACTGAAATAGTATATAATAATGAACGGTTATTTATTCATGTTAAAAAAGCATGTTGGATCCCGAGCTATTTCCCAGAACAATGGGTGTGAGGCGGGAATACACCCTGTATTGGGTGTACACTCACATTCTCACACTCTGAAACACCTACGAAAGCCTGTTCAGTGTAGTCAGTCCAACTATCAGCATGTTTTGGAGCTTCCAACGTTGGAGGTTGGAGCTGGAACTGATGTTGGGAATAACTTATTATGAAATACATTGTTATTTTCTGCATACAAACACCAGAGAAATATATCCACAGATATATTATATATATATAATATATTATATATTGTTATATATTATACTGCTGATATGTCGAGCAGCCAGCTTGGATTTTGGTGTTGGTGAAGTCCTGCTGATTTTCCAACTTCTGGGGCATTGTGATTGAAATAATTTGGTTGTGTATTAATAATCCCAAAGGGCAATTTAGGTGATATGCATATGTGAAACAGTACATCCAACATACACCATTACTCTCACTCATCACTGCTTAATTCCTACCAGAGTCACAGGGAGGCTACAGCCTATTTCAGACAACATTGGCTGAAGGCAGGTTCACCCTGAACTGCTTGCCAGACCATCACAGAACCAACACACACACACAACCATTGACACTCACATCTACACCTCTGGGCAATCTGGAACAGCTAATTAACCTAATATGCCTTTGGACAGTGGGAGAAGACTGGAGTACCCAGAGGAAACCATGCAAGCACAGGGAGAACATGCGAACTCCACACAGAAACGGCCAAGCAGGGTTTTCGAACCCATTACCTTCTTGCTGTGAGGCAGACGTGCTAACCTCTATGCTACCATGCTGCCCTTTGACATTACTACTAGAAGGGAAAAAAAGCATCATCCTTAATTTCTTTTCTCCTCTGGTTCTAAGTAAGGCATATGAGACCACAGCATTTGGAAGACAACTCAGTCCAGGTGTACACCATTTCATCAATCAGTTTTGTACTGATGACCATTTAAACATCAGCCTGATGGGAGCTAATCAACATCTGGGTACTATGTATGAAAAGAATTGTGCAGCATTTGCTTTTACAGTTACATTACTCTTATAGAAGTTACAAACCTGTTATGCAGAAATTTGAGATCAGGTCTTTACTAAAGAAATATACTGAACATGCTGGTGGTGTTTATGTATGGGAGACACCCAGTCTGAATGAGCAATAACAGAAAGCTTACGCTAAACTGGAGAAGCACGCCGCATGCTTTAGGAACGTCTAAGAGAACAAACTCAAAGAAGCATTGTCAGCACTGAAGGCTCTGGTGAGATACCTTTTGGTCTGAGATGTTTGTGTCTAGCCTTAACTTTAAGCAATTAATCTAAGAAATATTTAGAAATAAAAAAAATAATGCAAGAACTAATCCTCACGTTTTGCAATTTAAGAGCATATGGGGAGAAAACCTGAGGTGCATGGTGCTATGAGTAGAACGCTGTGTGAACATCTGGAGCTTTCTTCTAGAAATGTGTGACTCTGAGCTGTTATAGCATGTTCTAAACATCCAGTGAGCATGCAGAGCGTGTGGTCTTTGTGGCTCAGGTCTAATCACCATCATACATTTGAAGTGTGACCTGCTCCCTTCCCAACAAGAGCCCCATTACCCATCCATTGTGTGGGTGCAGGAAAGGCTAATTAGCATGGAGCGCTCTCTGATTTCAGATGCAATGCTCGACCAGGCTTTGATGTGGCCCATGGAACCAGCTCGGGTTTCAGGGCGTTGAACTGGAGTGCTAGAATCAGATGCAAGGGTCATCGTTGAGGTATTACCCATGGGCCGAGTAAGAGAGAGCCAGGGGCTCACACACAGTCACCGTGTATAGCATAGTAGCCCTGTGGCTAGTGAACAAAGCAAAGGTTAGAAATGTGTGGAATGGGTTTGAGTTTCACACTGCTAGAATTTCATTCAGATAGAAGCAGGTCGCAAGAGTGAACTATTCATCAAAAGTCTGTGTGTGTGTGATTGAGTGAGTGAGTGAGTGAGTGAGTATGTGTTGGGGGATGTGAAAAGCCCAAAGTTTTGAACATAGTAACGTTACTTCACCAAAGCCATCTCTAGATTAGTTTTTTCCAAGCCAAGGATCGGTAATTGCATTTAGAGATGGAAAAAATGCTAGTGGAAGTCCTCTTTGGCAGGATGCTCACTCTCTCTTTCTCTTTTTTTTTTTTTGCCAGTGTGATCATTCCAGTAGTGCCTGTCACTGTTTTCAATCTTTTCCTCTCTCACACACAGATACACACACACAATCAAACCATTGTGCTCTTTTCCAGATGATGCGGTCAAATTAGAGACTAATTTAAAACACATACAAGCCATTAACAGTGGCACGCACTGTATCTTCAGCACACACACTCACGTCGCTATAATGTACTGCACTGCAGAAAAATAGGACAGGATATGTACGTTTACTTCACTAGTCCAGGTCTCCCATATCAGCTCTTAATTACAGCAGATTCCCTGTTAGAGTCGGGTTGAATCTTCCTTTGTTAGAATGCCTTAGAGTAACCTTTAAAGTAAATTTAAGTTTAGAGACTTGTCTTCAAATTAAAACCTGGCATAAGACTACTGTTGCATGATAGTACTTGTCATATCAACTAAGTCTGTTAGACTTTTAACACCCAAAAGGTGGTTCATCATAGCCGGTTTCTGAAGTGTGAAGTGACTCGGAGCAAGGGACTCCAGTCTATCACAGGTTACCCTCCCAGTATTTTTACTGGTACCCATTTATACTGCTGGGTGGACAGAGGCACACGTGTGGTTGAGACCTTGCCCAGGGTTCTTAGCACAGTGTGGGACTAACAGGGATTCGAACCCACGATCATGAGCCCACACTCTAGCCACTACACCAGCCCCACAAAAAAACTAAGAATCAACCAAGGATGTTAGAAGCGTATGCACTGCACAGGCTGTGATGAGTTTAAATTTCAATAGGGATTTTTGTTCAACTTGACACCAATACCAACTTTTAAAGCAAAAGTGAAAGCGTATGTCCATGTATGTCCATATATGTACCAATTGTCCATCTTGAGTTTTCCTTTGGGATCTTTTACACACTTCCTAAACTATTTGGACTCCCAGAACAAACACTAGTCTTTTCTGTTCCAATGAATGTTTTCCCCCAATATCTAAGAATAGCTTTTATGTGTCTCTGCGTGTTATTTTCTCCTCTGTTCTTGTTGATAGGTCTCCTCTCCCTTGTGCATGTTTACTTTACTTAATGAGTACCTTGTTCCTGCCGGTCTGCTTCATTTGCATATGTCTTGTTAAGATTCTCAGACTCTCCTGTGTTTTACCTTTTCCATGCTGTCAGATTTTCTCCCTGAGAGTAAACCAGTTGCATTCTTAAAAAAAAATCTTTTTTAATGATATATGTTAGGATTAGAGAAGGGTGAAGTTGGTTGTATATCACAGCTGTAGCTATAGATTCAGCGCTAATCAAACACACCTGGTACAACCTTCAGTAGTGCTGGACTATGAGAACTCTGCAGGATGGTAAAATGTGTAGCATCAGGATATGATCCAGATCTTCACTTTAGGACAAAGCTATAGTGATGAGGGATTCAGGATAAAACCTTGTGAGGAAATGTGTCATTTGAATAAGCCTCAGTTAAGACTGTTACTTCCTCTGTGAGTACCATGAGAATTTTGGATGAAGTATCCCATTATGGTAGGAAGTAAACAGTTCAATCTGTTCCAAAGTGATAAAACGTTTGCTGTGGAATGTCCACAGCAGCCATTTGTAGGCTCTTAAAATCTAGAACCCCCCAAGATTTTCTGGTTTGAATGTTTTAACTCTGACCAACAGTTTTCCTATTAAAATCTTTCCAAATTAAGCCCAGTACACAAGTAAATGCTCCAGTCTGCTATCCGGTCCTGTGTTTTGCTTGCTCTGAATGAATACATGGAGCAAACTGGTTTTGTACCTTCAATAAAAATCATTAAGTGTCAGTCAATCAATCACCTGTCACTATAAGTTGTGGTGTCCTGAAAAAAGGTAGTATTCAGATCCGTGTTATCACTACGTAGATATGTAGCTTTTAGTAAGCTATGAACCCTTACAGAATTATAGAAAGAATCTCAGGAGCAAAGCATCTATGTAATGTTTCCTTCACATAGAAAGCGTCCTGATGTCCTTACTAAATGGAATGGAGCATGAGATGGATGCTTTGCTCCTGCAATTCTTGCTACTATTCTAAATGGAAAATGTTGCACAACATACAAGTGTCGGGTCACATTCAAGCATGAAACATTTTGACAGTATCTTTTTATAATAAATAAATTAATTAATATAAACCATTCAAAAATGAAGAACAAGATTTCCGAGGCAGAAGGGCATTTTCATAATCACTTCATAAAGGGGGTGGCACCGTGCTGTAGTGGTTTGCACATCTGCTTTACAGCAAGAAGGTCCTGGGATCGAGTCCTGGCCTCAGTTGTTTCTATATGGAGTTTACATGTTCTTTCCATGCTTGCATGGGTTTCCTCCATGTACTCTGGTTTCTTTCCATAGTCCAAAGACATGCACATTAGGCTAATTGGTTGTTCCAAATTGCCTGTAGGTGTGGAGATGAGTGTGAGTGGTTGTGTGTGTTGCCCTGCGATGGGCTGGTGAGCTGTTCGGGGTGTACCCCGCCTTCACCCTGTGTTGGCTAAGATAGGCACAGCATCCCTGTGACCCTAGCAGAAGGATTAAGGTTCAGCAAATGAGTTAGAGTGAGTGATGACTTCAGAAAGGACCACAACCACATCTTCCCCCTAGTGGCCCATAGACAGTACTGCTCCCCTGAAGGGCTGAGAGCAAGGAAGTTAAACCACTTCACATGCAAAACCAGTCCATAATAATCTAATCACGTATACGTGTTAAGTTTGTATACACGTCTCTGAAGTTTTCTTCCTTGTGGTGCTGTTTTATTTGGCTCTAATTCCACCTTATGATGTTACGCAACAAACATTGCTTCATTGCTGACATTATTAAAGATAACTTGTAAATAAAATATAATTGCCCTGCTGGCTTTACAGCCTCTCTGCTTACTCATCTGTTCAGCATAATGGATCCGCTATTAGAGTCATGTCCTGTTTCATTTAGACATTAGAGACTAAAGGAAGGCACACACATACAGAGTGTAATCGCCTGGTCAGTGTTTGTGTGTAGAAGTGTGTAAGGAGCGTGAGCAGTAGCAGCTGTGGGTATCAGAATGTGCGAGGGTGATGAAAGACAAAGTCCATCCTGCTACAGCCTGGACTCGGCCTCTGTGTACAAAAGCCCAATTATAAACACTGTAACAGCTTGTTTTCTTCCTTTTTTTTTTTTAATTACAAAGTTCTCTGTACATTCCATTAGCTTTAATAAAATATCTGCTTAGAGGAGAAACTGTGGTCTTTTAGGTACAAAAATAAGCTCTTAGAAAAGAGTTCTCTGAATAATTGAATGAGCTCTACATGGGGACTGAATGGGAAATGCTTTGTTCCTTCTTTCTTTGTTTCTAACTCTTGTTCTGTTTCACTGTCGGGGCAAATGAAGGACAATGCCAGATTTCAGATTTAACTTTGTTTTTAAGACTTTATGTACACAGGAAATAAATAAAAAAGTATCCAGCCAATCAGGAAAGGAGACACTTTTCTTTGGATGTAAATCTTCTAGGGGTAGCATTCATCTTAGGCACACGTGCACTCTCAAAAAAAGGTTCCTCAAGGAGTTCGCTCTTCCTGCACAGGTTGTACTTTAACCAGAAAGGACAGAACCTCGAAAAGTTCCCTTTATACTGAGAGAGAGAGAGGCTGATGAACCTTTGAGTCTGTGTTACAGGGTCCATACACTTAGTATACACCTTTAAAAGCTTCCATATCGGACCCTAAAAGATTTTTCAGAACCCTATGAGAAGGAAGTAGAACCCTATCCAAAATCCTCTGAGGACCCTCTCGAGTGAAGGATTGGACAAAGAAAGGAAGAGGAAGAGCTCTGTATCCACACACGTTGTCGATATTGTGCCAGTGCATTTATCTGTGATATGTGTCCTTACTGTGCAGGCCCTTCCTCCTGCTGCCGCCCCTCATGGAGTGGATGCGTGTGGCTATTGTACACGCAGAGCACCGCCGCAGCCTGTTAGTGGACAGCGATGATGTGCGACAGACAGCACGGCTGCTACTACCAGGGCTCGACTGTGAGCCCCGACTGCTAAAGTAAGAGCTCCACCTGCTCTCCCTGCATTTCACCTTTATAATAATTCAGCACATGGTACACTGACATTTTCCTAATAATATGCCCATAAAATCACCACACTTTAACTCGCAGTGGAAAAGGCGCGCAGTGAAGAACAGCACACAGTACAGCATGACCTCATTCCTGATCTAGCGCTTACTTCACTGCTGTATCATTGGACAAAGACCACCTGCAAAACCCTCAGACTTTATATGCCACACCCGCCTAGTGATTCAGACCGCACTCTGATGTCAGGACCTTGGCCTGGTGTTTTTATGATTTGTAGCAACTTAAGAAAGAAAAACAAAGACTTTTATTCCTGTCATAAAACCACCTCCTACGCCTTCTCTCCCATCAGCTTTTTTTAAAATCTAGTTTTACATGCCGTCCTCTTTTTCTCGCCCCCTCATATTTTCTCTTACATTATCTTAATGTATAATACCTGACCCCAGTGCAGTCTCTCCCACTTTCCACCCTCCATCTTTGACTTCTTCTCTCTCCAGGCCAGAGTGCTGTTTCAGTTCCTTCAAACGGCTGGATGCCAAAGCCGCCACTGATAAGTTCCAGCTGGACCTGGGCTTTCGCATGCTCAGCTGTGGCCGCACAGATCTAATAGGCCAGGCCATCGAGCTGCTGGGGCCAGACGGAGTCAACAGTATGGATGATCAGGTATTACACACATGAGATTTCTAGGCATTGTGCTCAAAGAATTATGTTTTAAATATGTGCAATATTGAGCTTTGACAACAACATCCATCCAACACGAGTCAGATTTCATACAGGTGTCCTTTTCTTGCTGTGCGTGTGATGTAGGGCATGACCCCACTGATGTATGCTTGTGCTGCTGGAGACGAGGCTTTGGTCCAGATGCTGATCGATGCTGGAGCCAATCCGGATGTAGTGGTGAGTGCATTTAGTGATAATGACTGCTTAGATTGCACCATGACCAGTACAGGGTTTTACTGCATACCAGGAATGTCACTGCTCCCTAAAAGACTTCAGAGCTACAGCTAAGTGAAAATGTTTGCATCCATATGCTTTTTGGATGGAATAAATGGAAATTGAGCTCTGTTTTACAATTTTTTTTACAAAGAATTAAATTAGAAATGTGGTGGCCTGGTGACACAGTGGTTAGCACATCTGCCTCACAGCAAGAAGGTCCTGGGTTCGACTCCCGGGCTCTGGGTGTTTCTGTGCTGAGTTTGCATGTTCTCCTCGTGCTCGTGTGGGTTCGTTTCCTCCAGGTACTCCGGTTCCTCCCACAGTACAAAACCATGCACAGTAGGCTAATTGGCTGTTCCAGATCACCCCTAGGTGTGAGTGTGTGTGAATGGGTGCTATTTCACACAAGCTGTTCAGGGTGTACCCCAGGGTGTATTTTTTAAATGACATTGTCTGCGATGGCCTGGTGAGCTGTCCAGGGTGTAATCTGCCCACGCCCAGAGTCAGCTGAGATGGACGCCAGCCCCTCTGCGACCCTTGGAGAAAATGATTGGGGAGGGGTGGAGGGTGTCAGTTGCAGGTCCTGAAACAAAACAATAATAATTGTTTAAGGAATTTTTGAGACATTGCTATGTATTAATGCAATAAAAATTTCAGGTCGTCTTTCTTAATCCATATTTGTTGTATCTCGTTATTCCGATTTCCCCAGTGTGATTGGAGACATTAAATATTTTTTAATAAATGTGTTCCTAAAAATTATCCAACATTCCCAGCTGTCTATTACTCACCCTTTGCTGCTGCGTTATGTAGCATGGCTCCTGAAACTGTGTTTTGTTTGCACTAGGTGCCTGTGTGCTCTCCTAAACACCCCTCAGTCCATCCAGATAGCCGCCACTGGGTAGCGCTCACATTTGCAGTACTGCACGGACACATCTCTGTGGTAGAGGTGAGCCTGATATTCATCAAATTTGCATATTAAGTATTATATGAAGTATTATGTAAACACGGGTGTCATGGATGATTTCACACATACAAATGCTTTTCTTGTACATTTTGTTAACTGTGTGTTTGTGTCTGGTCAGCTCCTCTTGGATGCCGGGGCAAATGTGGAGGGAGCTGCAGTGCGTAATGGGCAGGAGAGCTGTGCAGATACGCCACTCCAGCTGGCTTCAGCAGCAGGTGTGTTCCCAGACTCGTTATACACTGGCACACCTTGCCATGCCCTGATCCTTGCACATTCTTTCGTCTCTCTTTCTCCATTCTGTGTGCCATTCTCGAGCTCATCTAATACTGAGAGGCCAAAAATAGGCTCATGGTGGCATCCCGCAAAAGCCTGGCAATGAATTAAGCAGCATGCGCTGACTGAATTGGGTCAGGAGTGTGCACAGTGTGTGTTTTCATGGCATGTATATTTACAGGGTGCGGTGAGGGAGCTTGTGGCTGGCTGATACTTTTTAAAGTGTGTATGGGGACATTCTGTGTACGGATTTCGGAGAGGCCACACATAGCTGCATGATGAGAAACAGCTCAGGACACACACACACTCCCTCTATGGCTGTTTGTGTAACACCCTTTCTAAGCAGGAATTAAGATATTAAACCATTCCAGCTTTTCTTTCCTCATATTTGTCATTTTCGCCTTTTTATTTATTTGCTTTTCAATACCCACATCACTCCTTTCTTTTCTTTTCCCTTTCTGTTTCTCCTCTACTTCCTGCAGGGAATTATGAGATGGTGAGTTTGTTGTTGGTGCGGGGGGCCGACCCCTTGCAGCGGGCCCGGGAAGGAAACACATCATCACTTTATGAGGACATGAACTGCTTTAGTCATGCTGCCGCACATGGCCACAGGTACACCCTACTGAGTTCTCACACACACACACACTCACACACACCCTACCCAGAAGGAAGTGATTACACTCATGTAGTTGATGTGTAGATTTACGCCCTACAAACTGAAACCAGGCCCGTGTTCTGCTTGTCAGTATGAAGTCAGTCACAACTGCTTAAATTTTTTAAGTGGTTGTTCTGCCACTCCTTCACATGAGTAAAAATATTCATTCTTTCAACATGGGAGGAAACCCACGCAAGCATGGGGAGAACATGCGCTTCTGGCCCAAAGCAAGAAAGTCCTGGGTTCAAGTCTCGGGCTTGGCTGGGGTGTATCTGTGCAGTTTGCATGTTCTTCCCATGTTTTCCTCTGGGTACTCTAGTTTCCTTCTTCAGTCCAAAGTCATGCACATTAAGCTACCTGGCTGTTCCTGCCCCTAGATTTGAATGTTAGTGTGAGCTGTTGTGTTTGTGTTGCCCTATGACACTCTGATGAGCTGTCCTGGTTGTACCCAGCGTTTGCCCAGTGTCAGCTAAGATAGGTTCCAGCCTCCCCTTGACCCTAAAAAAAAAAAAAAAAAAGGATAAAGTGGTTCAGTAAATGAGATGAGACAATAGAAACTCTAACCTATTCCCAGATTCAAAAAGATGTTGTATTTGTACATATAACATTGATGATCTGGGACCAGGTCAGGTGACATGTAGAAAATGTTTATTTCGCATCACATTTTTTTCCCGCTTAAAAAAAGAAAGGTTGGTAAAGAGCTTGTGTGCCAGTTCACTGCAGTCAATGAACCAAATACAACAAAGACAATAATGCAAATACAGTAGAACAAACTGAAGAATGTTTGCACAAGCACTTATTTCCAGCATAAAAGAACATTAACGAACTTTTAAGCATGTTGTCAATTCCTCTCCCTGTTCAAAGTGTGCTAATGTAACGTCTTGATCCTGATCTAAACTCTGAGCTTTTTTAGTCATAATTTCATTCCTTCATGTCATTAGAAGTCATTTTAAAAACATGGGGAACATATTGCCTGCATGATGGTGAAGTGGTTAGCACATCTGCCTCATAGCAGCAAGGTCCTGGGTTCAAATCCTGGGCTTGGTGTTTCTGTGTGGAGTTTACATGTTTTCTCCATGCCTGTTCGGGTTTTCCCTGGGTACTCTGGTTTCCCCCCACAGTCCAAAGACATGCACATTAGGCTAATTGTATGTTCGAAATTGCCCCTAGGTGTGAATATAGATGGATGTGTGTGTCGCCTTGCGATGGTCTGGTGAGCTGTTCAGGGTGCACCCCGCCTTCGCCCAGTGTCGGCGGGGTCAAATAGGCACCAGCCTTCCCGTGACCCTTGTAGGATTAGGTGGTTCAGCAATTTAATTGAAATGAAATGGTGAAAACATTCATGTGTATAAATCAATCAGTACAGCGCAGCCAACACTGACACTTTATACACAATTCACCTGTTTTGTAACACTGTTAGAGTGCCATCCTATCTCTTACACAACTCCAGCAGCTGATACACCCAAACACACACACACACGACTCAGTTTCAGTGGAGACTCATCATTGCCACCTCATTTCCTGTGACCTAATAAATATGTTACATGTTTAAACCTGTAAACACACATACATGTATGCACACACGTACGTACGCACACACCTGTTTGAAGACAGCTCACTGTTCACAAGCTACAACACGAGCTCAGTAAACTGTAATGGCATCATGTGATAATCCAATATTTATCTTTAACTGCAAGTACTATCTGTTCTTTTTATTGCTGCTACTACACCAGGCTGCTGTACATCATTACCGTCAGTGTGCTGTATATCAATATTGTCTAACAGTAATATTACAGTACACTCAGGCAGATCATAGTAGTAAGTAGATAAAGACACTGTGTCGAAAGACATTTCAGTTCATTCAAACTTTAATATTAATAGACATGCAGGATCTAAACACAGATTTCTATCAGCATTAGAGTTTCCAGGTTAAATGATCTTTCCTTTCTGGGCTGCAGGAACGTCCTGAGGAAGCTGCTTTCTCAGCCACAGCAGGTGAAGGATGATGTGCTCTCTCTGGAGGAGATCTTGGCAGAGGGTGTGGTGGGAGTGGTGGAGGACACAGTGCCCTGTGATGGAGGACAGCCTCGTCTCTGTAAGGCCCGCATGAAGGCATTGCAAGAGGCATCATTCTACAGCGCTGAGCATGGCTACCTGGATGTCACCATGGAGCTGCGCTCTCTAGGTAAAGCCCTTATGTTTGATCTGTTTTACATTTAACAAAGAAGTGACATCATTTTTACAAGATAGGCAAATATGAACATTAGCATGGTTCTTAACTGAATTCAGAATTGGAGTTCATTTATATATTTTATGGATGGCTAATATGGATAAATAAATGAATAAATATATATATTTGATCTTTATGCTGTGTGATATGCACAACATTTCAATTTAGTTTTTAGGTTTCACTAATCAGTGACCAACATGGAACTGTACAGTACTGATGGGTCAGAGGGTGGAGATTAATGCCCTATAAGCGTAGCTTATATTAATTCATGGTTTATATTAATTTACTCTTTCTAACAAGTCATTGTTCCTACTCCATATTTTTTTTATTTTGACATACTATATTAATCTCCCAAGGGAAGTTTAGCTCTGCATTTAACCCATGCAAAATGGGCACACACACACACACACACACACACACACACACACACAAACAACGAGCGCACACACTCGGAGCAGTGGGCCACCACACATCGCAGCACCCAGAGAGCAGTTGGGGATTGGGTACCTTGCTCAAGGGCACTTCATCCATGAAAGTGAAGGAGAGCATGGGTCTCCTCTTTCTCCTTCTGGTTTCCTTCCATGGTGCAAAGACATACACATTAGGCTAACTGGCTGTTCCAGACTGCCCCTAGGTGTGAATGGTTGTGTGTGTTTGTATGTATTGCTCTGCGATGGTTTGGCGAGCTGTTCAGGGAGTACGCCACCTTTGCCGGGAGTCAGCTGGGATGGGTTCCAGCCTCTCCGTGATCCTAATAAGGGATAAAGCAGTTCAGAAAAGGACACACTACATAATTCTATAATTAATAAAACTGTGTGCTTGTGGGCTAATCGCTGTGCTATAGAAGGAAGAAAACACTTGGACATGCTGTTACAAGAAAATGATTAACTTTGGTTAGGTTCACATCAGGCCGAACCGCAGCACTTCTAGAACACAACGCTCTACTTTATCATATTTTACTCCTTACTTTTATAACATTTGTCAAAAGTAGTATTTGGCATAGAAAATGAAAGTAAACTGAAATGATTAAAAACACAAAGTCATTTCTTGTTCACTAAAGAGCAACAAGGTAAAGTAATACAGATCACTGGTGCTTGTAAATCTGAATCCAAACAAGGTGTTAGTCATACTGGAGGACAGTGTACATATGCTGTATTTGAGAGGATGCGAGAGCTAGACTGGGAGCATGAGACACTGTTAAACATTAAAAAGGACTGAGGGGTCAGTGGGCTTTAGTGTTATGTAGTCTAGTTTAGTGGAGTGTATAAAGTGAACAGATGGACTGATTCTCTGCTGCCTCCTGCAGGAGTGCCATGGAAGTTGCATGTGTGGCTGGAGTCTCTGCGCAGTGCCCAGCTACAGTCTAGAGCCTCGGTCACACTGTCCCTGCTTCGAGACTTCAGTTCTATCAAAGAGGATGAGTATGGAGAAGAGCTGCTCTCTGTTGGTCTGCCTCTCATGTTCTACATCCTCAAGAGCTGCAAGGTACAAAAACACTGTAAACAACACAGCATGAAGCACTGCTTCATGACCAAGCCATACTAAATACTGTTCATTTTCTCTCTATGTGTCTGTCTGTGTGTGTGTGTGTGTGTGCACCTGCAGAGTGAAGCTATAATGCAGCAGTTAGGTTCCATCTTCAGTCACTGCTTTGGATCTGCTCCTCTTCCTGTCCTTTCTGAGAAGAAGGCCACTCTTTCAGCACAGCTCGGTAATTCAGATCTGTGTGATGACTGTGTGACTGTCAAGTCACTCTAAATTTTAACAAATTCAAATGTGTAACTCTCAACACACACACACACACACACACACACACACACACACACACACACACACACACACACAGTCACTGCATATGTTTTGCTACATTTTACAGGTGGGACACAGCTGATCTGTTCAACACAGGATCATTAGGATGACAGAAAAGTATCAGTGCATAAAACATTAAGGCCAATCAGGATTAATTTACAAATGATATGCAAACGCAGGACCTTGTCTCAAGGTGCAGGGGCATGTGGTATTATTGTTATTAGTAAAGATTAGAATTTGGATTCCTAATAAGAAGTAAAAAGATGGGCGCCAGCCTCCCCGCAACCCTAATTAGGATTAAGCGGCCTATAAAATAAATGTGTTCTTCTCGTGCTTGCGTGGGTTTCCTCTGGGTACTCCGGTTTCCTCCCACAGTCCAAAAATATGCACAGTAGGCTAATTGGCTGTTCCAAATCGCTCCTAGCTGTGAGAGTGAGTGTGAATGGTTGTGTCCATGTTGGCCCTGCAATGGCCTCGGCAGCTGTCCAGGGTGTACCCCACCCTTGCCCAAAGTCGGCTGAGACGGGAGAGAAGAAGTAAAAATGTAGAGGCTTCTGTCTTGTTGACTAACTGCAGTAGCAAACAGTTTTTATTCAGTATATAAAAAGTGTAATCCTTATTGCTGTAGCAGCTAAGAAGTTTATGCTATTTATAATTTACATACACTAAATCTCTATATCTTGTTATACAGACCCCCACTTCCTGAATAATCAGGAAATGTCTGATGTGACGTTTGTGGTGGAGGGAAAAGCGTTTTACGCTCACAGGGTTTTGCTGATCACAGCATCTGAAAGGTGAGATGGACTTCCTAATGAAATGGAGACTATGACTGGTGGACAGGTTGATGGTGAAAGACTTGCTGATTATATAAGTGATAGTGTTGATATCTTTTTTTATTTCCCTTTTCTAAATAAAATCATGCAATTTATGAGAAATCGTTCTGTCTGAAATGCTCTTAATGCTGCACTATGAAGCGCTTCACTGTATAAAGATTTTGTATCTCTCTGCTATCAGGTTTAAGTCGCTCCTGTGCTCCAGTAGCTCTGATGGCTCCCAGCACTGTAAGGAGATCGAGATCAGTGATGTGAAGTACAACATTTTTCAGGTATCAGCTGCAAATTCATGTACAGTGGAACCTCGTTTTTCCAACTTAATTGGTTCTTAAATGTTGTTCTAGAAGCAATTTGTTTATAAAGTGAAACATATTTTCCCATAGAAAACACTGTATAATGGATTAATCTGATCCACCTTGGTATTACAATATGACATACCAACTGAACAGAGAATAAAGTTTTAAGTAGGAAAAGACCATTTTATTCAATACCTGAACCAACTGAATAAAGAAAAAAGTTTTAAATAAGAAAGAAAGTTTCATTCACCAACGCCATTTTCATACTTTCATATGATTTCTTTCTTCTCCTCTATCGTTTGTTCTCACTACTTTCCTTTTTGCCTTGACACTTTCAATAGATTCCCCAGGTCCCATAGTGGCGTATCGATGAAAAAAAATAAAAGGGATAATACACAACACAATATATATCACCAAAATCTGAGAACAGTTCAGAGTGGATGTTCTGTGAGCAAGCGCTGTGTGACGAGACTGATGCGCACACGAGATCCGACAACCGAGCATTTGTGCTGCAACCGAGTGCAATTATGGCTCCGAAATTTTGTTTGTGAACCGATTTGTTCAAAAAGGGAGCCGAGGTTCCACTGTATACTCCTCTTCTGCATAACAGCTTTATCCTCTGAGATGTAGGGTTATTCACAGTTACATTACATGTCTCCAGGTGATGATGTCATATCTGTATTCGGGTGGGACGGAGTCTCTCAAGCTTGCTGTGCCTGAGCTACTGGAAGTAAGTTCATAGAATAACTGTTGCAAATAGAAATGTTATTAATAAAAAACATGTAGACATTACTGTATGTTGGAATGCTGTGAAATTTTGATTATTATTTTTTTCCCCAGCTACTGTCAGTGTCAACATTGTTCCAGTTAGGAGGTTTACAGCACCACTGTGAACTGCTCTGTGCTCAGAACATTGACCTGGATAATGCAGTCAGTGTGTACAATACAGCCAAGGTAAGCAGCACAATACACACCCAGCACACAGCCAGCGAGAGTTTGGTAGTGAATTCTTGTATAACGTGATAAAATAAATAGTCCAGTTTAACAAACTATCCTAGCCTGCACATAACACACACAACCTACAGTACACTAAACATATATAACCTCTTGTGTACATTTCAGGCACAGGAAGCAACAGAACTGAGTGTGTACTGCGAAGGCTACTTCCTGCAGAACATGGGCGCTCTGCTGGAAAGAGAAGACTTCCGCGGACTTATCTCCAGCTCTCGCTCAGCTCCAGGGAGAGAGTCGCTCCTGGAGGAACTGGAGGCTATGTTAACTCACACGATGCACTTGCTCCGTATCAGACCACACGTGTGAAAGGACATTGGGGAGCACAGGAATGACGGGAAAGACAAAACTCAGAAAGGATAAAGATGTTTGAATGAGGAGCAGAGAAAGAATGTGGAACAGAAAAGACTGTAGCTGAAGAGGGACAGTGTGGACGGAGATCTTCGGGAGCTTGCAATAATGGACAATGTGAGACTGTACCATGTACAAATGTGTAAAATGTATATTACTACATACTGAATGCAGGTGGCATTCTTGTAGTCAAAGAAATCCAAAGCTATTTAGGAATGCCCCAGAGGCCAGAGGTTTTCCCTTTATTATTTGACAAGTGCTATTTTTTTGTAACGAGTCTGCGTGGTAGGACTTGTACTGGACCAAATTTAGTAGAAGTGGATTTTTTGAATAAGCGAAATTACAGCAGAAAGAACTTGTATCAGAAAAGAATGAGTGGACCTGTTCTATTTAAAATGTGAGATTATTTAAGTTGTCTTTTTATTGTTCTTTATGCCAAACAAATAAAATAATATAAAACCAAATATTTTTATTTTCACTTCAGGCATAGAATGCACTAATTCACTTTAGTGCTCATTCACAGAGGGGGAAAGGGTACAGCTCTACCTTTCTTATGTCTACTAACAGTGTTAAAGGGATCCTAGAGCTTTGTGGTACAAACTTTCCGTAAAATTAGATGACCATAACTCAGCTCCGCGAGCTGTTCACTTAACATAAAATGCTGAACCTTGTATTAGAGTACTAATCAGTATGGCTCCATAGTGCCCCCTAGTGGAGTTGAAATATTACGAGAATTTCTCATAGAGAAGTGGAGTGCTGTGAGGGGCAGTTAATCCAAGTCTTTATAGTCCACTTGTACGCATTTTGTTTATCTCGCCAGTTTTGTTGATCTCTCCCGTTTATTCCTGCATGGAAGGTGGTGGCAACGATTGCGAGAACTCTAGAAGCCTGCGCATGCGCAACCACATAAAACGAGTCGCCCATGGAATTCTGGGAGGGCTACCGAGCCTAACCAAAGTATCGAGTTGCTCATGGAATTCTGGGAGGGCCACTAAGCCCAACCAAAGTAGCTGTCTCAACAGCTAACCCCTCCTATAATCGTGGCGCGCAGGAAAGTTTTAAGAGATACAGAACTTGTTAATGGCCAATATTTTGACCTTTGTAAAACAGTAACACGACTCCTCTCCATGACTACATTTACATTTATGCCATTTGGCGGACACCCTTATCCAGAGTGACTTAACGTTTATCATTTTTATTTATTTTTTTTACAACTGAGCAATTGAAGGTTAAAGGCCTTGCTCACAGTGGCACCATGGTGGTACCGGGGCTTGAACACCTGACCTTCAGGTCAGTAAGAGCTAAAGGCGTGATCATACTAGAGGTGTGAGAGAAAAGTGAGTGATGTGAATGGCAATTCGCGGCTGTCTCTTTTCATTTTCAAAATGTTATCAAATTTGTCTCACAACATTCGCATCATTGCATTTTGGTTGCCGGGTTTGTAAACGCATTGCAATAAATTTCAAACACATGAGACATGTGTATCCAACAGGGTTGTTTAAACAGGAGATATTATGTTTTATTCACTTTTTTGACATGCAAATGTTGTTATAGTGTTGAATAACTGCGTTAGACAATGCCAGAGTGTTAAATAACGAGATTAGTGCATGTTTTCACTCTGGGATGTTGGAGCTGGCCATACACACAAGAGTTCACCATTTATTTATTTATGTCACGGCATGCTGGACCTTCTGATTAGTTGGCCATCCCTGTCAGCACACTGAGCATGGAACTTTCAGGCGACCAAACAGAGCCGAGCAGGAACAGAGAGCAGAAGGACCATTTAGCATTAAATATTAGTTAATGATTAATGTTGAATAAAGTCTATCAGTGTATGTTTGATTTACAGTAGATAAGTATATTTAACACTAGTTAACTTTATTTATTAGGGGTGCTGCCAGAAAAGTTTTAAAAACAGCTCTTTAGATCATCAGCAGAAAGAAAACTGTTTTTGGTGTAAAAGATTAAACAGATCTACAATAAAGTGTGAAACTTTAAGAATAACGTTAATAATAGTCTGAAAATGGTTTAAGATCTTCGGGTTTCTTTTTTCGACCTTTTTTTGACTGAGGGTGTCTGGTGTGCCCTTCTGCTCACCAATAAATATACCTCACGACAGAGGAAGAGTCGGCCATGTGAACCTACTGTGGTTTGAAGTACTTACTGGACATTAATGCATTATTACATAATTCCACCGCACAGTTGAGTTCCTGGAAACGGTGGAAATAGTTGTGCTGGTAAAGCACTTATTGAGAAATTAAACGGTAGTAAGAGTATGGTGAAACTGAAGTGTGATAAAGCGTATTAATTGTGACGTGTAGTACAGAAGGGTATAAAAGTGAAGTGTGGTAAGGTGGTGTGTAGTAAACTGAAGTACAGTAATGTCTGGATAAGTGTGAGGAAGTGCATTCATGTGTAAATTGAACGATAGTACGGTGATGTGCATTAACTTGCACTGAAGTGCAGCACAGTGACATGTGGGAAGAGCAATGTAGATTAAAGTAATAAAGGGAAGTGTAGTAAAATAAAGCAATGTGTAGATAAGTGAAGTGCAGTAAAATGGAATGTAGCAAAATATACTGAAATGTATCAAAGTGAAGTGAAGTTTAATAAAGTGAGTGATTAGTAATAAATAAATAGTAAATAATTGTTGTAAAGAATATGTATGTAATTTCTGTAATAAAGTATAGTGAAGTAATCTATAATAATGTAAATCATGATGAAGTGAAGTGTAAGAAACTGAGCTACTTTAGTGAGAGGTGGAAATATTCACACCAACAAAAGTGCATCTTACATCTTAACTCACCTCATGAGCCAGAGATGAGACGAACCTGAAATACTGATAGAGCAAAGATCAACAACAGTCCTGAGAAAGCATACACATCACACATCAACACAAAAAAACCCCGACACCACACATACATACAATCATACACAGGCGCAAACACACACACACACCATGACATGCTTGAATGTACAGACACACACACATCATACTTCCACACACACACACACACACACACACACACACACACACACACACACACACACACACACACACACACACACACAC
>JAQMYF010000007.1:18595405-18616015 GCA_030014195.1 Neosilurus mollespiculum
CGGTTCAATCCCCACTATCACCACTGTTGGGCCCTTGAGCAAGGCCCTTAACCCTCAATTGCTCAGTTGTATAAAATAAATAAATAAATAAATAATTATAATTGTAAGTCGCTCTGGATAAGAGCGTCTGCCAAATGGTGTGAATGTAAATGAATGTATGACATGCATGCACAGACACTCGCACTTATACTTCAACAAAAACACACACAAATGCACACGCACACACACACACACACCATGACATGCATGCATGCATGCACACAGTCGCACTTATACTTCAACATACACACACACACCAAGACATGCATGCATGCACACAGACACTCGCACTTATCATACTTCAACAAAAACACGCACGCACACACACACACACACCATGACATGCATGCATGCACACACACTCGCACTTATCATACTTCAACAAAAATACACATGCATGCACACACACACACACACCATGACATGCAGTCGTACATATCAGACTTCAACACACACACGACATGCATGCATGCACAGACACTTGTGCACTTATCATACTTCAACACACACACACACACACACTCCATGACATGCATGCATGCCAGACACTCATGCACGTTATAATTTAACAAACACACACACACACTCCATGACATGCATGCAGACACTCACACACATCATACTTCAACACACACACACACACACACACACACACACACACACACACACACACCTGGACATACATGCATGCACGCAGACACTTGCACACATCATACTTCAACAAACACACACTCACACTTCAACACACAATCACATTTTAACACATCACACGCAACCCCCCCCCCACCCCCCCACACACACAGAGCTACAGAGTTTCCTAATAAGTGAATGAGTTTATTGTTTCATTTGTATTTTTTTTCTGAAGGTGCTCACAGTTAAGTTACAGCTTCATGTTCATTCCTGCTCTGTGTGTTTATAGTCTGGAGTCACATGATCAGTTGTAGTCTACTGTATAAAATAGGATGATTAACAACAGGTATTGCTTTATTCTTGTTTTGTCAAAAAAACTCTTCCCATGTCTGTAAACTAGGGTTTTGAGACTGATGGTAATTTCCTCAGAGGTAAATGATACAGACCAGAGAAAGTGTTTCAAAACTCAGTGCACTAAAGGTTCATGAAAGAGAGAGGGACACTAAAATGCGGCTAGAATAACAGCGAAAAGAAGGACAGGAGAGCTTTTTTTTATCTCAGGTAACACAGAGGAAAGTAGTAAGGGGTCAGAAAGGGGTCTTAACAATTACACTAGCGCCATGCAAAGGAAAGCCGATGTCTGGCATGCACACAGCAATACAAGTTAAAAGCGAAGAAGAGCAGGTACCAAGCACCCTCTTCATATGAGAAGGTGACATCAGTCTATTTACAAGAGGACTGACTCGAGAGGAGTGTTTTGTCTCAATCCATTGTACACACACAATGAAACTGACAAATATCAAGATGCTCATTTTCTCCCGAAAGAGGCTAGACTACATTCTTAACTGTTAAATTATCCTTTTTTTAAAAACATATACTACATTTTTTCATCATTCAATGCTAGAAAAAAAAAGAAACATTGTCCACATAAATCTCTTAAATCAAGACATGAGAAAAATCTTTTTTTCATAAAAAAAAAGTGGCATCGTGCCAGGACATACAAACATTCAAGGATGTAAATAAATAACATTCAGTTAATCTGACTTTCCGTTCATATTCATAATGATGACAATAAATTAGGGTGCACATATGGAACGAATAAATACAGGAAAAAAAATACAAAAATATTCACAATGTATTAAACACTTTTGTCCTTAAATCTTCTGCTGGTAGTTGTGACATGAGATGTGAATCATAAAATAGCTTGAATGATAACCGAACTCTAGATTCAGTGCAGCAGCTACTAGAAACTATTGTTTCATAAATTAAGCAATAATAAAAACACATCTATTGTTGTGTGGTAGCACAAGATTTCAGTTAGAATCTACAACATAATTAAACACCGGTAGCACATATAGGCATTTCTGTTATACATAAGAAGTCTGTTGGTCTGTACAGTGGAAATTATTCATTTGGATAAGCTTATGAACCAGCAGCCCATTCTCCACTACATGAACCCCAACCCCCACCCCCACCCCTTTCACCCACCCCCCACCCATTACCACCATAGCAATATAAGCATACAAGTCCTTTTGCAGCAGGGCTTTTAGACCAAACTCGGCTCATTGGAAAAAAGGTCAATACTGAAAAGACAAACCTGTGACAAATTTTATCCCGTTGGGACAATTTTTTTCCCCCCTCCCCATTCCGTTTCTCACCATTTTGTTCTTTGTGAGTCCATCCCAGAGTTGTGCATGTGTGTGTCTGTATCTGAATGTGTAGTGTGTTCGGTTCAGCAAGCTGAAGACGTAAAAAAAAAAAAAGTTCCTTGTACATCGGATTGTGTAAGGTCAGATGAAGAGAAGGTAGAGCATGTGCTGGATGTTGGTGTTGGTGGGTATGATTTCCTCAAGGATCACAAAGTCATTGGAGAGAGGAAAAAGAAGGTGAGGATGAAGGATGACGCGTCTGGTTTTTTTCGTCGGTATGAACGGCGCCCTCCGTCAAACAACGTGGGTGGAGCAGGGGTGCGGGGTGTTAATAGCTTTTCTGGATAATTCCTGGTAGTAAAAACAAGTCATCACACAAGTGAGGAAAGTGGACACAAAAGAAAAGTCATGAAAAAAAAAGAAAGTCTGTCACAAATGATGGCAATGGAGACACTGGAGTCTAAGGAAATGGTATGGGGAAGAGTGTGTCTAGATGTGCTCATCTTTACATGGTCATCTTTATACAGACATTGCATCATACAAAAGTCTATTAGACAAGATTATTTGCATCATTTCTGACAGTATATAAGTCACTGCATATGACTGTATTATTTCTACAGGTGTCTAGGGCTGCTCCTGCGTCCCAACAGAAGCCACCATCTTGGCATTGTCCCTGGCATTTCCTGCCAGACATATAGAGTCACTAGGCTCGGGTTCGTGCTGTGGGTGTCTGTTGGGCGTGCCAGGTGGATGAAGCACCTGGCTGTTCTTCTCGTCTGAAAAAAGTTGTTTAATTACGTCAAAGAAGTTACTCAATGGGCTGCCTAGGTACACAGACGGGAAGAGAAAAAGAAAAAAAGAGAAAGAGAGAGAGAGAACAAACAAACAAATGAATAATGGGTTTCACACAAGGAGAAGTGGCCAGAGAAAGATGAAATGATGAGGAAAAAGAAAGGTTAAAGATGAATGAAGAACAGGACTCAGAGGTGATTTGCGGCTAAATGATGACACTTTTCTATTGTAAACCTAAGGGATAAAACAGGTCATTTAAAACTAGCATCGTACAGAATCTGGGTTGCACTTCAGACATTTATTAACTAGTGGCTAAAAGATTTCTGTACAGTGGAAGGATTTGACTTTTGCAGGATTTGTGAAGTAAATTATAATAAAAGATAATTAAACCAAAATAAATATTATCAGCTCTTTTTCAGCCATTAATTAACAATAATGTCTAAGCGGAGGTTGTTTGGGGCAGCCGTAGTCTAATGGTTAGAGAAGCGGGCTTGGGACTGAAAGGTTGCTGGTTCGATTCCCGAACCAGCAGGAAAAATGTGTGGCGGTGGGAAAGTGAGCTGCACCTTCCCTTCCCTTCCTTCACCTTCATTTTTGAAGTGCCCTTGAGCAAGGCACCTAACCCCCAACTGCCTTCCAGGTGCTGCAGTGTGTGGCAGCCCACTGCTCAGAGTGTGTGCTCACTGTTTACGTGTGTGCATGCTCACTTTGGATGGGATAATGCAGAGGCAACAATTTTACTTGAGGGATTAATACAGTGTATCAAAATAAATAAATAAATTCATCAAAATAAATAAATGAATAAATAAATAAACAAAATAAAATAAAATAAAATAAAATAAAAATTCAGAGACGTCCACCAAGACTGAGGCACATTATTGTTTTAGCATATTCTCCATGGGAACATAAGCCAAAAAAAACAAAAAACAAAAAAACCCACCAAAACAAGATTGTATAGGAAATTAAAAAAAACAAATTGTCATACAAGTGAACTCAGAGCGCACATGCGAACATAGCTGTGTAATAGCACCTCTTTAAACCCCTGTAAGAATTTTAATACATTAATACTACACAGAAATGTAAGTACACAGTGCTCTGTAAAGGTGTTTTAGTATACACTGTACTATGCAGAAGCAAAACGATAGCAAAAAAATATATTAAAGTTTATTTTTCCATAAACCAATAAAGTTGTATATGTGCAATATTTGTTTCTTAAGTGCAATTTTGAGGAGGCCAAGACTTTCATTGCCGGTAGTGATGTTTCATTGGTAACTGTATATGACAAATAAACTTGAAACTTGAAGTTAAATGAAAAAGAAAAAGTACATTGAACTCTTCACTGAAACTGTTATTTTTTTTAAATGACTTTGCAACATCACTAGTCAGCCTGTACTCCACATCTGTCAGAGTGGGAGGAGATCTCCTATACACAGCCATTTTTAAGTCACTGTGATGCCAACATTTCTGCACTTGATGATAATCTCCCTCACAGTGTTCCACTCTGTATCTTTTGACAATGAGAGGCTGGGCATAGTTCATAAACTCTTTGCTGACAATGGCTTCAGCAGTCGGTTAAAACCAAAATGATGCCAAGAATACCTTACAGAAGCTGCTGATCTTTATTCGGTGTTAATTCGAATCACTTCACTGAAGACAGGTGTATGATAATCATTTTCGAGAATGGTTTTAAATGTGATCGGTTAAGTCTTTTCACATTTTCAGATAATCAGAGGAGGAGATTTCAATCTTTGTGTGAAAAAATGATAGAAGTGGGGTCATAGTAGTGAGACCAGAGGCTGTTTGGTTTGAATGGAATCTGAAGTGGCTCAGTAGTCTGAGCATGCTATTTTGGCAAAACAATCAGTTACCAGAGCAGCACAGTGGAGAAAGCGGTTAGCACCTCCACCTCACAGCAAAAAGGTCCTGGGTTTGAACCCTGTGACTGACGAGGGTGTTTCTATGCAGAGTTTACATGTTCTTCTGTGCTGTGCTTCCGTGGGTTTCCTACGCGTTCTCCGGTTTCCTCCAACAGTTAAAAGACATGCACACTAGGCTAACAGGATATTCTCGATTGCCCCTAACTGTGAATGGGAGTGTGAATGGCTGTGTCTGTGTTTTGGCAATGCAGTTGACTGCAGCCTCCCTGCAAGCCTAATAAAGGATAGAGTAGTCCAGGAAATTAAATAATAATTTTTAAAAAAAGGTTACCAAAACAATTAGACTACCTGCTTTCACATGCCTAGGAAGGATTTTTTTTCATTTTAAACATAAAACAGAACTTCCACAGTATTTATAAAAGTCACTCTAATGTTACTGATAATGTATGTTTTTAATGATGAACATATGGCTTTGTGCAAATTTGTTTAAATGAGAAATGGAAGTTTGTACTCATGGATGTTTCCAGAAAAGTTCATATCAGTAGGTACTGTTTATGGCAGCAAATACTGTGGTGAAGATAGAAAAGTTCAAACAAGTTAGTGGGCAGCACGGTGGTGTAGTGGTTAGCACGTCCGCCTCACAGCAAGTGTTCGGTTCCCGGGCTCGGGGTGTATCTGTGTGGAGTGTGCATGTTCTCCATGTGCTTACGTGGGTTTACTCCGGGTACTCCAGTTTCCTCCCACAGTCCAAAAATATGCACAGTAGGCTAACTGGCTGTTCCTAATCACCCCTAGGTGTGAGGATTAGGGTGAACACTTGTGTGTGTTAGCCCTGCGATGGCCTGGCGAACTATCCAGGGTGTATTCTGCCCTCACACAGTGTCAGCTGAGATGAGCGCAAGCCTCCCCGCGACCCTAATTAGGATTAAGCGGCTTAGAAAATGAAAGAATGAATGAATGAAATAAGTTAGCAAATGTAATGAACAGACACAGCAAGCTCACTACAGCCACAGCTGGTCTTTTACAGGATTTGTGTAAATCAAGTGTAATCATGGCTTACTTCATAGTAAAATAACATTTAAAGAACATATTTCTGTGGGGAAAATAAAAAAAATGTGAAGATACCAGCATAGGGTATATCACAGCCTATCAGCATAGCATTCTGTTTGAATTAGAATACTGTAGATGCCTCACATACCATCTAGACCTATCTAATAAGCATTACATTTTTGTAAATGGGAAGAAAGATTGAAATCTCCTCTATAAGAATATCTCTGATGCAATAATATGCCCAAATATTTAAGCAGGTTCACACTTATGCAGCAGGTTGTTCTCAGTCCCCCCCACCCCAAAACATTCTTATTAGGTTTTCCCCATGAATTTTGTTAGTTGTATCACAGTAAAGGACGAAAAAGATCTGACGTGATTTATATGAAGTTTTTTCACATTACAAAATCCTGAGATAATAATAGGGGTGTGTAAACTTTTAGAGTCACTGTTCACAGCAGATCATTGTACTGGCTGAAACCTAAATTGCAGTTTTCTTCATACCGTCCCACACCCAGGTTGTACCACTGTCTCATTCTGGCAATCATCTCATTATAAATGGCAGCTTATTATAGTTTAAGTGAAATTGCAGCAAAGGAGAATGAATGCATGAAACATTGGTGTAGTACTGGATCTGCTGTCATTCTCAGCACACGCTGCAGGCTTTACTCAGTCACAGAGAACTCGTCACTACTCTATCAGGAAAACTTGAAATTTTGTTCACTACTGAAATTCATTCCTGGGTGCTTTTCAGTTACACGTCTTTGCAAATAACCCAGAAAATGCAGCTGTATTACTTATCTTCAGTTTTCCTAGGTTCACTCTTGTCTCAGGTTTCCTGTCCTAACCCTTAACTTGTGTCTGCAGTGCTAACCATGAACCCCTAGTCTGCAGTGCTGACCGCTAACTCCTAGACTGCAGTACTAACCACAAACCGCTAGTCTTCAGTGCTAGCTGCTAACTCCCAGTCTGCAGTGCTAACAGATAACTCCCAGCCTGCAGTGCTAACCATGATCTCCCAGCCTGCAGTGCTAACCATGATCTCCCAGTCTGCAGTACTAACTGTTAACTTCCAATCTGCAGTGCTAACAGTGAACTCCCAGCCTGCAGTGCTAACCATGATCTCCCAGTCTGCAGTGCTAACCATGATCTCCCAGTCTGCAGTGCTGTTAACTTCCAATCTGCAGTGCTAACAGTAAACTCCCAGCCTGCAGTGACAACCGTGACCTCCCAGCCTGCAGTGCTAACCATGATCTCCCAGTCTGCAGTACTAACTGTTAACTTCCAATCTGCAGTGCTAATCATGATCTCCCAGTCTGCAGTGCTAACTGCTAACTCCCAGTCTGCGGCCCCATCAAACCCAGCCATTCATACACGCTTCCACAACAGTCTCCAGCAGATGCAATGTTTTATTTTGCATTTATACAATCTCCTAATATCATATGAAATATCAGATTTACAATGAGCACATTTGCATGCATAAATCATTGGTATATTTGAGATGCATTAGAATAATGAACACTTAACAGGACTGCGGTCATGTTATGTTCACCTTTATCAGTGAGGGAGAAGTGGGAGGTGCAAGGCATTGGAATTAATCAGTGGGGTGAAACCAAAGCAAGGTGCATATTTGTGCAGAATCTTGTGACTTTACAGAGCTCAGTGAGGTGAAAGTTACAAGTGGACTGCCCAAAACACAGGGCCTCATTCACCTAAAACTTCTTGAGGGTTTTTTGTTTTGATTTTTGTAAATTTGCTCCTAAGAATATTCATAAGAAAACTCTACATCAGATTCATGACATGTTCTTAAACCTTGGATTTGTTCACAGCTGTGCTACTAAATAGGCGAATCCCACAGTCTTCTTAAATTGAAAGTGCATGTCAGTTGCTCTAATTAGCATAGGTGAACAACCCCTAAATCCCCTTAAAAGGACAAAGGGGCATGTGTGTTTTTTACTTCCCCTGAAATAGAAGGTCTGCTGCAGGAAGTAAATTAAGATATCATATTCAGTAATGTGAAGAGTGAAGAGAAAAAAAAAAAAAAAAAAAAAAAAAAAAAAAAAAAGTGGTCTGATCCGAAAATCAGGGGCCAAGAAAAACATTGGCAAACACAGGCATGAGATGCTGGCAAATGCAACTGCTGTCCTATATGTACCTTCTCGCCCAGTGTTGACTGAGATAGGCCTCCAGCCTCCCGTGACCCTAGTAGGATTGAGGGGTTCAGCAAATGAGTGGGTGAGTGAGGATCCCATGTTTTCCTGGGCCTGATTTATAAGATTAAAGATCACAGTGCTGAATTTTAACAATAATAAATCTATTGCTTCAGGGAGTTTTCTGTAGCTATTATAACCTCTGGAAACCTTTGAACACACACACACACAATCTTGTTTCTATAGATTCTGAGGACGACAGATAGACTTACATTGATTTCCTGGACACTTACCCTAACACTAGCCATAACCACTACTTGGCTAACCCTCACCATAATCCTAACCTTACCCTCACCTTTAAACATGCCTTCACCTTCAACTTTAATGATTTACGCTAAAAAGGACAATTATGCATAATGTGACTGTGTAAACAGATTAAGAACACAATGTGATGAATACCTGGACACACACACACACACACACACACACACACACACACATATATATATATATATATATATATATATTTAGTTAGATTGTAGCATAAATGGCAAAGCAGAGTAGAGTAGTCGGTGTAGTGTTCCCCTGAGCTCCCCTAAACACATTCCGTTTATTAGCATAGGGTGGAAGTGAGCCTGAAGGTCTACCACACTCACCCACACCCACACACACACACATACACACACAATGAGTCGCTGGATACTGAGTGAGAGGCAGGAAGCAGAGGCACCGATGGCTGTGTGAGAGAATGTGTTTGACAGAAAGAAAGATGGAGGCAGCAAAAGATTAAAAATGGTGAATAACATGAAGAGAAAGACAGACAGGGAGAGAATGTGTGAAAATACAGAGAAGAGTGATGGAATGCAGCCAGCTGAGATGTTGTGGCTCTCTAGCCTGGTGTGCTCCCCATTCTTGATATTAGAATGTACCACTTTGTACAAGTTTTTTTGCCAGTGGAACTTGTGCACATATATTCTAGCTTAGGAACGACAACAAAAAAAAACAAAAACAAAAAAAAAAAAAGACTGCATCATCATATCATATATATCATCTTAACAGTGCAGCCACACAACTACGATGGTGTGATTGCTGAATGGATCTAAACTACAAAACATTTACTAGTGGAACTTTTGTTGAGCTGCTCAGCAGCAACCAAGCATTAAATAACAATGATCGTAAAACGCACTGTTAGCAAAAACAACTTTATCAGCAGACTGTTGGCTCAAACGGCCGTGAAACCAAATTAAATATAAATATTTATTCAGGTTAGGAAAGAAAATTATTCTTAATGCTACCCTTAACATAACAAATATTATGATTCTAATTATGCTGTCATGGGATGTGCAGAAGTGTCAACACTGCATACAAGAAACTTCTAGCAGAGGTTTACCTTGTGAATGTTGCTGGGTGGGACGGGCTTTTTTTCAGATGTGTGCCAAGCAACATGAAGAAGATGATCTCGATTACGTCAATGAATGCAACTGAATGAACATCTACTACTATCAACTACTAATCTTTAATTTTGTTTTGAACACAGATTTACACGAGGAAGCAGAAAAGCAGGTCAATTGTAGAAGATGCCACCTCTGGATATGTGACTTTTAATTATATTCAAGTATTTATAACCAATCAGCAACAATCTACTCAACCCATACCCAATTACAAATAAATCCTTCTGGTGCTTGTCTTGAATGCTAAACTGGACCTTTGGTACTGAACCAGTGTAAAAAAAAAAAAATACAGCTTTCTGTGGTTTTCTCATACCAAATGTTTGTGCCGTGGAAAAAGTCCCTTAAAGACATTCTTGAAGAATTTGTTTATATCCTGATCGCAAGTAATGAATCAAGTTAATAAATACTACACAGGAACTATTAAATACTCACAGGTCTGTTTAGTCCACTATCAGGGAGTTAAAAACCATTATTCACCGAGTGGATGTTTGGATCAAAATAACGGATGCTCACAGTTTGTCATGGTCACTTGGAGAAGGTTTATCACACTTTAAGATGGAAAGGTCACATGACCTGTACAAATAGGACTGAAGAACATTTTGTCAGTTTCCCATTTGTTAAACCTTCGTTCTGCCTGGTTCTTGTCCGTTACTTCTACTGTAGTGTTAGTTACATTGGCCAGTAATTGTCCCCTACATGCACAATGACAGCATAATTACCAAACAAGTACAGGACAATTATTGGCCGATGGAACGAACACTACCGTACATGAGAGCCAAGATCAGCAACGGAGACGACTTTCACTACCAGATAATTTTCTTTCTCAGAGTTTCAAAACATCAGATGTCTGTTTGCATGATCAGGCGAGGTGGGATGCTCCATTATGAAAATGCAAGTTTCTTACATGTGAATGAGATGTGATGAATTACACCCCTCTTTCATGGAGTCCCTTTCAAGCATTTTGGAGGACTGCCTTAAACAGGCAGCCTTAAAGAAGGTTTGTTTGTATTGTATTTTTTTTTTTGCTTGGATACTTTCAAAATCCAGCTTTCTCTTTCTGGTTACTCCAAAAGCCTTTACTCTACTATTAATTACTGAGCCAGTGAAACCCTCTCAACCGCAGAACCTTGCATAGCATCTCAAATCACATTATTAGCTTTACCGGTTGAATGTAACTCCTGATTGATCTCTGAATACACTGTCGACATTTAAATATAGTTTGACCAGTTCCAGTATCTGAATAACAGCATTCACATTGATCGAAGGCATAATTTAAAGCTGATCGTGTAATGCATCAGTGAAGCGAGCTGAAGTGCCCGCAAATTTAATTTCAGATGGTATTGTAGAACTAGATTTGTCTCAGTAGGGGGAGCCATCATCAAGCAGATGTCGAAGACAGCAGACGGCGTATGAGTCAGAAGGAAAGACATGCATAGAGGAATGACAAAGGTGCTTCTTTCACCCTTTACTCCAGTTGAATCATTTGCTCTTAAAATAAAATCAGTGGCAGCTCTTTGGGACACAATATGTCTTTCATTAAATGATGCAGTAGCTTCTTTATTACTGTGTTTATAATAATATGATGCATGAAGGTTTGTTATAGATAATAAACCGGAAGATTCCCAGTGGGCCTGTATAAGGGTTTATGAGTAGAGGATACCCCATAAATAGCTTTCTACTGCCTGTGTAATTTTATTCCCGAGGTCTCTGTGTACAATCTGATCAATGCATGTTCTGAGCGAGTGGGTGTGGGCTAAGAGCTATGGGGTGGCGCACAGTGAAGGGGAAGCATGCATGTGCTGGATGCTGAAAGGGGGGATTTGGGACAGGGCTATGTTGGGGGATGGAGCTTTACTCACCTGCCAGCTGCTGGACTCCCGGCTGGTCGTGTGTGCTTAACAGCTGCGTCTGGATCGTCTCCACCACCCGCTTAAAGCGCCGACTTGGACCTGAAACCACATATTGGGTTTAGTGCACATTGAGTGGCGATACACTGACTAGAAAGAATCAGTCTTCCAGAACTTGGTTATTACCAAGCTCTTAAGCCTGTATTCAAACAGCTGTCTATAGAGCCTCTCAACGTCAAACTGGATATAATGGTTACAATAACAAAGAACACTCAGGCTTCTGAAATAATGTCTGGCTATGTGAAACCTCTGACTAATGGTGCTTCCTTTGTTTTTGTTCTGCCTGTGAGTGCAACAGAAACTGGATGTCATTGGCAGCAGTGATAATTAGAGTGTGGTGCTTATATGATTAGACTGCGGTGGAAAGAAGGTAACCTGGTGGAGAATATGGAGAGCAAGAACTATGACAAAATCAAATGTGGAAGAGTTTTTTGAACCACTTTTTGTATGTCAGAAAACTTTAGTTTAAAAATGTGTAATGAAGGACAGGGGTCACGTGTTCATGGGAAATAAACAGAGGACACAACAACAACAAAGTACAAAACAAGCTAGGGGGCACTAGAGTGCAAGGTATCACCACCATACAGCATAGATAATCTAGCACATGGGCTGTATATGGATACTGATTGTGATTAACCATGTGCTCATCTTATGCTCTGTATAGTATGTGGATGTAACCAAATGAAAAAATACCCCAATGTTTGGATTTCGACCTTTCAAGGTCACTCAAGGTCAAAGGTAACCGTCTCATTTGAAAGTTCATATAGGGTTTCCTATTAGTGTTCCACAGTAATAGCATGTCTACTGGCAGTCATTTTAAAGCTAGAAGCGCTGTATATCCAAAGTTTTGTGACCTTCTTCTGCCTTCACCTTTGACCTTGGCATTCCAAAATCAAATCTTTTCTGGGACTCAGGTAGGGTGTTGTCCCCACCAAGTTTGGTGAAAATCCATGCATGGGTGTGGTTAGGATTTTGTTCACATGCAAACTGACCAACAGACAAACAAAATGAAGGAAAGACTCACAATGTTAATCACAAGGAGGTAATTAGAAAACAAATAACCATGAAAAGAAAGGGGAAAAATAGGAGGCCGTAAACAATAACCTGGAGTAATCTTTAACACACCCCCCGACCCGAACACCCCCCCCACCAAACCAAAATGACTATGCTGGTTGAGAACCAGCTCTTTTATCATGGTAAACAGTTATTACGGCACCAGAACATGTACAGGCTCCATGACAGTGGAAAAGGCCCTGAGAGAGCAATAAATTGTATCTCTGCCACTCTGACCTCCTGTAGTGAGATCATGTCAAACACAGTAGGCTAGCAATGACCTGCACTTCAGAAAAGTGCCTCTTTCTCTTTTTGAGGTTAAAACACCCCAGGCAGCCTGAGACAGAGAGTTTAAGAAGGGCGGTCCTGTGGTGGAGGAGAAAGTGGAAGTGCACTAAAAGCCATTGTTGACTAGAAAACCGTGACTTGTGATAAGGCGGCTAGTGAGGCATGGTTACCTGAGAGCAGGGTAAAGGTGACGGAGTAGATGCCATTCTCCTTCGTGGCCGTACTGCTCTCCGTGTAAGTGATGTCCACCTGGAACTTCACAGGCTTCTGGAAGACAGTGGGACCTGCTGTAGACTTGTACTCTGCCCGAAAACTTGTCTGTGAGATCACACTGTGGCTGAGACTTGGAATCTGTAGAGGACAGCAAAGGGAGCAGAGACAAGAACATGAGAGATAAGAAAAAGAGAGATGAGAAAAGAGATGAAATGAAAGCAAATTTGACAAAAAAGAAAAAGTGAAGAGAGGAAAGAAGTGGTGAGGAGAAGAGGGGAGAAGAGGAAAAGAGAAAATGCAGAACACACACAGGGAAAAAGAAGGGTGAAGATGAGGGGAGAAAAGATGAGTGCACAGATGAGATGAGAGATCATGAAAAAAGAGCAGGAGAGAAAAGAAACAAGAAATGAGATGATGAAGTGATTGGAAAGAAGAGAGGAAAAGATTTGAGAATAGTACAAGATACGAGAGCAGATGTGAAGAAGGTCAAGGGTTGAAGAAATGAGAAAAGGAGAGATAACAAGAAAAAAAAGAGAAGAAATTAAAAACAAAATGAAAAAAATAAAGGAGAAAGGACAGTTGAGAATAAATAGGAAAGAGAAGAAGGAAAGAGAAGAGACAAGATAGGTATAAATACAAGAGAAGTGAAGGGAGGATAGACAAGAGAAGGTTCCTGTTGATGACATCACCTCTGAACATCCTAAATTACTTTGTACGTCATATTTCGTACTGCAAAAAACACTTTCTCCATCAGAGGAGGAAGAAAAAACAGCAGGCCATTGAAACGTAGCGTTCACAAGCTAATGACCACGTCTTGGTAGCAGCGTGTAAGCTACGTCTTCACTGAGTCTGCCACCTCTACACACTGAACAAGTCTTTCACTGTAACAGCATCTATATGCTAATGATCCCTGCTCTCGCTTCATTTTCTATTGACCTACAATGAAAGTTTTGCTTCGGGGGAATAGAAAAGTGCTGTAGCTTAGCATTTTACCAACTGTGATATAAATCAGCTAAAGTCAACAAAATGTGCAAAGGCAGAGTGTAAAGACATGCTTGTAGAGGTGTATAGAGGTGTTTCTGTAGATTCCGACTCAAAAAGCAAGGTAGGAATGATAATGAATTGCGTACCGACAGAAAGGCTTGTACGATGTCTGCCTTGATGGAGCTCAGAGGCTTGTCCTTGATCACCACGAAGATCTGCTCCTCCTTCTCCAGGTTGATAAAGTTACCAAACCAGGACTTTTTGGCAAGTCTGTGAGTAGATTGAAAAATACACCATCATAAATCTATAGGAAAAGAACTCATGCATCAATACCAAAAACAGTACCAATTATCTGTCAGACACTAGTATTATTTAGTTATACAAAACGCTCTGATAGCAGTAGCTATTAGGAGGTGATATGATGTCATGTACAAATGATGGACATTATTACATTAATGAACACAAAATGACCGCAGTCTTGAAATACATTGGAATTGAAATTCATGATTACTTACGGTAACCAAAGCAAAGCAGACTGTAAACTACCTAATACCAAGAGAAGGAACTGCACCACCTTCATAGACTTAACCTGATAATACCCAGTTGACCTGGGCGTCCTGGGTTCGATTCTCGGATTTGGGCATTTCTTTGTGGAGTTTGCAAGTTCTCCCTGTGCTTGTGTGGGTTTCCTCCGGGTACTCCGGTTTCCTTCCACAGTCCAAAGACATTCACATTAGGCTAAATGGTTGTTCCAAATTGCCCCTAGGAGTGGATGTGAGTGTGAATGGTTGTGTGTGTGCTGGCCTTGCGATGGTCTGGTGAGTTGTTTACGGTGTACCCCGCCTTCACCCAGTGTCGGCTGAGATAGTCTCAAGCCTCCCTATGACCCTAGTAGGATTAAGCAGTTCAGCAACTGAATGAGCGAGTAATAATGCCATTTAAACATAAATTCTGGTCAAGGAGTTCATCATTAGCGTCACACAGCAGATGCTAACGCAGCAGCTAATGCTGGCTAGGTGAAAAATATTTCTACAGACTAGATTTAGGGAATGAAAATTCAAGCTCTTCCCAGTGTGCTTTTAGTTGCTGGCAATGAGTATTTTAAAATGAAAATAAAAATGGACATATCAGAAATGAATCAGTACCTAAACTTAAAGCTAAAAATAATTCATGTAGCTAACTTACTCCTTTTATAACAAATAAAAGTAGCTAATGGTAGATAAAACGATTCTAGTAGCCTGAGTGCATTAGCACACTGAAAACCGGCAATATACAAGTCTGCAAATAAAATCTTCCACTGTGTCCTTGATGGATTTATAATAAGTAGGTTAGTCATTTCTATATCAGTATCAGTATCAGTATGGGTATAGCCTTATACCACAATACAAAAAAAAAAAAAAAAAAAAAAAAAGGTTTTCCCTTTTCATTGTTTGGATTCAAGCTGTGCTGCATATCTTTAAAAAGCCCAGTTCAACATTACACACTAACATTTTTTAAACAGTACTTATTTTTATAGTTACAATAGTTTTACAATATAAAGAAATGCTGGCCTTTCCAAGCACATGCAGAGAAAGAAAAAATTGGATTTCATGAAACAGACAGAGAAGAACAAAAGAGGCAGGATGCAGTCCTAGCCAGCTTGTGGAGTGAAGGGAGAATCTATTACAGAAGACAATAGAAAAAAACAAAAAACAAAACAAAAGAAGAGTGCAGTCCTGCCAGAGAGGAGTCACTGTTCAGAAGGAAAAACCTCTGACTACTGCCTTATGTGTGGTGTGTGTAGTAAGGAGAGGCAAAGTGGGAGGCAAAGCTGATAAAGTTTCCAACAGGGAGGAGAGAACGAATGAGAGGGAAGAGGGCTGAAAGGCTTGGGGGAGACAGACATCACTTACAATCATTTTAACCTTGATTATAAAAAATGTGTGAAGCTGGGAGAATCAGCCTGAAGTACAGAGGCTTTTTTATCAATGTGTAATCATTGTGACGCAAATGACAGAGACCATACATTCGATGCCATAATAATTAGAAATTAATGTAGTTTCGGCATACTAGTAGCAGTGGTCACCAAGCAAAGCCTGCATTCTTTGCAAGACAAAAATACACTGAAACTATTAATGCTCAGAGAGCAAAAACCTCTGCAAAGTTGAAAACAAACCCCCAGAAAACAAACCCCTGCTAGGCCTGCTATAATACTACACTTCCAATGACCTCACAATGTTAAAGAATCTTTAACATTAACTCAAAAATTCCTGGAGCCAGAATTTGTTCCAGATCACCACTAAAATTTAACAGAGTGTTACTTGGGCCATTCTCCACCCATCCCAAAAAATAATCAAATTTTGTTCCTAAATTTGTGCATAACGTTGCTAACAAACAAAGAAACCGAGGCAACTTTTGGCACCTGAAAGATTACTTAAAGTTGTATTTCCATTGCAGAATTTAGTTGAACAGTAAAAAATACACAGAATGGTTGGAAGCAGATCGCTAGACTGATTTCTTTCCAGCTAAGGCTGTAGACATCCCAGTGTTATCAAAACCACTACGCAACAATGTGCTGACATCCTACGCCGTAGATCTTAGATTGTAACACAAAATTAAAGATATTTTGTCTAAATACCTATATTTAATATTCTTTCCATTTTTATGTGGTTATTCAAGTTTCAAGTTTTAATGTCATACACAGATAACAATGAAACCTCATTTCCAGTAATTAAAGTCTTGTACTCAGAACTTCCCAAATATTGCACAGTTAAAAAAATCCCCGGTTTATACAGAATACAACTCAAAGTATATAAAAATAAATAATATAAATAATATGAGAATATGCAGTACACGAGGGTGTAGTGTGTGCATGACATACTCGCTCATTAGATAACTCAATGAATGTGCGGGTGTACAGGTGTTCCTAATAAAGTGGTTGGTGAGTGTATGCTTGTGTGTTGAAAAATGAAAAGGCTGAGGGAATATGAGTTTACATTTGAGTATGTGTGTGAATATTCATAGAGACTCACTCTGGGGAAGACTCTGGTGTGAGGGTAGACATCTCGTCTTGAGTAGGAACTGTTCAGAAAGAGAAAATAACGTGCTGCATTTATAATCAAACCATCTGGCTGCAACTCAAAATCCCAATTTTGTATTCCATATTCATCTATAAGCATCAAAAGCCATTCCATCCTAACAAGTTAAGCCGATATTCAAGTTCTAGCACTATATGGCTGGTGAAATGTTATGTACATCGATGTATCTTTATTTATTAGTAAAATGTAGCAACTATATTGTAAGGCTATTCACACATTTACTTTCACTAAGCAGGTGAAGGTGATGGTGCTGGATGAAAGACTGACTACCTTGTAGTTTCCTGCGATGGAAGCGTGGAGAGCCCAGGAAGCTGTTCTTGATGGAGTTGAGACGTGTCCTCCAGGGCATGCCTCCAATAGAGGGGCTGGGAGGCGGTGTGGGGTTCGGCGTTCCTGCAGGGCTCTCCTTCGGCGTGTGGACAGGTGTTCCTTTGGGAGTGGGCAGAGGGCTGCCCCTGGGGGAGGGGTGAGGGGTCACCTGGATGATGGGGATAGATTTGGTGCTAAGGTCAGAACCAGGTATGGGATGGAAGTGGTGTAGCCGGATAGGGGATAAGGGATTGATGGGGGTCAAGGGCACTGAAAGATGCGAGGAAGTAGTGCGGGTTGCCCTGCCTACCATGGGACTGCTAGGGGGGCGTGACGGTTGAGGCTGGCATGGAGTGGTGGGCTCTGAGTGAGCAGTTGAAATAGACTTGGTATCACTCTTTGGTATGGGGTTGGACCTTGTAGCATGTAAGGGCTTATCAGGGGCTCTGCGCTTAGCAGGTAGAGTCAGGGGTTTGGGGCACAGCAGTAGTGGCCCACACCCGGAGTTCGGAGAAATAGAACCTAATGTTGCCGTATGAGCCTCACTTTGGGTTTTATGGGGCTGATCAGGGGAGTCAGGAGGACTGGTTTGAGGCGAGACGGAAAATTCGACCGCCTGAGGAGGTACACAGAACTTTCGTAGAGGCTACGGGATAAGCATGCAGCAGAGCATTGCAGAAGCCACAAATCGACACAGGAATGACAGGAAAACATTTAACAGCCACACAACAATGCAAGCAATGCAAGAACAGGTTACAGACATGGGGAGAAAAAATAGGTCAGAAAACATCAAGCCAAGGTAATGCAGAAAGAAATGAAAAAGAAAAGAACATGCAGTTAGCCAAGGCCGGAATAGACAGAAACATCAGCAAGCCATTCATGGAGTATAAGAAAGAGATTATTTAAAAGGAACGGATAAAAGAAGGTGCTGGTTGCCATGATGAAGGTGGGAAGCTGCGGATCAAGCACAAGTGAAGCAGAGAATGTGCACAGTGAAATGTGTATCCTTTCATTAGCTGACAGCTTTTCATAAGGTTAAGTGCAAAAGTTAGTGCACCTGTACTTTGATTTGATTACTCCATCCAATACTTTTAAAATGTGGACATTTTTCATGATCAGAAATCATTCCATTATATTAAAATAACAGTGAACTAATAAAACTCTCTGAAAATGCTGTAATGTTTTTCATATCCATTCATTCATTCATTTTCTAAGCCACTTAATGTGGTGAAGCCACATTCATTTTCTTAAGCCACTTAATTGTTAAGCCACAATTCCTAATTAGGGTTGCGGGGAGGCTGGCACCCATCTCAGCCGACTCTGGACGAAGGCGGGGTACACCCTGAAGAGCTCGCCAATCCAATGCACGGCAGCACACACAACCATTCACACGCACACTCACACCTAGGGACAATTTGATACCGCCAGTTAGCCTACTGTTCATGTTTTTGGACTGTGGGAGGAAACCGGAGTACCTCTAGGAAACCCACAAAAGCACGGGGAGAACATGTAAACTCCACACAGAAACACCCCGAGCCCGGAAAACCAACCCAGGCCTTCTTGCTGTGAGGCGAACGAGCTAACCACTGTGCCACTGTGTCGCCTTTTCATATCAGAATTTTCCTATATTTTTTCTTTATTTTTGTCCACTCTTTGCCCGTGTCTTTCAGTTCTTTTGCTCTTTCTTTCTCAAACCTTTGAACACCCAGTGCTTACATCAGGCTCTGTACAACTCTGTATTTTCTGGTTTTGTTCTTGTGAGAGCTGCTTCCCTGATCTCATTGTATTTAAACTTGACTGCTCAAAGACCATTTGAGAGTTTGAGCTTAATTAAACATTTCATGACTTGAATAAGATTGAACAAAGTAAACCTGTGTTGTGTTAAATCCTCAGACACCTTCATGATGCATATTCAAACAAATTAACTAGAACAGATCTCAACAGGGATGGAAACTTTTCAAACTGTAATATTCAGTTCATGTCACTATGGCCACAAAAGTGTGTAGAGTAGCTAATCTATAAAATCGATTTACATTCTTCATTTGATTTCAGGTTAAGGAGCACCAAACTTCTGAACAGTATTTTATGCAGTCACAAAAACCTGTGGAAGAGCTGGAAGAGTCAAGCTATAAAGCTGATTTATTTTATCGATAGCTTTTGATTCGAGTAATTTAATTTGTGATGTACTGAGTACACATTGATCCAAGTCATAAAAGTCCCCTCTAAGCCAGAGCTACCGACTAAGTGAAAAGTGAGAGTAAAGTTCTGACACCTAATTTATGGTTTCTTGATTCCTTAAAATGTCTTTTCGCCTGTGAAGACAGAAGAAACAGAGCTTTCAGTGGATTTTAGGAATCAATTTCTCTTTTAAATCAGCCATGGGTTCAGTGTCCCGCAGAGCTGCAAGCTTTAGGCAAAGGTAGCTGTAATCTGTGAGTGCTGTGAAACAAGTCAGCCAAAAAAGTTTAGCCACAAGCTCCTCCTCTAATCACAGAACAAGACGGATTTTTACATGACTTTCCCTGAGCTGGATTTCCACCGGGCTCAGAACAGGACAGGGGGGACGGGATAAAGAAGGATCTCCTTGGATCAAAAAAAAAAAAAAAAAAAAAAAAAGTCCCCACTACTCCACACTCCACACACTTGTTTTGCTATGCTTTATGTGCTGTGTACTAAGTAGGGAACAAAATACAAGAAAAAACAGTCAACCATGAGTAAATCTGATGTTAGCACCACAAAGTTGATTATTTTCCAATAACAGTGCATCCCGAAGTCTTATTCCTCTTATACCACACCAGTTTTCTAACACTATTTTTTTTTTATTATTAATATTATGAAAGAACAGCACAGTGTAGTTTTAATCCACTTATAGCTGCATCTAATGTAATGGAGCATTTGTGCTATGGCAATGCTGTATAAAAGACTCTTAACAGAGTCTTAAAACATATAATCACATTGGAGCCACATTTTACAGTAATCGCCAGGCACCAAAAAGCATCCAAGAACTCACAGGAATAACTGAACTGAACCAGTGTTGAATAATGAAGACAATTTTCACTCAGCATGAACTTGTGAACTTGCTAAAAAACAGAAGCATTACGATATATATATATATATATATATATATATATATATATATATATA
>JAQMYF010000007.1:18617304-18624804 GCA_030014195.1 Neosilurus mollespiculum
ATATATATATATATATATATATATATATATATATATATATATATATATAATATACATTTAGGGTTTGCCTAAAGGTGAATAGGTGTCTGAGTCTGGTATCATAAGAGGTCTGGAATGAAAGCAGTTAAGGTTAACATTGAGTTTTCTGTTTAGCGCCTTTCGCTATCTGATTTTTTGGGATTTCTGTTTCCTTATTAATAAATCTCTTGGTTACTTTTTTTTTTTTTTTTTTGGTGATGCAGCAACCTTATTGGGTTTCCTGTGGCACAGACACATTCCATGCCTCTGGGGATCCATTCAAGAGCCCCACTAAAAATCTTTTTCATTGATGTTGTGTTATAGATAGATGAAATTTTTATGTATTTAGATTAGTTTATTTAGTTTGGTTGGCTGCCTAGGTTTTTTTTTTCCATTTCGTTATTTTTATTTCAACACTATTTCCCCCACACACTGTACAGCGAAAACCAATAAAACTATTTATGTTTCTTATATTTCTATTTAAAAACTTGCCATATTCCTCCTGGTGAATTTTTCTTAGCCAGATTTACTTACACTGCCTTACATCGCCTGTTTATTTAAAACAAAAAAATTCTAAATGTTAACATCAACCCATTTGAAGGCTTTATCAAGTCTAGCTGAAATGTAATAAAGTCTCTTACATAAATTATGACACATCTTTCACTTTGTACAGTGCTACTACAAAACATCTTGAATAATCTGAATGACAGAAGACCGAAATAACAATTAGTGTTTTAAAGATTTCTCGAACTCCCAGCTAACTCTATATAAACCTGTAGCTCTGAGCTGAGTGAATCCTGTGTGTGTATATGTGTGTGTGTGTGTGTGTTGGTGTAGGATGTCAGCAATGGAAGCAACAGATCAGACATAGCAGGCTGTCGAAGAAGAAGAAAAGGAAGAGACACTCACCCTTGGACTGCTGAGCGGACTAGTAGAGAGACCTGAGGACGCTCCGCTGATAGAGCGTGACCTGCAGCAACACACACACTGTTATTTTAGAGACATACGGCAGCAGGCTAGACAGAAAAGCCTCTAGGTGTATCAGTGGGATTATTTCAGAGAACTAGATTTGGTTTAGGGAAACATCTACAACACAAATATAGCAAATGTTAAATGATGCTAGTGAAGGATTAAACATGATAGGGTGTGGGGTTCTTAGAAAGTTAATTAAAAAGGATTTATTTATCAGTTTAAATGCACATTTATTGTAGTGAATTATTTGCTGGTATCATTTATCTTCTATCATTTTTCTCTCTCTCGGAATCAATTAGACAAAAAAAAAAAAAAAAAAAAAAAAAAAAAAAAAAAAAACAGCTGGTGTGATATATCACCAGCTTTACCTCTAATTGCAACTAAGTGCTTCTTCTAAAACTGCCAAATAAACAACTCCTAACAGAATACCTTTTATTTTAATCTGTTTATGAGGAGAACGAACAAATTAATATAAACCTGGCAATTCCTGTCTGAGCCGTGCTGTCACCTTCTGACCAATCAGAATCATGAATTCAATACCACTGTGGTATAAAGAGTGACAATCGACATCACTGTTGTCAGTAATGAATTTCCTCAAGTTGCTTTCCAAAAGCTAAGAGGCGCAGGCATACGCTGCTGAACTTAACATAACATAGTCATGTTTTGAACTTTCCAGTGTTATCGCTCACGCTGAGCCGAGCCTGTTGTTCCTCTCTAGCGACAGATGTCCACGCAGACACCAGAGCACGTTTCCATCACCTCCAAGCAGGAGCAAATGAATTATCACAGTCACCAATCTGTCTTCATCAGCCAAGATGGTTGTCAGTGTCGACAGAACCCAGCTGTTCCCCTTCTTTCATGTCACTTTTTCTCTCTCACCTCCTTTTTCGCTCCGTCCTTTTGTTATCTCCCTGTCGCTCGTCCTCGCCCGCCCACTCACTCTGTCTATCCTGTTATTACCCTTTATTTCCCATCATGCTTATATCTTCTCTCCCTCTCTATCTCCACTCTCTCCATCTTTCCCCTCTCAGTAGGTTTTCCGAAGCTCCCTGAAGTACTCGCGCCAGCAGGAGGAGGCAAGCCTTCAGTCCTTTCTCTCAAACCTCTCTGTCTTTCCGTTTCTCCTTCCTGTTAATTCAGCCCTCAGAGACAGCAAACCCAGTGCCAAGGGTGGGAGAGAGATAACCAGTAAATGCATAACGTACAGAGAGTGCTGAATTCCAGCACAGAATTCACTATGAGTATGTGAGTACACTGGGCCTGGAGCATTAGCCTGAAACATTATGTAGGTGTTAGAGAGAAAGGACACAGCATGAATTATTCATATATCCAACTAGAACAAAACAGGGGACTGTTAACTAAGACCTTGGAATTAACAGGATTTCTCTGACAATTGAGTGACTATAAGATAAATTCTTATTACTGAATACAGGCTATATAGAACATAAGGGATGAGCCTTTGTACAAAGGAGTTAACATTTAAACTTACTCACTCATTTGCCGAACTGTTTAATCCTACTAGGGTCATGGGGAGGCTGAAGCCTATCTCAGTTGATAATGGGCCAAGGCAGAGTACACCCTGAACAGCTCGCAAGACCATTGCAGGGCCAACACACACACACACAACTATTCACACTTACACAGAGGCAATTTGGAACAGCCAGTTAGCCTAATGTGCATATCTTTGGACTGTGGGAGAAAATCAGAGTACCCAGAGAAAACTAACGCAAGCACAGGTAGAACATGCAAACTCCACACAGAACCACCCGAGCCCAGGACTCAACCTAACCAATACACCACCGTGCCTCCGCGAACATTTAAAGTGGACTCTTGAAACAGTGCAGAATTAAAAATAGCTTTAATATTCTAAATTTTATGGTTATTTCCACTTAACAAACAAACAAACAAATAAAAGAAATAATATAATAGTTCAATATGCTGTCAAACTTTAAAACCTCACTGTATGGGTACATTATATGACCAAAAGTTTGTAGACACCAAACTATCACAAACTATCACATTTCACTGTAAGTTAGCAGACCCTGTTCTAGCATGACGATGCACATGTGCACAAGGCCTGACCTCAACACCACTGAACTAAAAATCTGTTTGCATTGCTTGGATTTTTTTAAAATCTATCTTAAAAAAAGTCAAGAATATCAGTATAATTATACAGCATTGAGAAAAACTACTAGCTCTAATGAGAAATTTTAAAAGACTGTTTTATCAAGGGTGACAGTATATCTGTAGACCACATACTGTGAACTAAATTAGGAGTAGTTTCTGCATCAACGCCTGAATATTGTATTTTAATCAGTGCTAAAAAGGGCACCATAATATTCAAAGCAATTACATTTGCAGTTATTTATAGCCAAATGTAAATAAAATAACTCAGACATCAATTTTGGACATTCAGGGTATGGCCGTTATATAAACACGACCCCACTTAATAAACCTTTGATAATGTATGCTAGGTGCTCATCATGAAACACAATTAATATGATTAACACAGCACATTTCAATACATTTAAATGCTTCACTATACTGAGCGATATGACGAGTGCTTTATGTGGCTGGTTTGATGGCTTTATATCACGGAGTAAATGTCACTTGAGGCTTCGCTCTAAATACCTCAGCTCATCAGACTGCTCTGGCATCAGCAGGACTGGACTCTGAATACAATCCCTAAGACAGCTTGTTGTGTTTATGAGACTATTGTTAGTGTTTGAGACAGGGCCAGAGTGCTACAGGGCAGCTTGCTGAGGCTGAGTAGGGGCTGAAGTAAGAAGCAAAAGTGCCAGGATTCCCATTAAGCAAACACAGCCCAGCCCAAAGGCATGATAGAATAAAAGGAGCAACCCTGGGTGAAGTAAACTGTCAAACAGCAGCTAGATAAAATTGTAGGTGCTGAGTAAAAGCTCCAATAAGCAAACAACAAACATGACAACTGGTCTACCGGTGCTAATAGCGCTAACTTTTAATTATCTGCATGCTATATCATCTGTGCTGTAAATATTTTCAAGTGATCCCCATACTATCTTCCAAAAAAACACCAGGCCTTTTCATCAGCTGTTTTGAGAGGTCGAATGTGTCTCAGAAGAGATTTCAAAGCCTGCTTTCTTCCTGATATGCTCTGATCTCCAGCTCTCTAAAGCCAAAAGATCTAACAGTCTCGGAGCATGAAAAGTTCTCTGCTGGAAAGAGATAACAAAAAATAAAAAGCAAAACACACAAATACATGCTGTATACACACCAAACCAACAAAGAAAAATAACATTCCTACAGCACATACACATATGAAGAAACCCCACGTCACCACCCAAACACAGCTCCAAAACACACACAGCTTGAGCTTCTACACGCTTCACACAGAGCTATACAGAAGCTGGAAAGCTGGAAAAGGCAGAAAATAGCTGGCACTTAATTCTCTGTCTGACTGAGTGAGAAGAAAGGAAAAAAAAAAACTGTCCAGACCCTTACGAGCTCTTCACTCAACATCCTTGAGAGAAGAGAGGTTCAGGCAGAACGTACGAACTAATAGAGTGACACAGTAAAGATGCAGGGAAGCTTTTCGTTGTTTACTTTAGTGGCGATAAAAATATGCAGCAAAAAACAAACAAACAAACAAATTACAAGGTACAATGTGATGATATGAGATGATAATGTGAGAATGACAGATTGCTGCCAAGACAGATTTATTATCACTGATATAAGATTAACTGTGCATGTTTAAACACAGCCTACAGTGGAGAATTCTTATTAAAAAATTAATTCATTAATAAAAAGATTGGAGGTTCAGGCAATAACGCTGGTAAACCTCTCTGATACAACCTGGACTGTAAAAAGCTGTATCATATCCTACCCTACCGTGCTCTTTTCTACAATACCTTACCCTACCCTGTCCTATCATACCCTACCCTACCCTACTCTACTCTATCCTCTCCTATACTATCCTACTCTATTCTATCATATGCAGACCCTACCCTACCCTTCTCTATCATACCTTACCCTATCCTCTCCCATCATATCCTACCTTACCCTATCCTCTCCTATATCATCTTACCCTATTCTATCCTACTGTACCCTACCTTACCCTGGGCTTCTCTACTATACCCTACCTTACCCTATCCTCTCCTATCATATCCTACCCTACTCTACCTTACCCTATCCTCTCCTTCCCTATACTACCCTACCCTACCCTTTTATACTATACCCTACCCTACTCTACCTTACCATATCCACTCCTATCATATCCTACCCCACTCTACCTTACCCTGTCCTTCTCTACTATACCATACCTTACCCTATCCTCTCCTATCCTACCCTACCCTCTCCTATCATACCCTACCCTAACCTCTCCTATACTATCTTACCCTACTCTATCCAACTCTACCCTACCTTGCCCTTTCCTCTCCTATCATATCCTACCCTACTCTACCTTACCCTATCCTCTCCAATACTATCTTACCCTATTCTATCCCACTCTACCCTACCTTACCCTGTCCTCTCCCATCATATCCTACCCTACCCTAACCTCTCCTATACTATCCTACTCTACCTTACCCTACCCTATACCTATCTACCAAACCTTACACTACCCTATCCTACCCTACTCTACCTTACTTTACTCTCTCCTATACTGTACTCTCCTACCCTATTCTATTCTACTCTACCCTATCTTATTCTCTCCTACCCAATTCTATCCTATCTTATCCTATCCTATCCTACCCTCATCTATTTGATCCCATTGCATAGTATTCTATTCAATTCCATTCCATTTAAATCTACTCTATTTCATTATATTCTCATCCATTCGGGTCCCTTCTGTTACATTCTATGTTATTTCTTTTCAACTATGTGTTTGATTTTATTTGACTCCCGGACATTATAGTTTATTTTTACTATTCCTGTGTATTCTATTCCATTTGATTCTGCCATTATATACGATTTTGTTTTATTATATTTCATCCCAAACTATTTGAATTCTATTTCTACCCCTAATCCGGTCATGGCTGCAGGGGTATTGTTGTTGGCTTGGCGGCCTGGGCGGGCAGCATGACAATAAGTTAGTCCGGTCTATTGCTCGGCTCATGCACATACCAGCTCTGAACTTTTGCACAGGCACTCCCTATGACCTAATGTGACTTTTGACCTTGGCACAGTAACCTTGAACACATAAGGTTTGCCCAGGCCATTGCTCGGCTCATATGCATGATAGCTTTCTGAAATTTTGCATAGGCACTCCCTATGACCTAAACCTGTGCAAGGGTAGTTAATTTGCATATGTGATCTTTGACCTTGGAGCAGTGACCTTGAACATATAAAGACTGTCCATGCCATTGCTCGGCTCATATGCATGATAGCTTTCTGACCTTTTGCATAGGCACTCACTATGACCCAAACTAGTGCGTAGGATGGCTTTTGTCCTCTGTGCACTTGAGGCGTCCTGGCTGAGTTGTTACGATGTTCTATAGAACGGCTATTTTATACTATGGCATCTATTATATTTAAAAAGAGGTACCTATTATTTTGGCATTTTGCCATTCTGTAGCCTGGTTCAAAACACAGTAAAGAATATCTGAGCTCATTATAAATTACCTCTGGCATTTAATAGGGTTAGTGTCCAAATGAAGTTCCCTGGAGGGTACAGACTGGCTATAATGTTACAGGGAATTTGTAGGGAACTGGAACTGGACCTGAAGCACATATCAACGATGCACCAATAAGTCAGAAGGTTAAATAAATAGCATTTAGTTAAACAAAGCAAATCTAATCTAACTAATATAATGGGAATATAGTGCCTACACATGAGAGAAAGCTAGGAGACACAGATAGTCTTTTTTGTATGCATGTGCATCTCCCTGAGCACTCTATTTCATTACATTTCGATGATAATTTTTAAAGTCCCAGTTGCCTTATGTATCATTCTGGGGTCAGGTCATCTTCAGTCTATTCCCAATTTCATTTCTGCCATCAGCCCCATCCTGACATTTGAACACGAATCAAGGATGTGATGAAAGAGGCAGGCTGGAAATGAGCCAGGAAATGAAAGAGAGAGATGCCAACTGTGTTCCATTCCAGTGTGAGCACAGACAGGCCACAGAAAATGACAGGACGATTGACTGATATCCCCCTGGGCTGCAAAAGTTTCAGAATAGCTAGCATAGCATAGCATAGCATAGCAGTAATAACAGAAATTAAATATAGGTGGTTTATAAATATTGGGAAAATAATTTGGGATTAATCTGAGGAATTGTTTTAGACTGTTGGAATTGTTAGGAATAATAAACGGCTAAATGGAAAGATTTAAAGTGGAAAAGCCACACTGCATCTTGGTAGAGGGTTTAGTAAGGGACACAGAGGAAGAGGAAGGGGTGTTAGTACCTTTCCTCTTTGATGCACTTGAGAGGGGCGTCAGAGATATCCAAGCTTTTACTGAATATAGTTTTACTACAGCGGGAGACAAAGTGAACACACAGTCAGCGTTTGCACGCAACGTTCAACAATATA
>JAQMYF010000007.1:18627304-18640948 GCA_030014195.1 Neosilurus mollespiculum
GAAATGAACCAGTAGATACGAGGTTAAAGTGCACAATGTCGGTCTACATTTCAGGGAATGTCATTCCATAGCAAATGAATCACGGAGGACTTACAAAGCCCTGCTTTTCAACTTAAGGGGAACTGTGTGTAATTAGACAACTTGTTACTGCATCATTACTTCACAGTACACAGAAGACCTTAAAAAAAAAAAGAGCTTTTGAGTTATATCTTGCTGGTTTCCTTCAACATGACAAGAAACCAGCAATTATTAACATCAGCCTAGAAATTCACAACAAGAATAACAACTGGAGTTTCTGTGTGGAGTTTGCATGTTCTCCCCTTGCTTGCCTCCGGTTTCCTCCAGGTACATCGGTTTCCTCCCACATCATTCCAAATTGCCCCTGGTGTGTAAATGGCTGAGTGTTTGTTGCCCTGCGATGGTAGGCGAGCTGTTCAGGGTGTATCCCTCCTTCGCCCAGTGTCAGCTGAGATAGGCTCCTACCTTCCTGTGACCCTAATAAGATTAAGCAGCTAGGCAAATGAATGAGTGAGAGTGAGAGAATAAAAATTGAACTAAACACAAAGATTACATGTGTGAAAATCAACTGCTTGGAAGATTTATAAGAGACACTGGTACACCAAGACCACAGTACTGAATGAGCAAAAAGTATTTTCAGTAATAAAGGGAATAATACTGAACATTAAGAACACTATCCTATATAACGCTAAGGCAAGCACGGGCGAGTCAGTGATTTACAGCCGCCAGTGGAATTGACTCACTTGTCTTTATCAAGGATGGAAGATCGATGGTGGCAGCAGACAGAATTATTAAAAATGTACTGTATATGTTGCTTCAATTCTCTCACCAAATGCATCACAACACAATGGGTAACATGTCACCAATTCCAAAATCAACTCCACTGTTTTATACTGGAAGATACTATGATGAAGTAAGCTGAGAAGCAGCCAATCCCAGGACATTAGCCTAATTTAAAAAACACATTTATTCGTTTGTGTGTTTATTAATTGGATTGGGATTGCAGCCTCTTGTAAGTAAAAGCAAGGGTAAGTCTGTTGGGCTTTTTAAACTTGAGCCTACTGGCTCATCAGGCTGGAACTTGTCTCTGGTTTCCGTAGCATCAAGATCATTTCCTTTAAATTTATTCTTGAAAACTAAGGGCTGTGAAAGTGGTTGATATCACACAGTAAAAATTTATATATTCTTATAGATAAGTTACTTTCATAATGCATTATAGTTAAATATACACCAATCAGACATATCGTTAACACCATTACCATTAACAGTTTCAACAGTGTGTAACACAGTAGCTTAGTGAGATCAGTCAGCCTTGAGCACCCATTACACTCTTTCCAGCTCACTGGTTGCCCTTCCTTGGACCATCTTTGGTAGGCACTTAGCACTGCATCCCAGGAACACCCCACAATTCCTGCTGTATTGGAGATAAATAGACCCAGGGTTTAAGCCATCACAATGTGACCCTTATGGTGGGGTAGTGGTTAGCTTGTCTGCCTCACAGCAAGAAGGTCCTGGATTCAACTCCATTTGGGTCCACAGTTCAAAAATATACACATTAGGCTAATTCATTCATTTTCTAAACAGCTTAATCCTAATTAGGGTCGCGGGGAGGCTGGTGCCTATCTCAGCCGGCTCTGGGCGAAGGCGGGGTACACCCTGAACAGCTCTCCAGACCATTTCAGGGCCAACACACATTCCAACACATCAGCTTCGAGAACTGACTGATTACTTTTGGCCTTATATAGCCCACTTGTTGGCAGGTGCCGCTGTAAAAAAGATAATAAATTGTATTCACTTCACCTGTCAGTGGTCATTGAAAGAGACTGGTTGTGCAATCCATTCTACAATACCCTTTATATACTTTTATGAGAATGTACTGCAGCCATGTACCTATATCATTACGTGGCGGAAGGTTCTGGTCTTCGTGGCTTGGGTACCTCTCCTTCCGGTCGAGCAACAAGAAATAGATCATCTTCTCCTGGTTGTCACTGAAAAAATCGAAGTGAGAAATAAGATGAGTAGGAAAGACCAAACCGTGCTTTAATGGCTTCTGACCTGTTCGTTCATTTACAATAGTGGACATGAGTCAGAGAGCTGCTGGCCAAGAATGTCCATTTGTTTTGTGACCTAGAATCCATTTTTCTCCTCCTTTACCATGATTTTTGTAATACCCACCCCATCTCTCGCAAGGTTTGTGCGATATATGAATACTACCCTTCAACCAGCTCAGCTCTCATATACAGACTATATATAAAGACCCATAACTGTATAAAAAAATGGGACATTGGCAAATAAAAAAAGCATGAAGCTCCTCAATATAGAAAGCGGGCGCCTCAGAGGAATAGATGTGAAGAGGTAAATAGTGGTACTTGGGGCTAGGGAAATAACAGTAGCACTGCTTCAATGGCCATCATAATGTAACTGCAGTTTGACAAATGACTTGTCCAAAAGGACAAGCTGTGTGTGTGTGCGTGTGCCTGTATTTGTATGTAACCATGTGTGCAAATGGCTTTATATGGGTGAGCAAAGCTAGAACTCGTTCCTATGACCAACCCCCTTTCCATTTTTTCTCCATCTCCTTCAGTGACACTGGGGCACATTTCTGACTTTGATATGAGGTTTAAAGTTCTAGTATGGTTTAAATGTTCGATTAGGCCACAGCCAACTATCTCCAGGTCAGTGCAGACCCACTCACTCATCTGACAGCAGGTCCTTCATCAGCTTGTTCTTGTCTCGGAAGCAGCCGAGTGAGTGCATGCTCTCCAGCACGTCTGGGTCGATGTCTTCGGCCGATGGCAGGCTGCGGATCGCCACCTTCCTCAACACAGGCTGCTCGGGCTCCGGCTCATTCTTTCCCCCACTGGCAAAACAGAGCACAAATTCACAACAGTGCCAACAATGGATCAACCATTGATGTATCGAAATGGCTTTGCTAAAGGACGTGCATGGAAAACTTTCAGACAATTCTAACCCTGGCTTTACACTGGGGCACAATGTCTGCGATTTCCACAATTTGACTGAATCGTGATGACCTTGGGGGGTTGTGGGATCAAATCCTGATGATCTTGAGGAAACTTAGTGGATTTGTGATGATCGTGCATCGATTATTACAATGTGTTTCAATTTGATGCCAATTCATGATAGAACTTGGGAATCATAGCAGAGTGCAGTAGAGCTTAACAGACTTTAACAAACCTTAGGCTGATTAAAATATATTCCCTTTTTAATAGAGAAATGAGGTGACTGTTGAAGCCCAAAAAGCTTTTAAAGCTCACCATAGGGAAAGTCACTAAAGCTATATAATAAAATCAAATCAAATCAAATCAAATTTATTTGTCACATACAAATTATACACAGTACAATATGTAGTGAAATGCTTAGTACGACTGTCCAGAATGTAAAGAATAAACAAGGAGATCAGGTAACAAGGAGAAAAACAAAAGAGCAAAGGTCAGATAAATATGAAATCTCTATAGAAAGCAAAGGGATACAATACACCCTAGATGACCACTCTTTTACATGCAGATGTACATTTAACATGTATTTAACTCTGAACAACTGTCTATAGAACAGCAGCCTTGCAGTTCCAAAAATCTTTAGAAAATAACTATTTCAAACAGAACTAAACCAATCTACAATCACAATCACAGCATCTAACATGGAATCGCCTTCTGTGTCGTTTTTACGTTGTCTGAGGCGTTTTCCGAGGATTTGAGAGTGGGTTTTCAAAGAAAAAATAAAATGATGCGGTGCCAATTTCCGGTTGCAGGTGCTGATGAGAAAACAGGATTTTTAAAAATCCAGCCTTAACAGATTGTAACAGACCTTGATGCGCCATCAAAGGAGATCTTGATGAACTTGAAAACATGATTCGTTTAACTTTCATCTCTTGGATGCCCCCTGCCTCCTTTTTATAACCCAGTCGTGCTCCATGTGTGCTCATAAATCATGGAGCTCCACGCTTTTTTGAATCGCAGAGATTGTGGACATTGTGCTCCAGTGTAAACACAGGGTAAAGTACTGTGAGTGTTTTAAATCAGTAGTAATATATAAATATATAAAATGGACAGTCCTCCAAAGTTTTCAGCTTGTAATCAAACATTCGAGACATTTCAGAGATTAGGGGTTTGTCAATGGTAAAAACATTTTTTTTTAATTGATAAATGTGTTCTTAAACTGAGATCCATGTCATCAAACATGACTGTCTGTAATCTTACACAACTTTATTTAAATCTATTACATATTAACCTTCATTAAGAATTTTTTCATGAGTTTCCCTCATGGGATCAATAAAGTAAATCCATCCATTCATCAATCTATCCATCCACCCATCCGTCTACTTAACCACTTAGTCCTGATCAGAGTGGCATTTGATCCAAAGGGAATATACTCCAGAGAGGATGCCAGCTCTTCACAGGGCTTCACTTTTATCCTTAACCCCCTCTAGGAGATGTCTCCCAATTTATGAGGTATTATAATGTCTGTGTGAAAGATAATGTAGTTTCAGCTTAAATTTGTAATTTCTATTCAAGCTGGAAATATGCAAAACTTCTCAAAGACTAAATCTGCTTCTCATAAGTTCAGCCACACTGCCTGGCTAAAAAAAAAAAAAAAAAAAAATCCCCACACTTTAATATTTTGTTGGGCCACCTTTAGCCTTGATTACATTGTGTAATCGCCATGACATTGCTGCTCCAGTTGGTCAGATCAAGGCTCTGCAACATTAATGTGGCAATAAAATGAAGTCAGCTGATGACCTGAATATAGTGAATGAGCAGGTTATCACATCAGTGGACCTTTTCTTCCTTGATGGCACGGATAAAAGAAATTGAGGCTCGTTGCGAAAGAGAGGTTCAGGAAGCATGAAGAATAATTTTTACACATGAACTGGCAAAACAGAGTCCTGACCTTAACCCTATTGAAAGTCTTTGTAATGTGCTGGAGAAGGCTACGGAATGGTTTGATTTCCCCATCATCATTTCAAGAGGTTGTTGAAAAATGAAGCCAAGTCTGGATGGAAATAAATGTTGTGATGTTGGACGTTTGGCAAAATACCATAACATGCTGTAATCAAGGCTTAAGGTGGTTCAACAACATATTAGACTTGTTTTTTGGCCGGGCAGTGTACACTTCATACATCATTGTATATACACGCTTTAGGGCAGAGTAGGATGATTTGTAGAATGTATTGCTCTTCAGGAGAACGGTTTTTGATTTTTGTATTCTTTGTGTGTAGTGTTGCCATCTGTGAGAAAACATGGCAGAGTGATCCAGCAGCCAAAAGCATATGGATTCTGCTGAAACTGTTCGTGACGAAGGGGTCTGTCGAGAGGAGGGCCGGGTGGCCATGTGACATATGACGTGTGACTGTCTTTGACCCCAGAGAGGTTTGGAGTCAGGAGAGGGCCTGTCAGCCACCCACATCTCCTAATGCTCTGAACACACACTCTCTCTTTCTTTCTGTCTCCGTCTTCCTTTCTCGCTTACACACAGACACACACACACTCAACAGGTTCATGGGCATATGAGCAAAAAGATAAAGCCCTCCTGGTCCCACAGATCCTTGTCCTTGTTAGAGCTATTTATCTCCCCAACATACACACACACACACACACACACACACACACACACACACACACACACACACACAGAGAAACAAGTAGACAACCACTACACACTTGCAACTCCATTTCCCGAAACACTTCCACTCTTACATGGCATTATGTTGAGTACACACACTAGCATTTTAGCATTGGTTTTAAACCTGATTGCACTGTTGCAAATCAATCTTCTGGCTTTCAGCAAATTCTCTCACTTTCTCCATTACTTCTCACACACACACACACACACACACACACACAAACACAAAATCAAACAAGAGATGAACTTACATATACCACGTGTGCTTCTGGATCTGTTCTAACTGCAGAAGAAAAACAACAAGCAATCAGTCTCATATCTTGAAGCATCTTCATCACATTTCCCAGTATCTGACAGGGTCAACTACAAGGCAGGAGAGATCATGCTAATGAGGGCATCCTGATACAAAAGGGTCAGCAGATAAAAGCGAAGGTTAAAAAGGGGCACAGAAAAGAGATGGAGTAACAACCTAATCAGAACTAAGAAAGTGATGATCAGCGCTACTGTGACAAATGATGTGCAGCACAAATATGAAAGCACTGAAGATGTCCAATCAGCATTTGAATGACTACTATTAAAAGAAAGCAAGTGCAGTATGGTTCATAGTAGTGTGTGTGTCTGTATTAGGATCCAGCCCTTGTCTCCTAATTCTCTTTGTGGTGTGTCCTGTGTTTTCCCTCCCTTGTGAGTATGTGTCTTGTCTGAGTTTTGTGTGTCTAGAGGATTGGACACGGCTTCCTGATTACTCCACTCACCTGTTTCCAATTATAACACATCTCCTGCAGTATAAAACCTGGTTCATTCACTCTACACTCCCATCCACTCCACTCCACTCCTGTCCTGTCCTGTCCTGTGTGAACGCCTCTGCCTGCCACTGTGCACACTGAAACCCTGCTGTTGCCCAGTCCTCCTCAGCCTTGAAAAGACCCCATCTCAAGGACTTTATTTGTGATTTCATCTAACTCAGATTGTTAATAAAGAAGCCTTTTTTTGAACTACAGTCTGTGTTTCTCAGGGTACTGTATTTGGGTCCAGCCTCTTGGTAAAACACTAACAGTATGTGTTTCAAGTTAAATTGTCAAATACAGGTAACAATTGAACATCACTACTAGCAATAAAATTCTTAGAATTCTTGTGTGTGTGTGTGTGTGTGGCAGTTTCACTGATATGAGTTTGTATGTTGAAATTATAGAATGTTTATTCACTATGAATGCAAACAATATTCCAGTTTGTGCGCCTTTTCCAAAAAGGACAATATTCCAACTAAGTTAACTAAGTTGTTTATAATGAAAACATATTCCACTAAAATTCCTGTTCACTGTTTAGCCATAAATGGTTCCATCCCTGTAGATATTTAGTTGGTTTTACAGTGTAAAGCTGACTGTAAACAGTCAAGGAATTGTGAGTTGAAACTATCGTAAAAAGCCCAATCGAGACACGTATTACTAATGCACTGTATACATTTCCAACGAAAGCTCCTAAATCCGGAATAATACCAAAGTATCCTGCATGGGGGATATAATCACACAGGGACTATATGGATTTTAAACTTTTGTTGTGGAAAAATTAAACAAAATGCAATAGATTTTATAGACTGCTGTCAATAGAGAAATAACATTTATGTATTTGTCCTCGTATGTCATGCTTCAAAAGAGGTTTTAAAAAGAGGACAAAGAAAGCATGAGTCTGATCTTTGAGGAAGGGTGGAATGATGGCATAGTGATTAGCATGTCTGCCTCAGAGCAAGAAGGTTCTAGGTTTGAGTCTCAGACTTAGGTGTTTCTGTGTGGAGTTTGCATGTTCTCCTGGTGTGTGTGTGGGTTTCCTCCAGGTCTCCGGTTTGCTCCCACAGTCCAAAGACATTCACATTAGGCTCACTGAATGTTCTAAATTTCCCCTAGGTATGAACGGCTGTGTGTTATGTGTGTGTGTGTGTGTGTGTGTTGGTCTGGCAGGCTGTATAGGATGTACCCCTCCTTCACCCGTGGAGTGTGGAAATAAGTATCTTGGACTTGTCACATAGAGTAAATATGTGTAAGTGTGGGTGCCTGGGAGCATGGGTGCTCCCCCGGTGATTGCAGGCAAGGCGGCCCACCTAGCCGGGCTTTGAGGACTCTGGTCTGGGTCAAACTCGTCGTTAGTTTCTGAAAATTGACGGCCACAGTAGAAAATTTCAGTTGGGTGCAATCTGGAATCTTAATGCTGGATGCCGCCAAATCTTACACACTGCTGCTTTAAAAAGTACCCTGTGACATCAAAACACGCTGTACAGAGCTCTATCAAATCTTTAAGGTTTCCTCTCTGTTCATGAAATGATGATGTACATATATTGAGACACACACACATGCGCACGCACATACACACCGTTTTGAAAGTATTTTGTTGGTTAGGAGACAAAAAAGGTAGCTCTGATCAATAAAATGTATTTAGTGTATATTGAGATACTCCAATCCTCAGTCAGATATTCATTCCAATGCCTACATTCTGTTTTCTAATAATAATAATTTTATGTCCCATATCTTTACACACATCATATGTCCAGCAGCTGTTTCCAGTAAGGCATTAAAACCCAGTGAGTCACTGACTTGTGTAGCTCTGTGATCTCAGCATTCACTGAGGTGCTGGCATACAAATTCAGCACAAAGGTACAAAGGGTCAGAATGTCACTGGAGGTGTGTGTGTGTGTGTGTGTCCGTGTGTCTGTGAGTATGTCAGGAGGCTACGCTCTCTACCGCAGCATGCACTGTGAGTCATAAATAGAGTGGCCAGTAAGAAAGCAAGCATCACATTCTTGCTCTGTTTCTTCCCATTCATCATTATCAGCACGTACATCTTTCTTAGAACCAAATCAACTGCAAAGTAACTGCAAGCAAATCAAAGTAAATTTCTCAAAACAGTTGTTTTCCTTTGGCATGTATGTTCAAACACAAAGCGGTGCACCTCGACATTGTTACTCCAACATATGCTGCCTCTGCTTACCTTAAACTTATTTACACTTATTGAGAGAAAATGATGCTCGGCAGACGTGAACATTTTACATGCAGTGTGGACAGAACCGCACATCTCACTGCCGAAACAATGGTTAATAACTTTCTGACTTTGGTTAAGAATGCAAACATGAAGCTACATAATTATATACTTGTTAGTTCCTGTTATTCTGTATTAGTCCTGCGCTAGCCAAACATCATTACATTATATTAGTTAGCAGTTTTTTTCAGTTTTTTTCAGTTTCTGGGCAACAGTATACAGGGTTGGGTACACACTGGAGGTTTTACTTGCCCGGTGGGCTAGCTAATGAATTTAAGATTTATCCATGATGATGATAATAGCAGTTTTCTCATTTGCATGTATTATGTATTTGAAAGTTACGCTCGAGTATTTGGTTAATATGATCCTTAATTACTTAGCTTTTTTAATCATGTAATGTTTTCATGACAAATCATAATTGCATGCCTGTGAAGTGTAAGGACTCCAGAAAAGAATAGATTGCATTATTAAAGCTGCCATCAGCACCATTTTAAAGCTAATTAACATGCAAATGACCCAATTACTATTACCATACTCCATTTACATACACAACTCAAGCTTGGAAATGGACAACAAAATTCAGACCTGGATGCCTGGGTGCAAAAAATTAAGTGGGAAACTTGGTCGACCTAAAAACAACTTAAGATACGCTGAAGAAATCACCAACTTTTTACATTCAATAAGGAATAGCTTACCGTAAGCCGTTTGCTAGCGTCCACCTCTATCATTCCTCGTAGAAGGTTCTGGCAATCTGGAGGAATGAAGTGTGGCATGTGAAACACTCCCAGCTTCACTTTTTCTAACAGGTTTCGTAAATTATCATCATCAAATGGCAGAGCTCCCTGCAGAAAAACGCAGAAATAAGAACCAGTGAATATAACCAGCCAAATGTAGGTCAGCAGAGAATATTACAGCATCAATCAGGACTGCTGGAAAAGAAAAACACTAAATAAGACATGATTTCCCCAAGATTAGACACAATGCCTGTTTCATTTCTAATGATTAGAGACTCTGAGACACCGTGCTGCATATCAAGTTACGTAAACACAATCATTTTAGCAATTTTCCACCTTGAAATGCTGTTGATGACATAAAGCCCGGTCAGTGAAGAGCTCTGAGTAACATGGAACGTAAATGACCCAAAAGACTGTGGTGGTAAGCTTTTCTAAAAATGTAATGAGTTTCACAATTAGCTTAGCCTAGCACCGCTCTGTTAAACGAGCAGTTCATCAGTGGCACTGACACCCTACAGACGTGCGTGTTTGATGAATAGTTGCTTCGTGGCGACGCCAAGCTCATATAACTGATGATCAGAAGGCGACCTAACTACAGGGGAGAGAAGCTGTCAAACACAATCAGACAAATAGTGTTATAATCGACTGAGCTCTGTGGCTATGCCACATTCACAGCTCCCAACACACACTATCCTCTACATTTCTGCTCACAAAAACAAAGACATATTTTTAGAGAAATTGACCCTAGGAAAAGTAAAGGAATGCAGAGGACAATAAAATCAGGTGTCCACACACATCACATTTCTGGCATTTGGCAGACACCCTTATCCAGAGTGACTTACATTTATCTCTTTTATACAACTGAGCAATTGAGGGTTAAGGGCCTTGCTCAAGGGCCCAACAGTGGCAACTTCGGGGAAACTGGGTCTTGAACCCCTGACCTTCGGCTCAGCAATCCAGAGCCTTAACCACTAAGCCACCACTGCCCACTCAAAAGTCTTTGGCACAAGCAGTGAGGATTTTTTTTTTCCAATTCTAACAAGAGTCTGTGTATTTATTTAGGGATTCACAATCACCACCAAGTAATTAAACAAATATATTCCAATGGATCTAAATCTTTAGAGAGGGGAGAATTAGAGAGTAAAATGGGATAAGACAAGGAAGGGAAGAGAAGCAAAGGGAAGAAAGGAAAAGAATGGAAAGGAAAGGAAAAAGAAAGAAATTGTAGAATTTGGGAAGGGAGGAAAAAGGGCAGGAACAGAACAAACAAACAACTAGCAGGGAAAAAGTAAAGGAAGGATAAAGGGTCCAGTAGGGAAGAGTAACAAAAAAGGAAATGAAAGAAACTGGCAGAAAAAAAGGAAATGGAAACAAAAGAAAAGGAAAAACATGATTGTTCATTTTCTGAAACGCTTAAGCCTAAATAGGGTCGCGGGGAGGCTGGCTCCCATCTCAGCCGACTCTTGGCGAGGGCAGAGCACATCCTGGACAGCTCACCAGGCCATCGCAGGACAGAAACACGCTGACTGCAATGCAGACTACTCTTGACGAAAGTCAGAAATGGTTCTTCAGACAGTGAGAGACATGGATTGCCTTTGATAACCCAGTTGGCTGTACTGGGGGGACAGCAGTGACAACCCGGTGACAGTGGGGCTTGAACCACCAACTTTGAAATCAGCAATCCAGCACCCTACCACCGGGTCACCACTGCCCAAGGAAAAACATAAGAGAGAGAAAAGAAACTGACAAGAAAACATAAAGGAACAAAAAGAAAGAAACTAAAAGAGAAGTAAAGGAGTTTAAACAGGAATTTAATCTTTCTGCTGCGTTAGAAATGCAAAATTAAAGTTGCACACACAAATGTGTTGTTGTTCCGCCTTTGCTTACAGCATGTAATCGTCATGCCATTGTTTCAACAAACTTAAGCAACATAACATTTATTTTCATCCAGTGCTGGGTTGATTTTTCAATGACATCTTAAATTGATGAGGGAAAAACTGAACCACTCCATAAAGTCTTCTCCAGCACTTCCCTAAAACTTCCAATAAGGTTAAGGTCAGAACTCTAGGGTGCAAAAGGGTGAAAATGATTCCTCAACCACTTGTTCATTATTTGAGTCCCCATTTTATATCAGTGCTATCAGGGAAGAAAAAGTGCACTGATGTGATAACCTGCTCATTCAGTACATTCAGGTCATCAGCTGACTTCATTTTATTGCCACATTAATGTTGCTGAGCCTCGACCTGACCAACTGGAGCAAAAATGCCATGGAGATTACATGCTGTGATCAAGGCTAATTGCTCTCCATTAAATATTAGAGTATGAGATTTTTTTGGCTGGGCAGTGTGTGTTATGAGGTTAGAAGGTCATAACTCATAGAAGGAAAGCACTGAAACATGCAACTCAACATTTTTGTCTATGAATGGGGGTGTGCAATTAACACTAACAAACTGGTTTAAAAATAATATTAGTGACTATTGACCCATGGCTGTACACAAGCTTTCTCTGAACTGCTATAATGAGACTTCAAAAAGTAAAATTAAACTGAATTTTTCACCATTAATGACAGATGTGTTTTAGATTTGCACTGTAAAATATTGAGATTGAGTGCTTTTTAATTTATCTATTCATTCATCTTCAGTATCTGCTTTATCCTGGTCAGTGGATTCATATTCCATCCTGGGAATACAAGCTGAGAATGGGATGATAGTCCCCAAAAATTTTTAAAGGTAAATGATGCACTAAAGATTAACCAGACCAGAACTCACCACCAGTAAAGCAAACAGGATGACCCCACAGCTCCACACGTCTGCTTTCCTCCCATCATATTTCTCTCCCTGAGAATAGAGAGTAATTAGAGGCTCCCTAGAGCTTTTATATAGAAAATGTCATTAGCTGTGTCAGTACACATACTCACCCGGATGACTTCAGGACAGGCGTAGTGAGGTGACCTGTTGAGTGAAGGAAAGTACATGAGTCGTATGTTTACCTTTGACATGTCAGATAGCAGGGATTGATAATTGTAAGACTACTGAAGAGCCTAACAGCGAGTCAAATATCCGAGTAAGTCCTTTATTATGCGTTGCCGTGTTCACCAATCATCTATCTGTCTAAAATAAACCGCGAGCTCAGGATTCGAGGTGCTTTTGCTGATCGGATCCTGTTAACACTATGAGAAAAAGATGCTTCGTTAGACAGATTTCTGCCAGACCCTTTCAAGAGAAATAACGATAATGTGTGAGTTCCTGGCTAGCTGTCAAGCCTCACGATAACAAACGCACCAGCTGACATCCTCAACGACTTCACACACACACAAGCAGAAGGTTATGCTAATATACGCTTGTGCTTGCAAGTGATGTCTCATTATACAAATAGATTCAACATTAGCTACACCGAGACAGCAAAGCAATGCAAAAAAATATTCCCTTCCAATCAGAAAGAGCTCCTGCTACATTTCGAATGAAGAAAGACACTAATGCTCTATTCGAAAGGGATTAGTTTTACAAAAGGAGTTGGCATTATGTAATTATTACTCAAATATCTCTTTGATTTAAGTCTGAATCTATTGTGTCAGTATTTTTAACAGAATTGCTTTGATGCACATTTGTAAAAAAAAAAAAAAAAAAAAAAAAAAAAAATTACACTCGATTTTCTCTTATCGTATATATGTACAGTAGAAATAGCTCCAGGAATTCCATATCCCATTCAATCTGTCACTTTTGTAACGATTCCATTATTCTCTGTTGGAAACGAGTTTCTGCGCCTGTGGAGATCAACAAGAATTACTAAAGACATCATCCAGGATGATTATGAAGCGGATATACTGTATGTAAATAAAGCTTATGTCCAAATAACATTCAGGTCTCTAATGTCAATGCGCATTAAAGTAATAAGTCATGAGAGAGTGTGTGTTATAGTGATGTTATCACAGGTGAGCATGCTCTTAATGCTTTCATAAAATCACCAAAATGTACGTGATTGACTTTATGATCAATAAATCATGAAGTCAATTATGCTGTGATCAATTCTTCTATGCAATGTAGTCCATTAACAGGTCAGGACTGTATGTCAAATTGTACATGTGTATGTCCACGAATCCCAGTATAATATTTCTGACAGCAATCCAATGGCCTATTCTTTTTGAAAAACAGCAATGATTCTTTTACATGCCTCTCACCACAGACAGTGAGAGACATGGCTGGCCTTTGATAACCCAGTTAGCTGC
>JAQMYF010000007.1:18656433-18666993 GCA_030014195.1 Neosilurus mollespiculum
AGTGCTCGATACGTCGAAGTAGAGAGAAACAGTCTTGTCGGGATAAAATTGTATTACTGTTATTTTTTCCCACATACTATATATATATATATATATACACACACACACACACACACACACACACACACACACACACACACATATACATGTAGAGTTTTGAAACCTAATTATGGTCACTCAAATGGAAAAGCAGTAATATAAATACCTGAAAACGTAGATTAATGGTTTCTCTTGAACTCGTTGTTTTATTATTTTATTATTTTGTTTGCATAATCAATAAGATTCGGCATTTTCACACTTTTATTTACTTATTTATCTATTTTATTTTATTTTATTTTCACTTTTCAACAGCTTCAAACTAAAGTTTTCTACATAATGATCTGATTTTAATATTTTATTTCAAATAAAGAGTGGCAAAGGCTTGAAAGGTTGTGATTTAGAAATGCCAGAAGCCTTTCACACCTAGTAATACTATATAAGAGAGAAGCTGTACTACCGAGAGCTTCTTCTACCCAGATGCCATGTTGAGGTAACACAGTGCTTTGGCTTACTTCATAGAAAAAAACATCTGGATATCTTGATGGCATTGTAATTGAAAGCCCCTGGGTATGAATGCATTAGTAGAGAGCACAGATGGGCAATGTTCATGCTGACTTTCCATCAGTTTCGGCTCCTGCTATTGCTAGAAACAGAGGAAACCCTTACACCCTTTCCATAGTAACAGTTACTTAACCTGCATTAGAATTAACAGTTATGTGCCAAAGGCAAGGTGGGTGTGAATGAATATTTAATTTAGCAACATCCACTGAGCCAGAGGCGCATAATTGTTTTGTATATATGAGGGTGGGTTGAAAAGTTCATAGGCTGACCATGATGCAATGGTTTAATTTGACTAATTGCAGTTTCTTCCATTGGTGTTGCAGCTCTTGGATCCCTTTGGTATAGAAGCTCTCAAATTTCATTACCTGGCAACAGTCTTTCTTAGTCAGCCAATTACCTTTTACGCCAACTCTCGTCCCATGCAGGAAGATAAAAAAGCAAATTAAAACAAACTTTACAGATTATTTTTACACATTTTAACCATTACAGAGGCAAGTCAGGTGAGCTTAGCACACTCTGAGCAGAACTAAGAGCTTACAGTTAGTTGACAGCATCTTATTTAGTATACTGTCCTATTACACGGAAATGTAAGTAAACCACAAGAAGTATACTTATTCAAAGGTTTAGTATATACTATGCGGAAACACAAGAAAAGCAAACTAAAACAAGATTTGAATGGTTTATCTGTGATTACATGAATGCATTATCTAGCCAGGATAAGATTTTATAATCCCGGGACAGTAAACCCACCACACTGCACCGTTCCCATGTAGAATACGTTAATATTGTTTCAACACTGACCTGAGAAGAAGTGCAGAAACTTTGGGATGTCTGTCCATAATAAAAGTAGAGTTATATATAACTGTACTGGGATTTAAATCTAAAATGGATGTGGCCTGTTTTTTTTTTTTTAACGAACACTACCACTGTTAACACCAATAGTTCTTCAACATTAGCTCTATTACGCCCTGATTTTCCCCTGATTCCCCTGATTTGCACTAGTTAGTAGACTGGTAGTGGTAGTTGGTTAGTGCGCAGTAAGTACAAAAACTAACAATAAACCAAATAAAAACGAACAAAATTCAAAATAGGAAAAGCATGAAAATATAAATTAAACTAATTAAAAATTCAAAAACTACAATAACTCTGCAGAGTGTCTTCTACAAGAGTGCTGAATGTTGGAGGGTAAACTTCCCTTTATAAGCCTGAGGGCAGGATGCGGCGTTCTAATAAAGACTGGGTCGATTTTTAACTCATGCTTATACCTTAGCCTCACTCATTCATTCGATCATTCATTTGCCGAACCGCTTAGTCAAGTAGAGTTACAGGAAAACTGGAGCCTATCCCAGCTGACTCTGGGCGAAGGCTGGGTACACCCCAAACAGCTCGCCACACACACACACACACACACACACACAACCATCTCACTGACATCGAGGGGCAATTTTTTAAGGCCAATTAGCCCAATGTGCATGTCTTTGGAACGTGGGAGGAAACCCATGCAAGCACGGGGAGAACGTGCAAACTCCACACAGAAACAGCCTCGCTGAGCCCGAACTCAAACCCAGGACCTTCTTTCTGTGAGGTGGATGTGCTAGGCTCTATGCCCCCATTAGCATCACTCCCACAGTGAAAATTGATCTACCATAATAAACAGAGGCAAAATACGTTCTTATAGGCTGTATTTACATGCAAAGACTTTCATAAATCTGAAAAAAATTGCTCTGGTTGAGTGCAGAGAGTAGCATTTAGCATCAACAATACCATAACATCGAAAAGCCTGAGAGTCCTTTCAAAATGGGACAAATTAGCTTTAAGCCAAATCACACTGAAGCATCAAAATGATGTTCTACATGTATTCTACATGTACCAGATACACTGGTACAAGCATTTCACTGCCATGACTGCATCCATGGTGCCTTATGTATTACATGAAGTATTTTTATTACATGTCAAGCAAGCAGGTGAAAAAAAAAGTCATGTCTTCCCCATAGTTCCCAACTCAAGCCTGTACATTTCACTTTCTCTCTTTTCCTTTCCCAGCTAATGCAGGCTACATAAGGGAAAATCATTCCATTATTTCTTTGTAATAGACCATTGCCAAGTATACAACACCACTGCCAATGTCATACACCATCGTCATTAGCAGAAGCAATAAAAGTTTAAAATTTTAAATTGAAAATTGAAAATAAACCCAAGCCATAAAAATTTTGAAACACTGAAAACAAACAAACAAAAAACAATCAATGATCCATCCATCTATCCTTCTATCCATTTGCTGAACCACTTAATCCTATTAGGGTCACCCTAATAGCTTATCTCGGCTAGCATGTCCATCACAGGGCCAAACCACACAACCATTCTCATTCACACTTACACCAAGGGGCAAGTTGGAACAGCAAATTAGCCTAATGTGCACATCTATGTATGAAGGAGAAAACCGGAGTACCTGGAGAACACCCTCAGAAGCACAGGGAGAACATGCAAACTCCACACACAAACGCCCTTGTTGAACCCAGGATTTAAACCCACCACCTTCTTGCTGTGAGGTGGACATGCTGACCACTACACCCCGCTGGTGCCACATCAATGATCATTATTTTAAATATTTGAAATTCAAGATTCTGTACTATCTCCAGGTTCCTATATAAATGTAAGCACACATGTAATATTTATAATCTTAATTGAATAATAGGTCATATGTTCTTCATGCCGATCTTCTATTAAAGCATGGGTTGATGATGGATTTGATCTAAATGGATCTCAAAGTTTTGACAAACTTGCGGAGCCAGCTTTTGTCCACACCGCCTTTAAAGCCAAAATATAGCACACCAAATAAGAAAAAAACTCTGGCACGGTTCAAATATTTTTTTTTTTTACTCAGTTTGTTGTCAGTGATGTAACTTGTAATGATATCTGTTGGATCAATCTAGAAAAGAATGCAAAAAAGAAGCCTTTGTGTCCTCAATGAAGGATTTTCATTCTATTCAGCATTTCAATCAAGTTATTCACAAGATGCTGGTGGAAAAACAATCCTGCCGGGAAAACATTAAAGGTCTCCCCTTAACTTTCCTTTTCTAAAATCAACTGTCTCTCAGGTCTAACTAAAAACATCAGTAAAATGATAATGCATCATGCTATAAAATATAAACAAGCACAACACAGCTGGGATCTTTAAAGCACTGGAGGCCAGTGTTCTGGTTCACTGCAGTAATAGGAGGACAGGAAGAGACAATACTCACCATATGGAGTGACTGTGGCAGAAATCCAGAGCAGAGATGATCTGTCTGAAAAACTTGCGTGCCTCTTTGGGTGTTAATCTCCCCTTCTTCACCAGGTAGTCAAAGAGTTCTCCTCCAGACACGTGCTCTAGAACCAAATACCTGCAGAGTGAGAAGAGACAGAGGCCGATAACATGAGAGGGATCTTCAAGGAACAAAAGGAGACAAGACATATAAAAAAGATTTACAAACAGATACAGAAACAGAAAGACATGTGAACAGACACTGAGAGATACATGGAAAAACAGAAAAGACAGAGAAAGACAGCGATATGCACAGAGATACACAGACAAAGATGGACAACCTCAGAGATACAGACAGACAAAACACAGGCTAAAACAGACAGAGTGACTGACAAATACATAAACACAAGAAAACAAAAATGGATGGACACACACGCGTGCGCGCGTGCACACACACACACACACACACACACACACACACACACACACACACACACACACACACACACACACACACAGAGACTGACTGACTGACACAATAGACTGACTCACAAGTTGCTTTTACAGAGGCACTTGTGTCCAGAACAAGTTACCCCAGTGCAACTGCCTGTGTAAAAACATTTTGTTCCGGAACAGCTTGACACTAGTGGGTGCCACTGGCTCCACTTTTCGAGGTGGCGCCAGGTATTCCAGAACATCTTGTTCTGGGTGCAATTTGCCGTTTGAACACAATTGAGGGTTCACATGTGTGTGGTAGCGTCCACCAAAGATATTAGGTAGTTTTTTTTCTTCAGTGGTTTGTGTTATCGCATCAACACACACACAAAAAAGTGATTTGCTCATTTCTTTGGCTTTCTTGAAACATTCTGAAACGATTTCGGAGACAATTTGTTCCCATTGCCCATGTAAAAGCAGTTACAGACAGATGGATATACACAGACAGACAAACATACGATCCGACAGCCAGACAATCAGGCATCTAGACAATCCGACAGACAGAAAGACAGAATGAAAGACTTCTTCCTTGAAGATTTTATCAGCTACCTGTTGAGGACTTGAAATGAACACCTCTGATATTGACGTAAGTGCGCAGACAGGGAGCAGAATGGTTCCCTGAAGCCTACAGCACCAGCGCTGTCACATCTTTGGATGAACCCAAGAAACAAAACTACAAGAAACTCATTCATTTCTGCAGGGACGCAAGAGCGTCACGGCTTTCATTAGATCAAATAATGTCCTATCCAGCAGCCTTATGACTACAAGATAAATGGAAGGAATGAAATCAACAGTGGGGAGTTGTGGGAATCCACAGTGGGAGACACTGGGACAAAAGATTTGGTGGATTTGGAGTTGGGATTGCTTTCCGTACAGGTAAGAAAAAATGAAGTTACTCGGTTCTGACAGTTTGTCACTGGAGTTTCCGCACTGAGAAGACAAGACAAGATATGCAGCGCTCTGCTCTACAGCTGTGTGTTAGAGTGAGTTAAGCTGGATTTCAGCTGTGTTTTAAGATTATCACTCATCACTCTGTACGAAGTAATCCCAATAGATTCCTGAAGGAATTTTAGAACAGACTGTCTGATAACATTCTTCATGTCACACTAAAGATCCTTTGGTGTTAAACATGCAAGGTCATGCAAGATCAAGTGAGACTGAGGTAATATCCATTAGCATGTTTGAGTTAGATTTTACTATTTTCCCTTCTGTATCTGTAGCTCCCTCATGAGTTTGTTGGGGGCATTTCAACAAGCATTGTCACAACATTTGTACGATGTAGTTTTTGTGTAAAATATTTACAGATGCCACAATACCCCCTTTTTTTCACCACATCCCCAGTTAAAAAATATCTTATCCATATCCAATTTTTTTCTTCTCCACATTTTCTCCCCTAATTTTAGTCATATCCGATTTCCACCCGTGAAGTGTTGCCTTCCCTATCACACAAACACCACCAACCAGGAAGGAGCGTAAGCATGCACTTCCTCCTCCGTGACAGGCAATGCTGCCCCCACCCTCTTTTTGAACTGCTGCGCATGCGTATTTGGGGGCGGCCTAACACACCGGGAGGGAAAGCAATATTCGCCCCCTCATACGAATGAGCCCACAGATGCCCATGATTGGCTGGTGATTTCTGTGAGTAACAGGGAAGTGAGAGTATGTCATCCCTCCCTCCCGTGAGAGCTCGGCCAATTACCTCCCATGGACTCCCGGTCATCCGAATCCAATTTTAATCCTTTTTATTATTATTATTATTATTTCTTCACAATAGGATCCACAATATTTTTGTCCCTTGTGCAGAGATGTCTCCAGGATCTCTGAATCTTTTGCTGATATTATGATATGATATGAAATAATTATATTACATTTATTAATCCATAATATGGAGACAGTTTTTTGCTAATTGGCTGTTCCAAATTGTCCTTAGGTGTGAATGGTTGTGTGTGTGTTGGCCTTGCGATAGATTGGGTGTAGCCTGCTGTCGCCCACTGTCACTGACAGCTCTGCTTGACCCTAGTAGGATTAAGTGGTTCAACAAATGAGTGTCTGTTTTTTTTTTTCCAGATTGAGGGACTGCTACCCAGATGCTCTTTTTATACCCAATCATGTTACCTGACCTGTTGCCAATTATACAAATTAGTTGCGACATGTTCCTCCAGCTGTTTCTTTTTAGTACCACTTACTTTTAGATTCACAGGGTTTTTTTTGCTGATATCAGGCTGATACTAACCAGCTTATTGGATTCGTTTCATCTCTAGAAAATTTCAGATGATGCCAGAGGTTTGTCAGCAATCTTTGCTCACAGGCTTTTGTGAGTGAGCTCATCTAACAACACAAATCTCAACCAAAGAACTCACACACGCATAAAAAAAGAAATCATATAAAATAAACAAAGGTTCAGAGAAAAGGAAAGAGGCAGGGAGTGAATGATGTTCATTCCTGCTGGCAGGAAAGACAGACGGGTGCGTAGCCACTGAAGTTTTCAGTACACTGCCAGCTGAACTTATTCCTTCATTTGATTTCGCACCTGCACTGGCAAATTGAATCTTTGGAGTTTAAAGCTGCTCTCCGATCTCTACATTATCCTTTGGCCTTTTGTCTCTCTACCCAGAAATTCCTACTGATCTGTAACTCACACAGCCACCATAAATGTCTTTATAGGTTTTATAGGTTCCGCCAGTGGGCTGTCCTGAGCTTTCAGTCACTCTAATACAATATTGTTTCAACTGGTTTCCTTTGGTGGGTTTATTGACTCCTCTAAGCCAGTAGAGGTTAAGCGAGGTAATGCACTCTGACTCTGAGAGCATATGGCAAAGAGCATCAAGGGCTTAAAGTGACATTAAATAAAGAGGATACACCAAAGAAATGCCTATTTTAAATGCTTGCATTGTTTGAATGGAGACGTACCATAATCCCTTGCTATTTCAGCCAATGCCTCAAGGCTCCCACACACACACACACACACACACACACACACACACACACGTTGACTGGGGATGAATGTTATGACTGAGACAATTATCTGGTATAACATGATGTTATTTGATTGTTCCAAAGCATTTAAAGAGGGATTTGTTTGTGCAATTACCTATTATCATATCTGCACAAACTATCAGGGATGTGAATTGAACAGAAAATCCTTTTTAGCATTCATAACATTGATTTGGGAAGGCAAATGAAATCAAACAAAACATGATTATCTTATTTTCGGGGAAGATTGAACATTATCAGAGTGTAAACTCATATTACTTGCTCCGATTGCCTTATACCGCATGTAACAGATCCACAAGGTCAGGTTTAGGACATCATTTCAAGAGATAAAAACCAACACACGAGATGATCTCTATTGATCTAGTCCAGGCAATTTATAAAGAAAACACCTGTCACCATGTACAAATATTTGAGGCTGATATTTAAGACCAGATGCTGAATGTTAAACATTATTATGATGTTTACATGACCAATCACCTGTATATTCATTAGTAGATCCCTGCCTGCTTTGAAAGAACACACAGGTATATTAAATAATGGTATTTTAATTAGAGCAGCTGTCATCGAACATTATAATTGAATTATACGATCCAGCACTGTGGCTACATGTTAGCGATAACAAATCTTCCAGTCATAGGAAATTAACTATGAGCAAAAATGCAATACTTACAAATACTTCTTATTTTCGTAGACGTCATGCAATTTTAAAACATGTGGATGTTCTATTAACTTGAGAATAGCAATTTCCCGTTCCACCTGTAAAAGAGAGAAGACAGAGACAGCGACATTAATAAGCAATTAGATGCATTTCAATGGATGTGTCACTGCTTTTAAACATGTGGATAAAAGTGCTATAGCATATCTAAACAACAGAGCTTCACCCCAGCATGAACCAAGGGTTACATCACTAAAGATCATGAAAAGTCACGCAAGAGTTCTTTAAGAGAAGGAAAAAAACTTTACGGTTTTGTTCAAAAGTGCAACAATGCTAACTTTTTTAAAGGTGTAAATGCAAGTCGAGGGTGAATGACACAGCAACCTGTTTAACTGTCACATCACACTTTAACATTCAAAAGAAGTCAAATGCTGTAGCTGAGAGTGAAAACATATAAAGGCTATGATGGCTCCTGACTGATTCTCTTTTAACACATTTAAGAGGTAAGCACAGACATATAGAGACACCAATCCAAAGAAGGTGTTCCCACATGTTTGCACTACATATGCCTTTATTACTAGAAGAGAAAACCCGGGATGGTATCAACCAGCATTTCCTTACTTGAACACCCACATATCAAATATCAAAATGACTGGCACCGTTATGGGTTTTGAATAGTTCCCAATGCTACTTGACATGGCCCACCACCTGCATGCCTTGAACAAAACATATGCAGTCCTAACTCTCCTAGTGTGGTGCTACTGATAAAGTTAAAGCAGAGAAATCCTAATTCACTCATTCATTTTCTAAACTGCTGGCGCCCATCTCAGCCGACTCCCCTAAAAATCCTATATACACAAAATTCTTTATTAGTTTATACAGTACATGTTCGTATAGGGGCAGGACGGTGGCGCAGCGGTTAGCACATCCGCCTCACAACAAGAGGAAGGCCTGGGTTTGGCTTCTGTGTGGGGTTTTCATGTTCTCCCAGTGCTTGCGTGGGTTTCCTCCAGGTACTCCAGTTTCCTCCCACAGTCCAAAAACATGCGCAATAGGCTAACTGACCTAGGTGTAAGAGTGAGTGTGAATGGTTGTGTGAGTGTTGGCCCTTTGATGGCCTGGTGAGCAGTCCAGGGTGTACCCTGCCCTTGCCCAGAGTCGGTTGAGATGGGCGCTAAAATTACTGATGAGCTGAACAGATCATTACTTATTATTTTTAATGCACTATTAAGCCTTTAATCAATTTACCCACAAAACTAATCACAGTATAACAGACACTCCATGCCCGTGCTAATATAATTCATTCATTCATTCATTTTCTGAAGCGCTTCATCCTAATAAGGGTCCCAGGGAAGCTGGCGCCCATCTCAGCTGACTCTGGACGGGGGCAGACTACACCTTGGAGAGCTGGCCAGGCCATCGCAGGGCGTAAACACACTGACGGCAACTCAATGGCCTACTCTTTATAAACGGCATGGTTCTTTTACATGCCTCTCACCACAGATAGCGAGAGACATGGCTGGCCTTTGATAACCCAGTTATCCACACTGAGGGGACAGCAGTGACAACTTGGCAATAGTGGGGCTTGAACCCCCGACCTTCGGATCAGTAAGCCAGCACCCAGTAAGCCAGCACTTCCCCCTGCTAATGTAATCAAATCTATAAATACATCTGGAGCAGAAATGCAACAGAATCGATACACTTCGATAGACCCTGCTGTGATACATTGATTTGTCTGCAACCTGAACAGAGCTGAACATCTAAGCACTGGTGGCATGTATGGCATGCACTAAAGTGTGCACAGTCTGACTGCATTTCCCTTGTGGATAAATATGGCCAATGGTTTTGACATGTCCAGCCGAGCCAGCAGGAAAGCCAAAGAATTCTCCAAATTACGAACTAGGAAGAATTTAAGAAGCCAAAGCTGAGGCAGAGATTGTGCCTGTCTCACGATCAGCATTCATCTCTGATTCACATCAGCGTCTTGGGAATAGTTCCAGGATGCACAGCTGTCACATGTGATCACACGATGGAAAGAGAGATATTTTCTGTACTCTTCTGACCCTACCTCACATCATCTCTCTACAAATCTTCTCACACAAATATACGCTCACGTTGTTTCCTACGCACTGCTTTTCACTGTGCCATGTCTGCTCATCAGTAAAACGTTAAAACAGCAGCTGATGAACAAAACACGAAGGTATCAATTTATAGCATAGTCATATAGTTTTCCAGTAATGACATGGGAAATTAGTAAATATGTGGGAAACATTAGTGCTGTTCTGGCTCTATCAAGCCTTTTGAGAGTGATAATAATATATGATCAGAAGCAGAATCAGTTTTATTGGCCAGGTTTGTGAAAACAAACACGGAACATATGTATTTACAGGATACTGAGTACATACAGAGAGGGGCATCGGGACTCAGTGGTGAGCACTGTATTTATGTATGTATACAGCCATGGAAAAAATTTAGAGACCACTTTAATGGATATTCCCCTTATACATACATACATATATATATATATATATAAATCCTGAGTCAATTTTCCGTAAGACAGTGCTCAATACGT
>JAQMYF010000007.1:18671276-18684987 GCA_030014195.1 Neosilurus mollespiculum
ATATATATATATATATATATATATATATATATATATATATATATTTCTATGCAGCTTAATCATAATTAAGGTCACAGGGAGGCCGGTGCCCATGCCAGCAGGCTCTGGTCGAAGACAGGTTATACCCTGAACAGCTCGCCAGGCCATCGCAGGGCCAACACACATACAACCATTCACACTTACACTTAGGGACAAAAAAATAAATAAATTACATATAGTGATACAATGAATCATATTTTGCCATGCAGATTATGCATGCCAGGATGGTCCCTTCATCTTCCTTATGACCACGAATCATAGTATGAACATTACCCCTGATTTTTTATATTGCAAAAACTTTGTCATTTTTCCCAAAAAGAGTTTTCTGTTGGTTAGACCACTCTGGCTCTTAGCTAATTCACAGGAAATTATATATAAGATTTACATTGTACACAACTTTTTTATATTCAGTTTAACATAAATGGATAAAGGTTGTACTTTAAACAATGTTCTTCAAAGAGAAATGTGTTTGTGAGTTTGTAACCTCCAGGGCAGGCAGTCATAGGAAAAATAATTAGCACGGAATAGTAACCATATCATGTTTTATGCTTAACTTGTTTAATCATTATTTTATGAAGCTCTCTTATAAAAAGGGCATAGAAAAAATGCAAACATTGGTAAATTTATGAGCTTAACTTGCCACAGGTTCATTCCACCTGTATACTTTATACTATAATTTTGTAAAACTTGGTTGAGGGTGCCTTGTTTTTAATCAAACAACATGTCATTTTAAGCAGTTGTGAGTGCGTTTTTAATGTTGAGCATGAAATCAGAAGTGAGTCATCAGTAGTGGAAGTCTGATTTATAGCTATGTTGAATGCATGACATAAACTAGTGTGGCATGCTGATGCAGTTCCAGTGCGCTTGCTCCAGCATGCAGAACATTAAATTTAACCCAAAGCATCATTTCACCCCCGATGACAGTTATGACTAATTGCCGTGCATCTGATGCTTAAAATCTATCAATATGATAAACCACATGAAAAGCAGCCCTGCCATATTGAAGCCAAATCATTCACTTGGCATCGTCTTTTGGCCTGTGGGTGAGAAAACTGTGGATTAGTGATCTAGCCACAATGCAACACTCAACATCATGACAGAGGCTCAGTGAAATGGCTCAGCTCCAAACCTTCTCCATCCCTGTGCCAGGAGTGACTAGAAGTGCCAAATGAGGCCAAGCAGGGCTAGTGGCAAGGCCAGAGAGACAGTCTAGGCAAATATAAGGCCAGCATTTTAATATGGCACCTCTAGGGGAGTTAAGTATCTTCCTTGCGCTGCAGACTGTAAACTTTAAGACTTTCTCTGCTCAAGTACACCTACTGCAAATTAGCACATTCCTTTTTCTCCATTCATTAAGACAGAGTTTGCCCAATGCTGCCGAACCTCTCACTGCTCCATCTTGTAGCATTGACCCATTTGCTTCAAATGCCAGCAAGCCATGTCCCTGTGCACCCCTCTCTTGTGAATAGACCAGCGTTAATTACCTCCACACATCTGTGTGCACGCATCCGTCCAATTTCCATACAGCTTCATTACGAAGTTATTACCACAAGTCTGCTAAGTCCTCATCCTGCGGAGCTACTGGGAAACTGGCTTGATCCAGGCTCTGAGGTTTAGCATCGAGAAAGCTAATCAAGCAAGACAAATCGTTAAAATGCAGGAAGGTTACTTTAGCGCTCCTCGACGTGCTCTATTTGTCTCTCACAGGTCACGGAGTGTAGCCATCTGATAATTACCTATAATGTAAAAAAGGCGCACGGGCTAATAAAGAAGAACGTGGACCTCGTTTGCAATGGAGGAATAACCCTGGAAAGATCACACGGCCGCTCGAAGCCAAGGTCGAGCTAGCACGAGAGACTGACACTAATCCAAATTGGTTATTTGACAGAGAGAACAGCGAGATAATTTGCCTTGTAGAATCACCTCAGTTATCATCACTGTGTCGTGATCATTAACCTGAAAAGGGTCAGTTAAAAATGTTCTGTGTAAAATCTGCAACTGGAGTACTTGGAAACACTGCTGCGAGCAGGGCGTTTTCTTCTTTTAAAAGAATTTGGAGACTTTAAATGGCAACAACTGAAACCTTTAACTACTAATAAATGTACATTTTCCAGAGAAAAAGGGCGACACTGTTTAATGACACAACAAAGTGGACAGAATGTGGGCAGAATGTTTTTTAATATTCATTCATTCATTTTCTGAATTGCTTAATTCTTAATTAGGGTCACGGGGAGGCTGGTGCCCATCTCAGCCGACTCTGGGCGAGGGCAGAGTACACCCTGGACAGCTCGCCAGGTCATCACGGGGCAGAAACACGCTGACGGAAATGCAGCCTACTCTTTACGAAAGTCAGCAATGGTTCTTTTACATGCCTCTCACCATAGACAGTGAGAGACATGACTGGCCTTTGATAACCCAGTTGTCACTCCTGTGGGGAAAAGCAGTGACAACCCGGTGACAGTGGGGCTTGGACCTCTACCACAGGGCCACCACTGCCCTGTATTTTAATATATGAACATTTTAACAGATTATGTACATTTATTATTATTATTATTATTATTATTATTATTATGACACAGTCAAGCAGGACATAGCATGGATGCAACATGCACTGGGGTGTCACTGCAGTATTCCGCTAAAGACACTGTGAGGTTTAGTGGTGGTATGCAACAAGTGCCCACTACTATATACATGTGTATAAGCCAGGATTTACCAACCTTGCCTGTTATTTTTAGACAGGAGCTTGGATGGAGAAAATAGCTGGCTCAGATATTTTTCTGTAGTACAGTAAACAAAATTCATTAAACAGGAGATTTCCCATGGTTATATGGCAATGAAGCAAATTCTACTCAATAACCAGATATGAAAGATATGTTACAGGCTGTAATAAGTAAATTAAACTGCTACTGTACAGAAAGGCAGAGTACTGTCACTTACCAAGTACATAACATCCGTGGAGCCTCCACAGGGGATCTCCTGATGCTCCATGTTGATTCATATGGGGTTTCAGGGGGATCCGCCAAATTAAACAACATACTTGGTAGTCCCCGCGGAAAACTTCTACAGAGCTTCCGCTGAGGAACTAAAGAGCTTTTAAGGAGGAGTTAAATGGGATCTGCGGATGATAACTAAAAATAATAACATAAGTAGCTTCAAGTACAGATTTATAGCTAGCTATCTATGGCGAAAAACCTGATCTACTATTATGGACAGAGATTACAAAGGGGCTGACTGAGAGAGGCTTTAACATGGTACCTACTGTTTACAGAATTATGAGAGTCTATGATAAATTCAGGTACAAGAATGGTGAGTTATAAGCAAAGATTTATTGGATATTTTTGTCACACTGTTTACATTGCCTGCATCAAAAAACGTTATAAGCCTGCAAATTCCCTGCGGGGAGTTTCAAGTGGAAGAACGGAGGGTACAAGGAGCATCTGCGGAGGACTTCAACTTTATCCACAAGGGTTGTTGTACTTTTGAGACAGCACCTCTGTGTGGAAACATTACAGTGAATGCGGAGGCTCCACGGGGGCTTTACAGCTTCCTCAGAGGATTTATACTTGGTAAGTGGCAGAACTGTAAGCTTGTAAAGTTGAAACAACATTTTAAGCAGAACTGCAGTATTAAGCTGTTTTTAAAATAAGTTTTCACCACTATTCACATGATCCCTTCAACATTTGCAAAATTTTTGATTCCAAGTTTAAAACAACTGGATCTGTCTGAAACTAATTTCAACACTTATAATTAGTACAGAACATGTGTAGGAAAGATTTACACAATAATGTATGCATGTTTGCTTGTAACCAATACTATTTGGTAATGAGACAAAATTTAGGCCCCAATTAAAGTACACATAATGATGCTGAGCTCATTATTTAAATTTTTATTAATATTCTTCACTTTGAGGGTGACTAGGGTGACAGAGTCAGCTGTACAATGATACTTGTTCAATTAATGTGATGAAGCAATGAGTTAAAACAGCATACGGGCACAGAAACATTTAATGCTACTGTATTTAAGTGCACATGCGTTAACCGGCGTGCAGCCTGTTTCAGTTGCTCCTGCCCTTCCCGTACTTTTATCTCTTTTTTTCTTACTTACTTTAACTTTTTCTTCTGGTACTTATTATTTTATTGTTTATAAGTAACTGCCTTCTCAATATGTGGGTTGAGAGAGTTTTTGTACTTTTTATTGCTGCGAAACTTTTACTTTCATGGAGAGTTGGGACGACAGCGCAGCAACTACATGCCGTGCACTTTGTTTACTCCAGGGATCAGCTGATTGTCCTGATGCCGGCTGGATTTGCGGCCAGACCCACGGACTTACCGGCTAAAATCTGGAGAGAAACACACCGTGGATGCAGAGGTGGAGGACAGAAGAGTAGAAGGAGGAAGGTGGCGAGACAGTGGAGGCTTACAGAGAGGAAAAGGTACAAATCATGACTTCCATCTATTATAATCAGTGGCAAATAAGATGGACAAGCTGACAGCGCTATCCCAGAATCAGAGTAACGCTAGTGTAGTCTCATGTGCTTCATGGAGACATGGCTGCATCAGGATATTCCCGATGACAACACATCCATTGCGGGCTTTCACACTGTCCAGACCAACAGAGACTGCACCGCGAGCAGTAAGCGGAAAGGAGGGGGGGCTTGCCATTCTCATTAATAACTGGTGGTGTAACCCCGCCCACATAACCATCAAAGAGCAGAGTGGACCGGACACTGAACTGTGTGCTGTTGAACTCAGACCATATCATTTGCCTAAGGAATTTTCCCATGTCATCTTAGTGGCTGTTTATATTCCTCCTTCTGCCAACCCCACTGCTGCATGTGACACTGTTCATGCTACCATAGCCCAGTTACAGCCTCAACAACCGAGTGCTTTCACTGTGATCTCGGGTGATTTCAACCATGTCACCGAGAACACTATACTGTCAAACTTTTTGCAGTATGGGGACTGTCCCACCAGAAAGGAGAAAACTTTAGACTTGCTGTATCAAATACTAAGGATGCCTACAGTTCCTCCCCCCCTCCCCCCACTGGGGAGATCAAACCACAACCTCATTTACCTTTCCTTATGATATGTGCCTGTTGCGAAGAGACAGCATGTGACTACAAGGACTGTTAGGAGATGGACGGAGAAGACCTTGGAGAAACTTCAGGGCTGCTTTGAAATGATAGACTGGCCGGTGCTCTGTAATCCCCACGGAGATGACATTGATGGGCTCACTGAGTGTATTTCCAACTACATAGATTTTTGCACAGACTCCACTGTTCCAACTCAAACAGTCTATTGTTACCCAAATAACAAGCCGTGGGTGTCTAAAGACATCAAATCCCTCCTTAACGACAAGAAGAAGGCATTCAGGGCTGGCAACAGAGAGGAGATGAGAACGATCCAGAGTTTACTAAGAGTCAAGATCAGAAAGGCTAAGGACGACTACAGGAGAAACCTGGAGTGGAAACTCCAGCAGAACAACATGAGAGAGGTTTGGAAGCCATCACTGGTTTCAGGCCATCCAACATCAGAGGAACTGAGGGCAGTGAGGACAGAGCCAACCGACAGTATGACTAATAAACTAAAACCCTAAAAATACCAATTTTTCTTCTTTTTATTAGGAGCCCTCTTACACAAAAGTGGTGGTGTATAATCTTCACTTTACACTACTGTGTATAGTACTAATATATTCCTTTTTAATGACCAATCTCTCTTCAGGTATATTTTATTTGTACAGTACTTCCAGCTGTACACAAATCCTGATATAGACTGAGATTCCTAAAAAGCAAGTCAGAACGACACTGGCAAGAAATAACTGTCTGAATTGTAGAGCAGTAAAGTCAAGCAGAATTAAATCATTAAAAAAAAGAAAAAGGTTATTAAATATTGTTCATAATATGCAAATTAGGGTTGTTTTTTGCAAATGGAGCAGGAAAGTTCCTGGATAAGTAAAGGGCAGTGCTAATCACTACAGCAGCTGTTCTTAGGTATGAGTTTACAGTATCTAGGTAAGATCTCTAAAACAAAAGTAAATTTTGTGTAGAATTTTTTTTTTTCCTTTTCAGGATGTGGACCATAGCAATGAGTCACGTGAACCAGTTAAAGTATATGACAGATTAATTCGGTCACCTAAAATACAATGACAGTGACAGGCATGTGGTCTCCTGAGGCCTGGCCACAGTGTGTGCTTCTGATTAACACATGAACATTTTCAGCAGGCAACAGAAAGCCGTGTAAGTGGACAGCTACTAACATGGCAAGTGGTGACAGCAGTGAGAACACGTTGAAATAGACACTCAATACTAAAAAAAACCTCTTTAATTTTTGTACTGCCATACAAAAAAGGAAGGTTTGCCGAGTTTCATACATAACCAACAGACACTTCATAATTGCTGAAATGGGTTGTAGGGTTATAGCGGCTTAAAATAAGTCCTTAGAATGTGTTTGGGAAGCCCTTTCCCTATCTTCTACATCTACTCGCATGTTTTTCCTATTTATTTTCCCGACCTCGAAAACACAAGGTAAACCCAGACTCTGAAGATCCTCATAACCTAACCCTCGAGACAAACGCAATGTGAAGAATGAAACGCTGCCCGAATTTATGGCACACCTCAAGGTCATGCAAATAAAAACATGAGGCCTTGGCACTTACCGTGCCTCTGTAAGCTGTCCTAAATCTGTACAGTAAACATTCACATTCACACATTTTGCTGCCAGCTTGTTTGTAGTCCAGTGCACTTTCCGTGCTGCTCAGCTCTGTTAGAAGGCCTCCGAATTGCTTTGGCACTCCAACCCCTTCTCGTTGGAATAATCAATACATTTCAATGACAGAGGAACGGAACATTTTTCATTCGCCCTCCACTCAGTTTAAAGCAGACATATCTCTGGAGCACGATTAACGCTTAGCCTACAGGAGCCGTTGCTGCCTGAAATTGGCTGGGAAATTGCTTGAGATAGGCCTGATGTTCAACTACAAGAGGCTGAAGAGCACAAATTGAATCGTTTGAGACATGGGGGAGGACATGCTTTTTTCAACCTAGAATACTTGGACTGGAGGGAGAAATATACATCCATATAGTAGAGCCTTAAGTGATTTTGGCAAGTGGACATGTAGCAGATAACAGCTCTTTTATCCTGAAATCCATTTTATTAAGCAACTTAGCTTACATCAGCTTTCATTGCATATTCTATAAGTCAGGGAAACTTAAACTACAAGAAACCCCTATTAAACATAGATGTCTTCATTATCATTATTCATTCAGTCATTCTTTCATTCATTCATTCGCTGAACCGCTTAATCCTACTAGGGTCGTGAGGAGGCTGGAGCCTATCTCAGACAACTTTGAGTTAAGGCAGAGAACAGCCTGAACAGCTTGCCAATCCATTCAGCAATTTGGAATTAGCCTAATCTGCATGTCTTTAGACTGTGGGAGGAAACTAGAATACCTGAAGGAAACCCACACAAGAACACGAAGAACATGCAAACTCCACACAGTGAAAAGCTCGAGCCAAGCCCAGGACCTTCTTGCTGTGAGGTGGATGTGCTAACCACCACCCTACCCTGCCGCCTCATTTAAATGATCACGCATATGCAATATTTAGGTTAATAACAAACAAAGAAACAGCGAATGATGATGAAAAAGTGATTGTTTTTTAAATAGAAAATATTACAGGCATTCACTATTGGACCTAATGAGCAGGGACAGAGCCTTATTTTACACACACACACACACACACACACACACACACACACACACAAAGAGAGAGAGACAGAGAGAGAGAGAGAGAGAGAGAGAGAGAGAGAGAGAGAGAGAGAGAGAGAGAGAAAGAGAGATTCCAGCTTTGAGCTAATCTCAGCACTCATCACCTCTCACACCAAAGCTAAAATGCACACAAGGGAGGCCAATCAATGTCTCAAAAATGTCCATTGATCAGGCATCCCATGGAGGACCAGCGAGAGAACTGCTAACTATATTTCTCACATCAACTCCCACCATAGCGCAAACATAAGCAATCCCTGTCAAGCAGTGTCTCTCCGAACCCAAGGACAAAGGTCTGCTTGTGCCTGTCAAGCTCAGAGCTCAAGTACTGTCCAGTGACGAGTCTCATCCTAATCATTACACTGATGTGTGGCGACAAATAAATCATGCTGTCACTTAGGCCTGTGGATGTGACTGAGTTATAATAGGATGGAGACATAACTCCATGCTAATGGACGTGTCCTGTGATGACCTTGTCCATAATGAAGTCTAATGGTTTAGGACAGCATGCGTGTGGGTTTGGAGGTTACTAGGGGTCTTCTCCTCGTAGGTAGACAGAGGCATCATGTATATGCTTTATCAACACCGACCACTTTATCTCAGTCACAAAGAGACTCCACAGGTCAGAGAAATGAGTGACCTTGAACCCACGTAACATCTAAAACGAGGACTGAAATGAGCCTTGAGCTAGAAGTGGAAGAAATAAACCATGACTAATGATAATTTAATGGTAGTTTAATTTAATAAAGTTGGAGTTATGCAGACTAAACTTTTTATAGGAATAAATATCAAACAATTCATTTAGAAATTGACCGAGTTTTAAATTATTATCCCATTAGGACAAAAGTGTTTAACATTTTACTGCAATTATATGCCTGTTGCTTAATAACCACGTTTTTTTTAAACCTGTATTTATTAATTTGTTAATATCTAGGACATATGCATGTGGCACTTAATAAAATAAGGCAGCATACAGCGCTAGATCATTCCGAGGTTTGGAAGATATGGTAAATATTTTATGTCCGCTGTTTATATTTTGCAGCTAACATCTTTACTAGAATTTTACATCTTCCATAGTTGTGTCTACACATAAGAAAACTTAAATCTGTCTTTAAACCTTGGTAAATATTGAAATATTAATAATTTTGTACCATTTAAGATACAGTTTGCTTAAAACTCTTTGCATCACCCAGTATCCAAAGCTATTTGCCAGATTCATGCGACCGTCCATCACAGTTGTGTGGGTGAAGCTCATTTCCTTTTCTGAGCAGGCTACATGGTCAATGGCTAGCTCGAGTCTTTGAGCTACTATATCCAGATGATCAATAGAGACAAGAGCAGCAGGTCGATACACACAAGTGACCCTACAACCCAATCATCTTGAAAAATATATCGGAGAATCTATTTGCACCCAGGTGAAAATAGCACCCGATGTCCAGTACAGCTATTTGCAGCCTTAAATACATACAACAAGTACATTTGCTAAATTGATCACCACTAGGTTAAGTGTATTTTCACTTCTCCAGCTCAACCTCATGCTTAGCATAAAGAACATTTGACTAATATTAACCAATATTCCAGAAACTCCAAAAGTAGATGACATGAATTTGTATAGTTGTAGTCATTACATTCTTTGATTTGTAAACTCAATTTCAGTTCAGAAATGTCAGGGTCACATGAACACTAGTACTGGAAAACACCCTGGATCACTCCACAGGGCACCCTGCACACACTAGGGTCACCACTTCACTTACTGGTATGTTTTTGGGAGGTGAGAGGAAACTGGAGAACCTGGAAAAAAAAAAATCCACACACACGCACACGCACACACAATAAACTGCAGTTGCCAAGTCTTACCAGCATTAAATTCTATTGTTTTGTGACCAAACCAGTTCAGGCCAGGTAACATTAGGCCATCTATTATCAATAATTAAAATCAACTATGCACAATGTCAGGCTAGCTAAAGCCAGGTTAGCATTTTGTATAACTTGATTAAAACCCACAGCTAAACTTATTAACAAGCCAGCTTTCTTTAAGTTGACAAATTATTGTGTAACAAAAGAGTGCAAATTGGTATACAGGTGTTGATTTGTATTGTCACCGAAGTACAAATAAAATATCCTTCATTATATTCACACCCACTGGATTCTGCCTTAACATGTTTTAAGCAGGACTGTCTCCTTGTGCCCAGAGAACATGGGTAAGTAAGCTAGAACCACCAGTATCTCACTTTCCAGACATGTTCCTGTAAAATAGGTGTGCTATAGCATCCTAAATGATAAGTACAGAAGTGTCAGGATATGTCTCCTCGAATTCATCACATCACACCCTGAAGTGAAATAGCTTTCCTCATTGAAGTTCAGTTCCATGTGACTTCCCTGTAACCCCGCATTTCTGACACAGAATCACTTGTTGCTCTGTCAACATGGTGCTTCTGAATATTGCAGCACTTGACTTGCTCTAAGCTGGCATTTGAGCACGTCTGAACTATTAGCACTGCTGTGCAGCAGGAAGCTTGGCTCACTTATCTTCCTCCATGCGAGATAACATCCATATTCAGCAGCCAACACCTTGCCAGGAGGCCTGGGTACTGATGAAAGAGAAGCGCACTAAGTGCAATACTCTATCGTGCTTAAAAACTTCTCCTGATAAATGTCAGGAACAGTGATTGAGCCAGAAAGAGTTGGCACGTTCAGGGACTGAGGGTAAAGTCAAGCAGAGCAGGTGATGACAATAATACTTGTTGGGCTGACAGGACAGGGTACAAGGCGGTCAGGGGGAAACTGTGTCTTTGCGTTCTGTCCTGAAGCTTTGGAGAGCCTTTGCTGTCAATCTGATTAACAGTAAGCCGCATGTGTAAATGGAGCCCATAAACAGGTAGAACACTCAAACCACTTCTGGAAATGTGTCACTCTTCAGCCACAGAAAAACATCAAAACTAGCACACTGTACTTATAATGGAATTGTTGGACAACTAGAAACCAGGAACAACATTACAAATGGGTGGTCAAATGTATATCAAGCAAATTAGAAAAGTGAAGACTTTTCAGGATTAACTTATAATCTTGTGTAAACGGACACCCTATACTGACCAGTCTATCAGTGCATCCGTTCATCCATGCATTTGAATGGGCCATATTTCCTATATGCCTACCCTCGCATTTACCCAAACTAGGTAATATTTTTTTTTCTTGGAAAGAGGAGTGTCGTCTACCAACATTACATCACTGTGACCTTGACCTTTAAAAGAAAAAGCTTGAAAAACCTACATGCCTACCCTAACATACAAAACTACGTATACTTATACTTCATGGGATGGCGGAGTATTGTGTACCAACATTGGTTCACTGTCAACTTGACCTTTCGCCCACTTAAAAGAAAAAGCTTAAAAAGAAAAAAGCTTGTCCAGGTCATACTTTCTGAATGGTTGGCCTGAGCATTGGGTATGGCCGGGTCACTAACATCAAGTGGCTCACAATCAAATGTCAAATTACCTTTGGTGAGTTGAAAGCAAATGACCAGACAGATAGAAAGGCAGAGTGCCTAGCTGATGCAGTACCAATCATTTAGGGCTGTATTATTTTACATGCATACAGTATAGTACATCCAACCATTCAGCCATTTTCTGCTGTTTATCCAAGGTCGGGTCATCGAGGCGACAGGACTTAAAGGTAAAACCGAGGCGTCCCTCTCTCCAACGACACTCTCCAGCTCCTCCTGGGGGATCCCGAGGCGTTCCCTGGCTAGCCGGGATATATAATCCATCCGGCAAGTTCTGGGTTTGCCCCAAGGCCTCGAGGCATCCTAATCAGATGTCCGAACCACCTTAGCTGACTCAGATGCCCGAAGATCTCTGAGCCTCTGAGCTCTTCACCGTATCTTTAAGGCTGAGGCTGATACTCTTCAAAGGAAACTCATTTCAACCGCTTCTATCTGCAATCTCATTCCTTCAGTCACTAACCAAATCACATGACCAAAGGTGAGGGTTGGAAAGTAGATGGACTACTAAATTGAAAGCTTTGCCTTTTAGCTCAGGTAACTCTATAACATATGTAAAATAATATGCGGCCAGATACAATCACAGCTTTGCTTCAAGTAATGAGTTGAAAGGAAGTTTAAACGAATAACTACAGTATGCTATCCTAATTTTAAAAATATAAAAATAAAGAAGTGATGTTTTCTGATTGGATAAAATGCTTTGCTTGAGACTTTGGGTGGACCTATAGAAAAAAGACTTAAAAATTAATTTAAAGAAAAAAGATTTACTTTAGTAGCTCTCTATCACTCCAGGACGGCTTAAAAACAATCTGTCCAAAAAATAAAAAATACAAATCAGACATAATCCAACTGTCAGTTAGATTTATATTTTTCTTTTAGTTAATTAACTTTCTACTCACAGAATTAACTTTATTATGATCGCCATAAAGTATTTAAGTTGATATTAATCATGGACTTACTTATACCTGATGTCCATATGTCAAAATATGATTTTTTGTTCATGTACACTGATGTTCTAACACTGACATTTTAACATAGCTACACAGAAATTCTGAAGTTTTATATTTTGTAATATACTAAACTCCTTAAAGCCCAGAATGCAATTTTCTTTGGCTAAATGTTCCTGAGGCAAAAATCTATTCCCCAGTTTAGCTTAGAATATAAAAATCTATATTTAATTCAACAACCGTCAGGAGAATGGAGGAATTTGAACAAAAGCTAGAAGTGAAATTAAACTGGAAATTTAGTCACTTGACCCTTTCTATTGATTACGGGACACCAGAAAATGTAGAGACCATAAACATGTCACTACAGCTGAACAATGAATTTCCAACATTCGAAAAATCTAGACTCAAATCTGTTAGTAGCTGCCTTTCAACTTGAATGAGGATAGTGGACCACAGCAGTAGTCATTTAAAAAAGGAAATGTTGAAACACTACCATTATCATTAGTACGTCCTATGAATGTAGTATTCATAATGGATTATAAATTGTGACGAGTAGGGGCGAGTTTCTAAAATCTCCAGAATAAACCAGGTCAGGCAAAGAAGTGGCTTTAGCAATTTATTGAAAAAAGTAAGGATTGAGCCGGTATAACACAAATAAATGAGTTAATAGGGAGAGGCGGTCGTAAGCCCGTAGTTCCAGACCATAGGTGAAGGTTGCTCCTGAAGATTTACGTGTCCAGTTGTTTGCGCATTCTCGTCAGCAAACAATTCAATGTGGTTTGGCCAGCCAGCAGGACAGTGGTCTTCGCACTTATATAGTTAATATAAAACTCTTTGTGACATCATCAACATACAGCACAGCTGGTAGGCCTTGTCATGGTAGACCTCTGTGTCATTACATCACAACTTTGTCACAGTGGGTATACATTATGCTTGCGTTGTCATGGGAACTACTAACAGGATGTGCCTCTTATGTCACAAAATGCATTTATGACGGGCTGTGTATAATGTGCACACTTCAACACCTTCCGAGCACTCAGAATCAAGAATTCGGCAATGCTGTGGTAGAAAATTCAGTATGTAATCTAATCTTATGGAGTCATGCACTCATGCTTTACAAATATTTATTACATGTAATATTATACATTACACATAATGAATACTGGGTACAGAAACAAGCTGTTCTGTATTACTAGGAGGAGCTTCGTGTCTAATAGCAAAATGAGATGAGCTGATGAGATGCAGCGACAAATCTGCGGGTATTACATAATCAAGAGCACACAGAATAGGACTTCTAAGTAGACAAAGATGTTAAGGTAAAGGCAGAATTTTGGTGGGGAAACCCAATCCAGAAGTGTATGAGACTGATTTTTCATCATATACGTGTAATAGTCAAGTCAAGTCAAGTCAGTTTATTTGTATAGCGCTTTTTACAATTGACATTGTCACAAAGCAGCTTTACAT
>JAQMYF010000007.1:18700436-18713470 GCA_030014195.1 Neosilurus mollespiculum
GAGAGAGTGAGAGAGAGAAAGAGAGAGTGAGAGAGAGCGAGAGAGAAAGAACAAGAGAGAGAGAGAACAAGAGAGAGAGAGAGCGAGAGAGAGAGAGAGAGACAGAGAGCGAGAGACAGAGAGAGAGAGAGAGAGACACAGAGAGAGAGAGAGACAGAGAGAGAGAGAGAGAGAGAGAGAAAGGCAGAGAGAGAGAGACAGAGAAAGAGAGAGAGAGAGAGAGAGAGAGAGAGAGAGACAGCCAGAGAGAGAGAGAGAGAGAGAGAGAGAGAGAGAGAGAGAGAGAGACATAACAAACCTGTCTTTTAACAGCAGCCTCCTAAACCCCTTTTTTTAAATCCTTTTTTATTTTAAACCCACCACCACTCGCTCTCACAGCTGCTTCATTTTTCTAAACAAAATTCTAAACAAAGGGTTTTTTTTAATACATACTATAATTAAGAGCAAATGTATATGCAGTTTGTTGAGTCAGGAGTTCAATACAATTTTGAATACACTAACACATAAAATAATCTGTTTCCAATAGGATTTAATTTTGCCTCAGCTGATCTGGGGAAATTTAATTAGGGCTTGATTTCATAAGGGACTACTCCATTCCACCCCCACCCCCTCACTTACAGGAAAAAAGAGACCAAAATCATGCCGTTTGTAAATCTGTCGTTCCCCCTGGACGTTAGCTCTGGATTAATATTGTTATGTTAAATCAAGCTGTATTTGTGATTCACCCACCATTTCACTGTGGATAAGTGGACTCCATCATAACACCCCGGTGCATTTCAGATCTGCACATGTGGATCTGCAGAGTCTATAGTTATGTGAATTCAACGTTTCCATACAGGTTTAAGCCAATCAACGCTTGAAACCTCTGACTACAAAGCATCTGGAGCTAAACTAAACATATGTTCTCAATCAGGGCAAGCTTGCTATGGGTTAAAATGGGCTTCAAGTGGGGTCCTGAGACACACAATTTAAAAAAGGATTTATCATTTTGTTGCGAGTTTTCGAATGGTACATAGAAGTTGTGAAGATGAATATGCTAGCACTCACACACCCCAGGTTAGTAGCTGTCATGTGATAGGGACAGAGTTAACTACTGAATAAAAAAATTAAAAAGAGGGAGAGAGAGCAAGAAAAAGAAAGAAAGAAAGAAAGAAAGAAAGAAAGAAATGCTTTATATTGGTAATGCCATGAGCTATACAGTTGGAACTGGCAACGTAAAGAGAGAGAGAGCGAGAGAGAGTGAGAAAGAGAGAGAGAGAGAGAAAGAAATAGAGAAAGAAAAAAGAAAGAAACAAAGAAAGAAAACGCTTCATACTGGTAATGCCATGAGCTATGCAGTGCATCAGAATAAAAAACAAATTAAAATTTTTTCTATTATTTTGCAATATATAGATACATACATGCGAATGCTGCAAACTATGATGTGTGGACTTTTAATAAGACGCTTAGGTTTCACCTTCACTAATTTGTGAATCTTAGATGTTTAAGCCAATAGACATCCATAAGGTCACACTGTGGTTTGTTCTTTATGAAGATAGAGGGTCTGGTATTTGCCAAAACTTTGCAATTTCATTTGCATTTTTGACCATTTGATCAAAACTCACACAAGAGTAAAAATATCCCATGCCCACACCTTCATGCTTCCTGGTCCCTGATACACTCCTAATCCACAGATGGATTCAGGAGGCTGAGATATTACAAAACTCCAACAGCCACAATGAAACCAAAGGCAAAAATATCATGATGTTTTATATCCTTTATCCTTTATTGACTTTTTCCTCTGCTGGGAGGATTGTGCACGGCTTACCTTCATTAAGACAGATTCACTGAGCTTCTCTCGGTTGACGATCTTTATAGCGACTTTCTGACATGTTACACAGTGGATTCCCAGCTTCACCAGGCCTGAAGAAAAAGAAGAGAGGCAAAAGTTAAGAACTAATCAATGAAGGATTATATAAAAACATAATTATACAGAGCATACACTTTCATAGGATTTACATTTCACACAGCTGGAGAAGAGCAAAAATGTATTATCCTAATATTTAGATTTAGACACGGCCTAAAAGCAGAGCGCCCCATTAGATCTTTGTGAGTTGTTTTCATTTCTTTTTAAAATTCATCATAATGAGTTTTAAAGGCATTGTAAAAGCAAAGTCCCTCTGTTTGCCAAAAGCACTTTATCTTATTGATATACAATGGATATAAAAAATTAAGCACCCGGTTAAAATGCCAGTTTTTTGTGATGTAAAAATAAATTAAGCAAAAATACAAACAAACTGAAAAACTAAAAAAAAAAATAATGCGGTTGCACAAGTTTGCAAACCCTCTTATAACTGGGGGATTTCAGAATTAATATTTCAGAATCAACCAATCACATTCAAAATAGGAAGGTCAACCTGAATAGTAGTCAGTACACATGTGCCATCAATTAAAGTGTCTCTGATTAACTACAAATAAGGATTTTCCAGGCATTTGCTTTGCTTTGTGCGGGCCATAACTTTTTTGCTGTAAGACGTAGCAAAACGTGAAAAGGATCTCATTGTTAAAAGGTATTGGTCAGGAGATGGGTACAAAATAATTTTCAAGGTACCATGGAACATAATAAAGACAGTCATCAACAGTGGAGAAAAAATGACACATCATAAAGAACTGGACGTCCTTGTAAAACCGACGAAAAGAATGCAAAAACTACTCTGGGAGGCTGCCGAGAGGCCAACGGGGACATTAAAGGAGCTGTTTGAATTGCTGGTATACATTGGTTGTGTTCTACCAGACAACATTACTCACATATGTTTCATACATCTGAGAAGCACAGAATAAATGAACATAGTTCATAGTCATTCATTCATTCATTTTCTGAACCACCTAATCCTAATTAGGGTCGCAAGGATGCTGGCCATCTCAGCCGACTCTGGGCAAGGGCAGGGTACACCCTGGACAGCTCACCAGGCCATCGCCTGTTGTTATATTTCATAGTTATTAAGAAAAAGAGGTTACATGTGGAGCAGTTTTCATCCATTCATTTATTTTCTAAGCTGCTTAATCCCAATTAGAATCACGGGGAGGCTGGTGCCCATCTCAGCCGACTCTGAGCGAAGGCGGGGTGAACCTTTGGGAGGAAACTGGAGTACCCAGAGGAAACCCACGCAAGCATGGGGAGAACTTGCAAACTCCACACAGAAACACCCTGAGCCCGGGAAGCCTCCTTGCCGTGAGGTGGACATGCTAACCAATGCGCCACCCTGCCGCCCTGGAAAAGTATTCAATTTTTAAAAATGATGATAGATGAGTCATGAAATATTGGGTCAATGCTTTACTATTTCTTTACTATTTCTAATCTTTTCTATTAGAAATACTTTTTCTAATCTATTTCTCTATTATCTAGTCCCACCCAAAAGTGGACCCGTGTCTAGAGATTTTCCTTGCCATTGCCAGCTCTGGTTTGCTCTTAAGAATCCAATTGTACAACAGTATTTCTGTTAAACTGCTTTGTGACAATGTTTATTGTTAAACACTGCTTTCAAAAGCAACCTGTGCCCACGCTGCAGTGTTTGAAAGTGGTAAATTCTGGCCTTACACAACTCTAACCACCTTGTATACATAGAGAAAGAGAGAGAGAGAGAGAGACAGTTAGAGCATCCAAGGACTTTTTGAGACAAAAATCTTCATCTTGAAAGCCTTGCACTCTCTCTACAATTGTTGAGCAAGCGATTTTAATAGAGGTGAATACTGCTGCAATGATTTTCCTGCCTGCGTCGTCTAGGACCTAAGCTTAAATCAGCGTGTACGGGGGGTGTTGGAAGTGTTCAACGCCTGTGCAACACCAGATAATGAATATTTCATATCTTTATAATTACCTCAGACATACACATACATTGCAGGAAACACAAACAGGCAGCCTAAAGAAAAAAGTGTGACGATTCCCAGCAATAAAGGATGAAGAGACATACAGTACATGGATAATGGAGTGTAGAGACTACACGCCACCAAGCACACTGTGCAAACACACTCCGACACTCACATATTTCTGTTTGGATTCCATAAGAGGAATGAAGGGGAATGTGTTTGAAGTGCGAGAAAAGCAATCTACAGATAATTCAACATCGTAACAGCTTTAATATATAGATTTAGACACTGCCTAAAAACAGACCTCCCGATAGATGTCTTCATTAGTATGTGTCCGTGTCTGGGTTTGATTTTCAGCTCCTTTCCTTTCACTAGCCGATTTCCGCTTCATGTATTATCAATCATGTTGGTTTAATTATCTGTTTAACGAGTTCATGTTCTGTCAAGCGGCTGATTTCGGAACTTTTTTTCTCCACTAACATTTACCTACAAGTCTGTCTGTCTACCTGAGTTAGACTGTGTGTTCTTTATTCTCCATGAGTCTGAGTGGTGGTGTATGATCCTATATTCTATATATATATACACCATAATGCAAGTCAGTGATACATATCAGCCAATCAGCATCAACTCAGCGACCTGACAGCCTTATTGAACTTCCTGTGATGGGCACATGTGGAGACTGAATGGACACAGGACAACCATCCAATCATGTTTCATTACTTTAGTGCTCCACTCAGGAGCTCTGTTAGAAGAGTGTGTGTTTGGGGTGGAACAGTGAAGGCAGTAGGCTTTACTGTATATGATACTCCGAGGTCATGCCATAACAGCAAAACCACTGATAAATATCCATCCCAACAGACCATGAATCAAGATGGCTGATTATCTCCGTCCTATTCAAAAGTACTCTACATAAACCGCACATATGGAGGAATTTTATCAAAATGTACCATTCTATCAAAATTCATGCTGTGCTTCTGGGATTTGGATACTGATTCCATTGTATTACTGTGTACAATGATCAGAAATATATGAGCTGTATTATAATTGCATTGTATTTACATTATTATATTAGTGTTACAGTTCTACAAACTCACCATATCAATGAGCCCATTTTGTGTGGCTAATATAATTGGATAACACAATTCCAAATGATTAGGGAAAGCCTAGATCTGCCCAACCACAACCCATCATGTTTCACATTATAGTAACATCCACTGAAAAGACCAGTTGGCCAGTATTCCAACCAATCTTTACTATCCAATGTTAGCAGGGGATGGGAATAATTGAAGCACAAGAGGCAGCATTTTCTAAGGTTGTGAAGGGAGACGAATCATATGGCAGCACAGCTCCAACTCTTTCCTCGAGTCTAGTGACAGGTTGTTAATGGGTGGTTTAGGTGTACTTTTAGCTAGTTTGTTAATATACTTGCAAATATGTGAACAAGTTCAGTTAAGCATCTGCTGACATATGTGCATATGAAGTATTATTACCTGTTCTTCTCATAGACAGGACAGACAGATGGCACAATGAAGAGGACGCAATACAGTGGTTCTCAAATTGGTCCAAGTCACTTTCGTTATATTTGGTTTAGGACTGCATGGTGTTGCAATAGGAAGTAGTGCGACTTCATAGCTCCAGGTCTGACTTCCTGACCTTTGGTTAGTGTCTTTGTGGTGTTTTGTGTGTTCGCCTCATGCCCAGATGGGTTTCTTATAGATTCATCAATATACTTCATAAAAACAAGCTTGATAGGTGACTCTAAACAGCCTCATGCTCAGTGTTACTGGGAGGGACTTCAGATACAGCAAAACCCTGACCAGGATCAAGCCCTTACTGAAGATGAAGAAATGATTATGTGACTCTGGTTTCTTTGCCAAACTTCTCTATTCAAGCATTTAATGTTTGCTTTGCACACAACAGCATAGTTTTGAAGGAGTGGACATTCCTTTTCTACACATCATCTAAACCCCCGTGTCTTGACACAGTCCTGCCTGCCTTTTTTTTTTTTTTTTAACATGGATCTCCAGAATAAATATGCCTTTCAACAGTGGGGTGTTACTCAGCCAGTCGGGCAGTCAGAGTCTAAACAAGTTGTTCGTCTGCCAATAGCCAACCAATGATTCCTGCAAGAAGCATCACATCCTGTTTTCTATAGACGGTATGACTTTGTGAACTAGTCTACATGACAAACTTGGATTTCTCATTCACACTGTCTAATGTCTAAACCCGTAGACCCTCACGTACGCAGACACATGTATCTCCTCTACTCACTCTGACACCGCTCTGTTTGAGAAAAGCAAAGAGGATCAGAGCAGCATGGAGGAATCGGACTGCATGACTGATCTGGCTGAATGTGTCCTTCTCCTGCTGAGACAGACTGGGCTAAAGGAGCTGCTCAGCACTGCGTGAGACAATTCCAAGGCTAAGATCCTTAGGGCACTGAGGGATTTGAAGCATGGTAAGACTGGTTGCTGACATCACCACCTCCACTTCCACTCCACCCTGCTGTTGTGTCCTTGAGCAAAACTCTTAACCTGAAGCGACTCAAACAATGTGCTTGAACTAAAGGACCATCGCAAATACGGATTTATTAGGGGAATAATGAGGTGCTGGTATTACTATCAGCTTCAGGCACTTTGAATTTGCATTGTGTGTCATAGTTTTTCTGTCTTGTTACCGAGAATGCAAACAGTGGAGAAGTGTAAGCCCAAATCTCTGTGCGTCTTCCCTCTTCTCTGACCCTGAGAGCAACTAGCCAGAAGAGACGAAAATCAGAAGCTCAGATTAAAATTTCTGAATTAAATTTGCTGCTTTTCTCTAATATTCACAAACATGGCATGACTGTGGAAAATAAACACACTAACAGGAGACACAGATGATACATTTTGAAACAACAACAAACAAAAACAAACAAACAAACAAACAAATATATATATAAAAGTAACCTGCAATAACACAGAGAAAAATTACACCTTCCTAAGTACATCCGAAGTATCTGCGTTGTTTGAATGTTATACTATATGTTTAGTACCTATGACATTTGTGTGGCAGCCTGGGAAACCCTACCCACAGTGATTTTTTTTCTACCAAATATACCACTGAAGGTTTACGTCTTTACTGAACCGAGATATGCCTTTCCTTTGCATGTATTTTTAACACAAATTCTAGCAATTCAGGGAAACGGTCGCCTAGTGGTTAGTATTCTCTGGGTTTGAGTCCCAGGTTCAACAAGGGTGTTTCTGTGCAGAGATTGCATGCTTGTGGGAGTTCTCTCTGGGTGCACCGGTTTCCTCCCACAGTCCAAAGTCATGCATATTAGGCTAACTGACTTTTCCAAATTGCCCCTAGGTGAATGTGAATGTAAATGGCCCAACCATTCAACTGTGACAACGCAGGTGCAGGCTGATCACAAGTCCAGGAAATTACAGAGATTTAGTGAAAGACCTGTCAACCAACCCGGAAAAAAAAAAACCTGCAAAGAAAACGTTAAGGCTGCAGCATTACCAAGAGTGGATGAATTACTCCTATCCTTTTAAATGCCTGGTTACCCCCTAAAGTGAAAATACAGATCAGTGCACATAAAAGTTTCATCCTGACTGTGGTGCAGGAGTCTCATGGACATTCTGACAGCTCATATCTGATTACAAACTGAACTTCTTTGGATTATATTCATTTTACTACAGCACATATCTTTCCAGCAGCTTGATCAAAGCATGACAGTCACTACATAAAGAAATCCTACCACAATGTACAAACACTGTAGATATTTATAGACATACTGATTGTAACATGGCCCTGCAATGGTCTGGTGAGCTGTTCAGGGTGTACAGCACCTTCGCCCATTGTTGGATGAGATGAATTAAAAATAAATTAACAGTGAGCACAGGCACCCTTGGCAAAGATGATTAGTGACAGGTAACCTTTGAGAGAAATGGAAATTATTTCTACTGAAAAAATAATAATAACTAACTAACTAACTAACTAAATAAATAAATTTTCATTTCATTTCAGTTTCTGAGCCGCTTTGTCCTTTATTAGGCTGGAACCCATCCCAGCCAACTCCAGGCGAAGACAGGGTACTCCCTGAACAGCTCACCAGACCATCAAAGTCTCAACAGCAACACAACCATTTACACAGAGGGGCAATTCAGAATATCCAATTAGCTCAATGTGCATGCCTTTGGATTGTAGGAGGAAACCAGATTACGCCCTCGATGCTCAAACCCAGGAGTTTATTTCTGAGAGGCAGAGTGATAACCACACACTCATGAATGCTACAGTCATTTATATGTTTACAAGTTAATTCAGACAAGTCACTCCAGATATCCTGATGAACAACAACAACAACAACAAAAAAAGCCAGTCTCTCTCGCCTTAAGTTCTCATAAGCTACATAAACTGAGGGCTTCCTCCCTGTCCACACTTCACTATATCCCTCCGCAGCAGTGATGCCAAACAGATTTCGGCTGCCTAATCCTTCACTTTCACTCTCCTCCCTAATCGATAGCATCAAAAGCTCTCCAGTCCACAGAAATATATTAATAATGAGATAGCCCTGGCTCCTTCAGGATGTGGAGTTCATTTAGAGGTGACCCCTGTCTGCACGGGTCTCCAGGCTTTAGCCTTCAAACCCACCAATGATTAATGACTGTATGGCCAGGGTAATCCTTATAAGACTATGTTCTATTAGTGTGGATGTGGATGAAGAGCTCTGTAAGAATGGGGGTAGTCTGACCTAAAACTGTGTATCAGTTTAACTATAGAGTGAGGAACAAGAGCCTGAAAAAGGCTACTAACCGTTGTTAGTTGTGAAGGTAACTAACCGTTGTTCTGAAAAACCAGTGTGGATTTAGTGGTGAGGTACAGAATGGGGACATAGTGATTAAGAAAGAGGTGATGAGAGAAAGAGGTGATGAGAGAGAGAGAGAGAGAGAGAGAGAGAGAGAGAGAGAGAAAGAGAGAGAGAGAGAGAGAGAGATTATATAACAGCACATAAACTGCAGTGAGTTGCTTGTAACAGTTTGCTGAACAGACATTCTCTAAAACCAATTCATGCTGAGTTCAGGTTCCAGAAGGTGAGAGCACTAAAATACTTTAAAACACTGGACATACAGTACTTTGCGAAAATGCTCCCTTGATAAAATAACTATAGGTCTACTGTGACAGTCATATTGTAAAAGTTTAAATACTGATCTGGTTAGATAAAAAAATATATTGAGAATTTAAATTGTGTACATGTGTAGCAGAATTTCCTATTTGCGTTTTATTTCATTTCTTTTTCTCTTTCTTTCTTTTGTACTAAAGCACAGGTGTCAAACTCAACGCCCACCAACTCATTTTATGTGGCCCGCAAGAGCTTTCAAACAATATGATTATCGTACATTCTTTGCTTCGACCATTACCACGAAACCTTATTCATCATCCTTCCACTAGGTGGCAGCAGCCTAATTCAAGTAAACAGATATTCATTCATGACTCAAATAAGATTGCATGCTAGCTTGTCGCTATTAAGTGTTGTCAGAAAAAGTGAGTGAATAAAGAGGACAAAAGCCAGATTTCATGGTTGCCCTTCTAGAACAGGTGTTCAGTGATTATTTGGCCCTTGATCACCTTTAAATTTAGTGATGTGGCCCTCAGTGAAAATGAGTTTGACACCCCTGTACTAGAGGTTTTTCTACTTCACAGATAAAATCCGAAGTTTATCAGGCATCAGCTGAAATCCGGCCAGCAAATGTGAGGATTTCGAGCTCTGTGATAGAGTGCAGGATAGACCGAACAAATCCATGAGAGAGTGGACACACACACACACACACACACACACACACACACACACACACACGTTTACACACACTTCTTCACACTGGAAGGAAACAGCTGCAGATCATCCAATAACTCCGAGTCAAGAAGAGACATTAATAGCAAGAAGAGACTTCTGCAATTAAAAGTTTCTCTCTTTTTTCATAATGTGTTATTATGTTATATATGTTAGTTCATCAGAAAGGAATTATGTACAGTAATTGCTTAATCCTGCTCAGGGTCACGGCAGAAGTGGAGTCTATTACGTATGATGTGGGAAAACACCCTGGATAGAAACCCCGGTCAGTCACAGGGTGCTGTGTGCACAATAGTGGTGTTTAGTTGTCCAGATATTTAAATCCCACCTATATATAGGTTTAAAATGGAAGTCTAGAACGGAAGGTACCACCTTGCCCCATGAAAAAGAAGTGATTTTTCATCTACAAACAAGAGCACTCGGAGAGGGTAAAACCTCCACCAAGCCCAGAAATCCCCCATATGATTCAAAATGCCAAAAATGATCCTCTTTCACAAAGTTAAAGAATTGTGTAAAAATTTCTGGATGCACAATTTGATCCAAATTATCTCCAAAATGTAATGGAGTCTTCCTTGTCCAAAGCCCTACGTGTGTCAGAGATTTCATAAAAATCTGCACAAAAGTTTTTGCATAAAAAAGAGCAGAGTGTCAAATCTGTGACTGAGATTCATCAAATTTTAGATGAGAGTAAAAAGCAAAGATCATGTCATCTGTATGAAATACGCCTCAATAAACCAAAGGCAGGTGTTCTTCCTAACCTTGAAAGAGCATGACACAGAAATGTTCCACTCCTCCCTCTAGTTTCATGGCAATATTTCAGTAAGGCAACACCTTTCTCCTCCTCCTCTTTTTCCCCTTCTTGATAAACTTTCCAATTCATCTTCTGTCTCAGATACGGTGACAAGTTTTTCTCTTTCTCACCACCAATTTTCTCATCCATATATATGCAGTAATGCCTCTCCAGTTGAGGCATACTTATGCAGTACTGAAGTGCTCAGGATGTGATAAACTCCTAAACTTTAATCATGGAGATTTTCCCCCCAAAACCCAAAAAAGCAGCAGATCTCTCTCTGCAGGCAGGAGTCAGGGGTGGTGCACTACAGAAGATCTGCTAGCAGGCATCTTCAAAAGCTTGAGCTGCTCTTTGAGTTCGGGCTGCTGGGGGAGAGGGCTGCACTGTTGGTGACGCAACACGGGCACCTTGGAGATAGAGCAACAAAGATGACACAAAAATGTGATAACAACTTAGTCTTGTCGCAACCTCATAAAACGGGCATTGTGACTAACCGTTTTTATAATGGATCATACATTGGGCAGCCGTAGGTTTGAGAAGAACCTTAGGAACCGAAAGGTCGCTGGTTCGATTCCCAAACCAGCAGAAACGATGTGTGGCAGTTGGGGAGTGAGCGGCACCTTTCCTTCCTTCACCTTCATAGCTGAAGTGCCCTTGAGCAAGGCACCTAACACCCATCTGCTTTACGTGTGCCCCCAGTATGCGTGGCAGCCCACTGCTCCAAGTGTGTGTGTGTGTGTGCTCACTGTTTACGTGTGTGTGCTCACTTTGGATGGGTTAAATGCAGAGGTAATAAATTTCCCTTGCTGGATTAATACAGTATAGCAAAATAAAAAAAAAAATAGAATAAATAAAAAAGATTACACTGGAAACCATTCCAAAATAATCATATATCTCACTGTTCCTTCTTTTTAGTCGATAGTTGGATTTTCTTCAAATCTGATGACACACCACACTAAATTAAACAAATTTAATTTTGAGATCAGCGATGAATTGTGTAGTGTGACGTGTGCGATGAATTGTGTAGTCTTTGGACTGTGTAATGAAACTGGAGAACCTGGAGGAAACCCACACATGCACGAGGAGAACATGCAAACTCTACACAGAAACGCCCAAGCCCGGGACATGAATCCAGGACCTTCTTGCTGTGAGGCAGACATGCAAAGCACTACACCACCGTGCCTCCCACTCCCTGAATCTAGTTTATCATTAATCAATTTGTGTAGGAGAGTAAGTTCAAAATGTATGCACAATAATGCTGCTTAAATATGAAACACCCAAATGACTGTTAGGTAAAAAAAAAAAAAAAAGTACTATGTACTATGCACTATTCCTCCAGCTGCCCTGGCAGAACAGACGATCCCGTCTGCCTGCATTTCTCCTAGCAATCTTTTTTTCCCCCCAATTTGTTTTGTTTTACTTTTCATACAGACTAAAACTGAAATAATCATCAAATCATCACATCCACTGTGCTCATATTAATCTTTAGGTGAGAAGGGGGGATTTAGGGAGCAGAAGTACTATGGTGCAGATCTGTCCAGGTGAAACGTTGTATAGTGTGTCAGCCTAATCTGTAAATGCTCATCCTACACTGCTCATATAGATCATAAGTGATTAAATCATGTGTTGTTGTGCATTTCAGTTATTCTATCATTTCACAAGTCATGCAGTGTGTAAGCTTGTTTTCATGCAAAAGGTTAATATGCAAAAAGCATGAAGGAAATGATCATGTCTGATTCGTCTTGACATGCAATCGATGTTCGCTTTCTGCTGCTATGGACAGTCCTACATGAAATTTTTATTTTTTTTGAAAAACAGTTCCACTTTTGACTTATATCTAAACACCGGTGCTGAAATCTTAAAGACTATGATGTTCATACCAAGCTTCCTTTTATATCTATCATGTTTTTTGAACCGCTTAATGCTTCTAGGGTCACAGGGAAGCTGGAGCCCACCTAGCAGACTATGGGTGAAGGTGGGGTACACCCTGAACAGCACACCAGACCACTGGAGTGCCAACTATTGATGCTCTCATACACACACTCACACACACGCACACAGAGCCATTGGAGAAAAAACATTTAGCACATCTTTGGACTGAGGGAGGAAACTGGAGCACCCGGAGAAAACCCACACAAGCATGGGGAGAACATGCCAACTCCACAAAAAATATCAAATAAAAAATGCCCTCACCGCACCCGGTACTCGAACCCAGAACCTTTTTGCTCTTAGGCAGAAATGCTAACCACTACTCCATTGTGCCTCCCGGCATAACTTTTGGAATATAAAATATATAACTGTATAAAACTGCTGATTTTTATTCCTATTTCTTCACACAGAAGAGAACAGGTTCCTGTTAAGTTTTCAATCTTATGGCTCACTCTATACAGATAAAACTGAAATGATTAGGAATTCCAAGCTCAAACAAGGGAGCCACACAGTAGCGTATTGTTTAGCATGTCTGCTTCACAGCAAGAACGTCCTGCTGTCGGGCCCCAGGCTCTGGCGCTTCTGTGTGAAGTTTACCTGTTCTTTCTATGTTTGCGTGGGTTTCCTCCAGGT
>JAQMYF010000007.1:18780711-18831149 GCA_030014195.1 Neosilurus mollespiculum
TATGTATGTATGTATGTAATTCGTAGCAGGATTCTGATGACTCCATGAGCTGCACTCTTCCTGGAGAACATGTTTTCTGCTAGGAACAGGCACACAACATTACCATCCTTGTTCTGGAACAAAGACAATAATCTGAAATCTTTGTTTCTGGTTAATAACATTATTATTTATTCCATGCAGCTAAGCAGCTTATTGTTTATGTTTTAATTCCAAATTCCCAACTGTTCTTGTCGAGTGATTTCAGTGACTGTATTATTTATTCATGCTTGTACAGCACAGGCTGTAATGTCATTTACTACAAATATTTCATCAACATACAGTATAATCTTGTGTTATAGAGCTGAGCAGCACAATGGTAATCATTCATTCATTCGCCAAACAGCTTAATCCTATGAGGGTCATGGGGAGGCTGGAGCATATCACAGCCTACTTTGGGCTAAGGCAGGGTACACCCTGAACAGCTCAGCAGTCCATCGCAGGGCCAACACACACGACAATTCACATTCACACTCACACTTAGGGGCAATTTGGAACAGCCAATTTATTCAAAGGGCATGTTTTTGGACGATGAGAGAAAACCGGAGTACCCGGAGGAAACCAAGCACAGACAGAACATGCAAACTCCACGCAGAAATGCCCCCACCAAGCACAGGACTCAAACCCAGCACCTTCTTGCTGTGAGGAGGATGTGCTAACCACTACGCCACAAGGCCGCCCAATGATAATCACAGTATACTGTTTACATTATAAATCAACTCGTATGTAGATCATTCATCATATTTTAGTGTCCGTCGTGGTAAAGAGGGAGATGAGCTGAAAAGCAAAGCTCTCAATTTACCAGCCGATCTACGTTCCTACCCTATCATATAATCACGAGGTTTGCGTAGTAAACGAAAGAACAAGATCGGAGACAAGCAGCTGAAATGAGCTTCCTTTGCAGGATGGCAGTGCACTCCCTCAGAGATAGGGTGAGAAGCTCGGCCATCCAGGAGGAGCTCGGAGTAGAACCTCTGCTCCTCTGTGTTGAGAGGAGCCAGTTGAGGTGGCTCAGGCATCTGATTAGAGCTAGAGACTAGGGACCATAGGTCGGGACTATGTCTCTTGGCTGGTTTGGGAACGCCTGGTGTCACCTCAGAAGAGATGGAAGAAGTGGCCCGGGAGAGGGACGTCTGGATCTCACTGCTTAGGATGCTGCCCCCACGACCCGACCCCGGACCAAGCAGAAGAAGATGTTGATGATGATGATGATTTGGGTATAGGGTTGATGTGTAGATTTATGGTTGATGTGTAGATTAAGCTCAGATTTCTAGTTTAAGTTTACCAGACTAGAATGTGCTGGAAAGCTTTAACCGAAACCAAATAACAAACTGAAAATAACTGAGTCCGGATGATAGGAGTAACAGAAGGTTCGTTTCGGGTATACACATGAAGAGGTTCAGGCTGTGCAGGCTGAAGTGGAGACTGCTGGTGCTCACAGATATTTAACAGGACAAGCTTTTTTTTTTTTCTTCCTTGTTTATCTGAGAGCAGCTTTGTGTTTTATGTGATGATTAGAGCTTTATTTAGGAAATGCTGCAGTCAGCGGGTGAGCTCTGCAAAATCACTGCATTTATTCGGCAGGTCTCTTCATGCGCCAACATTTAAAGGAATATAATCACGTCTGAATCTTAAGACAGACTATTTACACAGTATATCCGAATACAAGCGAAATTGTTTCTCATTAGAATAATAATAAAACTCTTTCAAGCTCGATGCGAATCAAAGTGTCTTGAAATAGGCTTCGTATTCTTGCATTTGCTCATCTTCCATAATAAAAGTTAGATACATTTATCTCTATGCAAAACATTTTCACTTATGCCTGTGTATTAATATGCCACGTTCTTGGTCTGTACCCTGACCAAGGTTTAAGTTTTAACAAACACAGAGGTGCAAGTTGTAATCACAAACCCAGAATATTTAAATGAAAGCTCACATAGAAGCAGAGAACAGTTCTGCTTTGCATCAGCATGACAGCTTCCAGGAATATCCTACTCTCTAGGGCTTTATGCCTGAGTCAGAACGCACTGCATCGTCCCCTGGTGAAGCCCAACCGTGTTCAGCCTTCTCATCGTACCACAGAGAATGCTTTCTCAAAGGACTGAGCTCAAGAGCTTCAACTTTCACTCTCATCTAAACGTCCATCTCACCTGGGGCCCTCCGAACAAGCTGGAAGCATGCCACACAATCTCCTGTGCTTCTGGAGTGATTCAGTCACAGCAATCAGTTTGTGATGAAAACAAGGACACGATCTCAATAAATAAAGAGAAGCGTGAAAAGCAGGCTCCATTTTTCCTGGGCAGTATTCAGCAGAACAACACCGTCACACCAGACCACGCTGCCTGCTGAGCAAGTTAATGCATGCTAGTGAGAAAGATCAAGCTCTTCCTTACTACTAATGTCAGCCCGCTGAGGGAATTACAAGCGATTAGGAGACTCATTTTGGTGGTATTAACAGGAAAATTAGTCCATTAGCTCAGCTAATTCAAATAAAGAATGGCCTATTGGTTGCACAAAGACAAACAACATGCCATCATCACAAACAGCAGGTCTATAATGTTTTATTGACTGACAAAATATCTTATCAATGGCATTGATGCAGTTTGGAATTTGTCCAATGTCTTGCCCAGGTTTCAGTATGACTTGAAGGGCAGAAGAGAGGATAGAGTGAAGATTCTTTATCCGTGTGGATTTTATGTGACCCTTTAATACCAAACACAAAGTTTTAAAAACTAATGCAGAATTCATGCTACAGAATACATCTGATTCCGAACCAGAACCGATAAAGTAAGACAGCTGAAAACGTTTGAGTGACTCCTTCCAGTGATTCTGCACTCATACACAAAATATCATAATTAGACCTTGTGTGGGTTTACAAATAACATATACACCTATTGTTTTTATTGTTATCATTCACACATCACTTGTCATTTGACTGAAAACAAAAAAGTCCAGGCTTTGACTTTGGTTGTATGTGAAAATGAATTCATTCGGCATCATTCATTGATCGTTATTTATCGAACCGAAATACTACGGTGATGTAGTGGTTAGCACTTTTGGCTCATAGCAAGAAGGTCCCAAGTTTGAGCCTCGTGCTCAACAAGGACGTTTCCGTGTGGTGTTAGCATGTTCTCCCATGCTTGTGTGGGTTTACTCTGTGTACTCCGGTTTCCTCCCACAGTTCCAAGACATACACAATATTCTAAATGCCTACTTCAGATTGCCCCTAAGCATGAATGTGAGTGTGATTGGCCAATCCCAGTATTAAACCTACCCTGTAAAAAACCTTGAATACAAAATTCTATGGCAGTAGAGTCACCTAGAGTCAGATTTGATTAAATGGGTAGTGAGTGAGTTTAATCCTACAACAAGCTACAATGGCAGTTTCGGAAATGTGTGTCTTAGCAGAACATGAGACTGTAAATATTTTAATACCATAAATGCACATAAATACACTGAAATACATGAAACCTAATCCTCATAACGGGAAATGAAAAACAGATATTTCACTATTATAGTTCCTAAAGATGGCCATTATTAAAAAAAGAAAAAAAGAAAGAAATACTTTAGGATTTAGCACTCAGACAAATATACCATAAGGGACACAGGCAGGGTCTGAGTATTGTTTTGTGTGTGAGTGTGTGTGTGTGTGTGTGTGTGTGTGTGTGTGTGTGTGCATGTGTGTGTGTGTGTGCATTCGTGTGTGCCCAGTGCAGCAGAAGAGAAACAGGAAAAGAAGGGAAGAAGGTGGATAAAATCTGAGCCGGAGTGAATGGAAGAGATGACAGAAAAGTAAAGAGAATGAAAAAGACAGAAAAGCAGACAGCACTTCAGAGAGCACAGCCAGCCAGCTGCAGCCTCTTATTCAGAAACCTTAAAGCAGCTAGGAAGGATTAGTGCTGCAGCAGTGGGATATTCACTCGGACAGACAGACAGACAGGCAGACAGACGGGAAGGGGGATGGAGAAGACAGGGGTATTAATGTGAGCCACGGCTTTGTACTAGAGCAGGGATAAGCTTAGAGGTTAATGAGGGTGAGAGGTAAGAAGAAAGGCCCTGTGTGATTAACATTCCAGGGTTTGATGCGAAATAAAAATTTAGTTTATGATATTTGTATCATAAACCTTTTGGCAAAATGAAGTTTATATTTAAAGAATTATCTTTAAAGTAAACCTGTTCTCTTAGCTTTGCCTTTATTGACCGTCTACATGAACTTCTCAAGGTCCTGCAGAAATCGCACATTGGACGAGTGATGCCCCATGTAACACCACTCACCCACATGAGGTCAGCCATCCTTCTATGACTGGCACAGGACTCCTTACAGGGAAACACTCACTAAATTAATTAAAATATTGTTGTTGTGGATGTGTTAATACACCCATATCTTTAAAAAAATTCATTCAATTTATCAACTGAATCAACAGATTATTATTCGGTTTTTTTTAATTCATCACCGATCGCCTTTAAAGTCTTACATGGGATATAAGTATGCTTAAATATGTTAAATTTTACTTGCTAGGCATGTTGTAATCATTAGAACAAGAAAGTATGTAGATAACAAAGAAATAAATCCAGTTTTTTTGAGCGAGCAGCATTAGCCCTCCAAAACGCAACAAATAGATCATGGTGTGGTCACGTGATCTGCTACGTCAGAAGCGGGTCACACAGGTTTGTTTACAAAATGCAAGCATGTCAGCCTCGGAGTCCTCATCAGTTTCAAGTCAATTTGATGACATTTGCAGCAACGATGAACATGATTTAGGGAAAGTGTTATTCACAAATGAACCCGTGGGGGAAGGTTTGGGGTCATGTTTCAGTGAAGAGGATTAAGACGACAGGGAAGAGCGTCTCGGAAACTCTGCATGTTGAGCATCGTCTGTGATCAGATTTCAACGCCATATTGTGTAACTTAATTATACACAAACCGACATATGTAAATATATCACGTAGAACCACTGTGTATAAATATATAGCGTATTTAGATCTACTCAAGCATCTATAAAAATTAGTAGCTACATAAATATGGTGCACTACAATGTATATATATATATATATATATATATATATATATGAAACTTTTTATTATTACTTTAGATGCATGTTATAAATGCATGGTACACCTCATTACAATCTGTTTATTTAAAAGTAATTTGATCATCCATGAAATATTAACCTTAATAATTTCTTATTAATGTAAACGACGCTTCTGGAACATGTGAGTTGTTACATCAAATGGGGCGGAATCGACTCTAAAGACTTTATAAATATACTGTATGTATATCTGAATCACTAAATCGAGTCTTCTCGGAGTCGTTTCCCAGCCCACCTGAACGCTGTGGTTGTTATTCAGGGAACAAGTGTCTCACAGGGATACAGTCCTCTCGTGAGAACTTTATGCAGGCTTACTCCATCCTTGGTGGACTTAATACAAAATGTGTCTCCAGTTTTCCGGGGGGTGGGGGGGTTTCGCGAGTGAGTATCGTTTTCATTCACACTGGACATGCTTACACTTTCTCGCTTGGCCGAGTCCAGTGTGTGACGTTTCACGTTCCACGAGACCACATTTGACCTAGTTGCGTCTGTTTGACAGCTGTGGCCAATAAGGAGCCGGGAAACACAAAATTGAACTCAAATATCACAGTACATACAGCTGTGATAAATGTTTAACTGAAAGGTTTGATTTATTAAGTCACCATGAACTATTAGCAACAAAAAGATGACTTAATATTTTATGTAAGACCCTGACTTTAAAGACCTAAAAAAATTCATACAACCTGCCTCATCCTTTTTATACTCACATTTCCAGGTGAAAGATACACAAAAAAAAGTACAAAAAATAGGGGTTACCACCCAGACAAAGAAAGATAAATGCAGGCCTCAGACTCCGGGTGGAGCATGTTGTACATTCGTAGATGCTTATCTAACACTGTCCCTCCTGCTGTCCCTCCAAATCAAACCAACCTGATCTCCATTATCAACAAGGTGCTTCTGCTGTTTACCGGATGATTTTCACAATATTGTGTGTAAACTCTAGAGACTGCTTGGTGTGAAAATCCCAGCATTTTCTAAAATACTCAGACTTACAATCACCCTACAATCAAAGTAGCTAAGATCCCAGTTCGGTCCATTCTAATGTTTGATGTGAACATTAACTGAGGCTGCTGACTCGTATCTGCAAGATTTTATGCCCCAAGATTGGCTGATTGGATGACTGGATAATGGCATGAATGAACAGGTGCACAGGTGCTAATCGTCCCTCTCTCGATATAAACTTCTCAATAAGAGAACCTCATTAATATTCAACTGCACTCTAACATTTTGTAAGTATATAACATTCAAATGTACTTTATCTGGTCATACACCTCTGTTCACATACATGCACTTCGAGTATGAACACTTCAGTAAGCATACGGCGTACACAGCACATTATATGTTCCTTAAAAAAAGAAGCTGAATATGCATAGTCTTTCTCAAGAGAATATGAGCATAATGTATGAATATGACACATCCGTGCCACTTTCTCTTCCCCCGACACATACAGGCTATTATTCCAAATATGCCTTGTAAATGAGAGCCCTTGAATCTAGTGATCTGACTGTAAAAATGAAAGATATCTCATTTTTCATGCAGAAAGAGGAAAATGCATTATATTACCCCTGTGACCTATTTCCTGGGTACATATTCACTAGAGGTCACCTCCTTGGCCACGCTCAAGAACAGGCAATGCAAAAGTCAGACACAGAAGAATAAGAAAGAGGAGACGGTGAATCAGACTGAGCAGTACAGATAGCAGCTCAGTGCATGACAGGCTGTCCAATTTCACAGCTCTGATTGCACTACAATAGCATGGATATTTAAACTGATATCGGCTTCATCCTTGGCTGTCTACACTACATATAAAAACATCGACTGTCATCTCTGTTACTGTAAACACAGTCAAGTAAAACTACTTCAAAGAAACAATAAATGCTGATTTTTTTATTTTTTAACTATAGTCTATACTAAGGTTTGTAATTTTAGCTTTCAATTTCTCTATGCTTTTGGGACTTTAGGTTATTTAGTGAAATGATGCCAGCAAATTTCTAATTAGGTACGATAGAAGTAAACATTCTGTCTTTTTTGCCAATTAGGTATTTTTGTTGCCAAAAATAAATCACACCTGCACTAACATCGGTGGAGCAGCACAACAATGGTTCGACTTATGAACAATGAAAACACTGACATCTTCTAACCCAATTTGCTGTCTATTACAAACCATTAGCCTCCTCATTAAACACAAGTACTTTAGACTCGCCTTTATTCATGGCCTACAGCTATTTCTGTAGCTGTGATGATTCACCTGCCTACTTAGCTACCTAACATGATCTCTCCAGTGAAAGCCCCAGCAAGTTAGTAGAAGAGATCAAATTATGTCATAAGTAGAAAACACATTTATTGCAGCCAAAGGATTTTTACCTCTGCCGAGGAGGTTGAGCTTTCGGGTAAGTTTGTGCGTTTGTTATCAGTATTAAGCAGACAGTTATGTACAGATATTCATGAAATCTGTACCAGAGGTGGGGCTTTAGACAAAGAAGACTCCCTTAGATTTTAGAGATGACCCGGATCAAATTCTGAATTCAGGAATTTTATATAAGATTCTTTAAAATTGTGAGACAGGATGATTTTATTTTCAGCTTAGCAGAGGTTTTCACTCTTCAACTGCTGTTGTTTGTTTCGGTTTACTGTTCACCAGAATTCAAGAACATCTAATGGATCTTTTCTGACCACCACACAAATAACAATAAATAAATAAAATTAATTTTTATTCATGACAATTAAGGATTTCCTTATAACATATAATTTAATAAAGAGATTCATCAATTTAATCACAGTTAAAGAGCAAACACCAATAACAGTGGACCAAAGAAAATGCTTTTGTTCAGTTTGATTATTTCTTTCACTAAAATATTGAAATCTGGTCATATACCACTATGAAAGGGTTACTAAGCTGAGTGAAAGTAAACACTCAACAGGATTACAAGGACCTGATCTGATTGGATATCACAGTAGTACACCTGCCACTGATAATATATTCAAACAGACTCCAGTCCTTACCATATTACACTACTTTCTGAAGGATTTCCACCTGTCTCCATGCTTATAATAATACTAAATACACATATCCATTGAAGCTGTATCTGCAAATGGAGCCCTAGAGGTTCCCATGTAGTTGCACAGATTGATTTGGCAATTCATGTCTTTAGATTACTGTAGTCACGTACTTAAGTACCAATCCGTCTTCCTTCTTCACAACCGGTCCTTCCAACAACACCAACTTCCACAGAGACGTGAAAGAAAGCGATTTTGCCAAGAATGCCTCTTGGTGAAATCAAGAAAAGCTTCTGGCTATTTTTGGACTTGCCAAGTCCTGCCGGGAGTGTTTGGCCATGATTTCCCAAAAGCACCAGCGTTTTATGAGGTGAGGGACAAGAAACAGGCCCTGTCTAATCAGTTAAGTACATTAGAGGCAGCAGGCACTCACTTAGACATATACTTGGACACACTCCCTGAGTGCTTTCCCTTAAATGTTAGAACATGAAGCAAACATATAAAATGTAGAGAAAACCCAAGTGTTTGTATTTTTGTGTCTGTGTGCATCAATCTGACATACAGTAAATGTGATATAAAACACCACAAAATAACATGTGTGTGTGTGTGTGTGTGTGTGTGTGTGTGTGTGTGTGTGTGTGTGTAATAAATTTCTTCCAAATTGAAAACATTGGCAATCTCCCAGGACGTTTATAACCAGGTTAAAGCAATTACTCTTGCTGACCATATCAGTTACTTGTTGAGCAAAAGTGAAAACAGGCCACACAGGTGTGCTGTGAATAAAGTCACGTCCAAGAGAACAGTGAAAGGTCTTCAGTCAGTGTGTTCGGGTGTTTGGGGAAAATGTATTTCTTTGGCTGGAGGGCAAATTCAGGAAAGGGCTCATTCTTATTTGTATTCAAATGTAAATAAAGCCAAGAAAGTTTATCCACATCCAACACATGACAATATTATACACCTCCATTTTTAGTACACTGCTTTACAATTACAATATTATTACACATCTATATATTATTCTCAAAAAGTATGTACTGCTTACTGGGTAATAATAAAGATGGGTTGAAATCAATTCAGTCGATTCTTTTGTGCTTCCATTGATCCATCACCACACAGACTCCAAAATTGATCAAAAAATATAAATTATTTATATTATCAATATAAATAATACACAGCCCAGACAAAAAAAAAAAAAGTCATTCTAATATTTCCCTGGAGAGCATTTAGCCTTGATCACAGCATGTAATCTCCATGGCACTGTTGCTCCAGTTGGTCAGGTCGAGGCTCAGCAACATTATTATTACAATAAAACGAAGTCAGCTGATGACCTGAATGTACTGAATGAGCAGGTTATCACATCAATGGACTTTTTCTTCCCTGAGGGCACGGATATAAAATGGGGACTTAAATAGTGAAAGAGTGGTTCATTCACAATGAAACCTGTGTCAGGAGAGTCAGATATGAGAGTCAGGAAATTTGTACAAGTAATTCAGGGACCAGCTGGATAAGTCACTCTTCATCAAGCCTTAACTTCAGTTGTGAAAGACGTTTGATTACATGGTGACTGGCAGGAGCTACAGCCAATCAGGAAAGAGAAAGTGTGAGCATGAGAAAGCATAATAAAATTAAAAAGCATTCCAGGATTGATGAATTGATCTCTTTGCTGTACTTGAGCTAGCAAGGTAGTCAGTGGAATATATTCATTGATAGTTGCTATATTCAATTACATTATGCCACTGCTTCAATACACAGGCAGAAGGCCATAAACTCAAGTAAAGTTGGAATGAGAGCTAACAGACTCACTGTATCCCAAACACCAGTCTTTAAATGATATATAAATTTTTATGTTTTCATCTGGTACAGTCACATCAAAGGGACCAGTAAGGATTTCGTTTAATGACTACGTCCTCAGTGTGTGAATATTCGGCCTTCATCCCCAGCCATATACTGCCATATTAAATATCGTGTCGGTACATCATTGAGGCCTTAGAATATTTATTCTCATTACTTAGTGCGCAGTATGAGAGGCACTGCAATCTCATTACATATATATATCACCTTGCCAGTTAATGCTGTAAGATTACTCCCCACAGAGCAGACAGATGCAGTACAAACAACATATTCAACTCAAGTCAAGTTTTATTACTTGTCATCTCATCCAATACAAGGTACAGGTTAAGATGAAACTGCGTGCTTTCAGGATCACAGCATGAACATATAACATGCAGTGTGACGGGACAGAGTACAGCATACAGTATAAATACAACATATAATGCAAATAGACAAGACCGTGTGCAGCAAATGAACACGTGCAAAACAACATACAGTCCAGTTATATCACTAGTAGTTAGATATTTTTATTACAATATATTATCCGTTTTTTCCTTAACCAGGACAAAATTCCAACATTTTAAGCATCATACATTCCCCTGCCTTTTAAATGTACATTACATTTGAAACCAAAATGTTTAGGGTACTTCTGTGAAGGGGCGGCATTGTGTTGTAATGGTTAAAACATACGGCTGACAGCAATTCGAGCCCTGGGCTTGACAAGAATGTTTCTGTATTGAGTCTGCATGTTCTCCCTGCCCTTGCGTGGGTTTCCTCCAGGTACTCGGGTTTCCGCCCACAGTCCAAAGACATGCACATTAGGCAAATTGAATATTCTCGATTGCCCCCAGAAGTGAGTGTGAATGGTTACGTGTCTGTGATGCCCTGTGATGGTCTGGCGAGCTGTTCAGGGTGTACCCTGCCATCGCCTGGAGTAGAGTGGGGTGGGCTCCAGGCTCCCTGTGATCCTAATAAAGGATAAAGCAGTTCAGAAAATGATGCATATTGTCTACTGATATGATGCATATCGTATACTGTCATAATGCAATTCTCAGATGTTCTCTAAGGCAGTATTAGGAACGATTAAGAAACCAAACTCATTTCAAAGTATCCTGTCTCATCTAATCCCCACATGCCCATGGATAAAACATGTTTCTATATCCGTCCACAATTGCACCAAAGTCACTCAGGGATCTAGGGCTGTTCCCAGGGGCCATTTTTCAACAGAAACAGGCATGTCTTCTATACGACAATCTGTAGGCTTTATTAGCAGAGCCAGATTTACCTAGAGTACCATACTGTTCTGGAGAGGGCAATTGAAATCCAGTGCTCATACAACTGCCCACATTTTATAGCCAGCAATTTTGATGTTCTAGCAGTGCGACCTATTCTCAAATATCAGATTGACCTTGAGAGCAGAAACCCCACAGCAATGACCTCCTCTAATTCTTGGGGCAAATGTGATCTGACCCTAGTGATCTATTGTTTAATGAAACTTGTGCTGCTCCTCTCAGAGTGACGTATTAGAGCTGCTTAATTTTCAGTGTTTCACCCTAAATTGCTCCTGCCAAGGCGAGGCGAATCTTAGCAAGCTGCTGCAGAGAAGCTTTTACTCATCTGCCCGATGAAATCCGTCCGGTGTGAAGCTCTTGTTCACGGTCTAGCTTGCTCAAATTAGCGCAGTAATAGCTGACAAAGCACAAAGCTTTATGAAACAGATGGAGGAACGTGTAAACGGTAATGGAGTGAAATAAATGAACGCTGATGAAAGAGCTTTTTTTCCCCCCTATCCTCCCTTTTTCATCAGCTAACGCTCAATGTTGTATAAAATAAAAAACAAATCAAGCCTAATTAACTTTCTGACATGACACAGTGTCATGTGCAGGAGGGCTTAGCAATGTTTTAACAGTAGTTCAATCATGTGTGCTACAAATTAACTTTTTACCATGGGGCCTAAAAAACCTCACATGTTCGTGGTCTACATTTCCAGCTCAAAGTCAGATACAGGAGTGTTGCTGCTTTGGCAGAGGAAAGACCATGAAACTAATAGCAAGTTGTACCTTCATGTCACATGGCCCACAAAATCCTTAAGCCTTGGGATTACCTTTAAACTGTTTCTACTCAAGGGTGACCTGTTTCCTGTGATTTCTACTCACATCACTGACTACTGCTCTCTCCAAGACCAGATGTTTCTGTCTCAACCCTAGAGGAACGGACTAGAAAATCGCAGCAGCTGCCAGGTAGATTAGCTCATGTGTCGAAGCCTCTGTTTCCACACCTTTGATCGGAGCGGATGTGTCAGAGACTGATCTGCCAAGCTGTCAGAATCTCTCCAAAGGGTTAAAGGGTGCAAAATAAGAGGTTTCTATTCCTGATGGGCACGAGAGAGCGCGAGCGACAGAGAGAGAGAGCGAGAGAGAGAGCGACAGAGAGAGAGAGCGAGAGAGAGAGAGCGAGAGAGAGAGCTCACAATGGTTCTCAATGTTTTCGGCTCCATTGCAGGAATACATAAGCTGACTTTTAGTTAAAAAGAAATTGGAAACGATGCAGAGTAAACCCTTGCACTTCTCCCGCTGCTTTCCCAATCTCACTGGAGCATTTAAAGGTCTGCCTCTTGTTCTCTTCTTCCTTCTTCTACTCCTCATTCCATGATTTCCCAGGTACATTATATAGTATTCATGACTGCTGAGGTACAGGTTTTCTTCTATCTTAAATAATGTTAATTTGGAAATGGAAGTTACAATTATCATTGTATAAGTCGCTGTGAACCAATGAGGTCACGCGGTTGTGAAAAATTATTTAAGCATACATTATAATATAAAGATATAGGCACTGCCTAAAAGTGGAGCTCCGAAAAAATTAGCTTCTTCTGATACCAAGTTTCAATGTGAATTCGTTTGGATGACGCCATCGATGATGTAGTGTCATGTAATCACCACGCTATGACCCCCCCTCCACAAAGCTTTGATATTGTCTGAAAGTGGTACGCTACTGAGATAAGATTTCTTTAATGGAAACCCGATATCACCACAGGGTAGCGAGATGCCATTCCGCTAGATAGGGTTACTGCCATATGCACGATATACACGCCAGAAACTTCATGTACTTCCTCAATGTGATTGGATTAAAAGCATTTCTATTCAAATTAGTAATGCACTGCACGCACTGCGCACATAGTATTCTGTTTACATTTTATGTGTATTTTATTTTATTGAAATAGTGAATTCATTTTATTTTATTTTAAAAGTGTATTTTATTTTCTGGCTTGAAACAAGAAACAGTTTGAAGGGGAAGACAGAGTAGAAGAAGTTACCATCACTCAGGCATTTATTCCCATTGCGATGTTTTTATACCAGCATGAGAAATATCACCACAGAGTTCCCACGTGTACATATATGGACGGATGGATGGACACAATGTCCGCAACACAAAAAAATCAGATCGATGCTACACCAATTTGTCTAAAATATTGTGCTCCGCTATAACTTTCCCTCTAAGCTACAGGCAAAGTCACGGCACTGGTATAGTCTCATTCACAGGAAAGGTAAGAGCTGTGCTCCACAGAAAAGCTCTTATAGCCATAAACTTTTTAAAGAATGATACAGAGTGAGCTATTCATACAAAAAGGTATTGAAAAATCATCTTCTCACTATTATGATGCAACAAGCAATATTCCAGCTTACAGTCCAATTTGTTGACTTAGTGGTTAGACCCTGTTAAAACTGCTTTTGGGTTATACATCTGGTTGCATGTGATGTGTAAATTCTTATTATTAAATCTTTGTATAAAAATGATCTGATCTGACTATTTAATCCAATTTGTGTTTTCCAGCAGTTTTGATATTAATTTATGATGATCATGTCTATATTTTACTGTGATATTTATTCTTTTTTTTCCCAGATAACTCATTGTATACCACCACTCTGGAGTTGAAATTAAGCAGTAAACATGTAACGATCAGCTCTAATTTAGGGGCTTTAACAAAAGTGGTGTATTAACCATCTAGGAATTACAGCCATTTTAACACATAGTCTCACATTTTCAGAGGCTGAAAAGTAATACGGCAAACCAACAACATTATAAACATAAGCGTTATTTTTAATAATCAGATGCAAATCTTTTAAACAGAACCAAATGGTAAATTGAAGGGCTGAGAACCAGAGAGATGTAACCAACGGGAAGCTGGTTTTGAGAAAAATGACATGAAATGCTATGATAATGCTCATGATATGATTCAAGGTCATAACGAAGACGAAGGGAACATTCTGGCACACATAGACCTTATCCACATCTGTCAAAGTATAACCTTAACTCATTTTTCAGTTTTTGTGGGTTAGACCACTGTGGCTCTCAACCCTTCAATTCCTCCCTTGAGATGTTTTGCCGCCTTTCCTTTAGCTGGCTACGGTTGCTGCATGCTTGTGAGTCTTTCCGCCTTCAGTTTTGTCTTCAGTAAGTGAAAAGCATTCTTCGTTAAGATCACTAACTCGGCCTGAATTCTAAGATCATCCAGTTTAGTTGCCGTCTGTGCTCTTCCAGGTCTTTTTATGCTGCGGAGTTTGCCAGTGTAGTCCTTCCCTTTAAGATTGTACCAGACTGTTGACTTGGCCACCCCTAAAGTTTCTCCCTATGACATCTGTGTTTATTTTTTCAGCCTAATGATGGACTCCTTTACTTGCATAGACATGTCTTTGGAACACATACTGTTTCGAATGCAAAAGCTGCCAAATGCAAATATGCAACATCAGCGCTTACATCACAATTAATAGTGTTACTGGGGTCGGTTAGTTTCCTCCAACAAAGTGTTTAGTGCAAATATAAGTCCACTTTTTTCACTTCGCACCTGCATGCTCTCACCCATCTTTTGCATATCTCTCTGTCAGTCTTTGGCTTCTGGAACGTCAACCAGCCCACTCTGTGCATGTAATCACAATCTGCATATCAATCATTGCTATTGCAAAAACCATAACAGCAATGTCTTGCACTGTTTGTACAACCTTGGTCATACTAACACATGCACTTGCATGACCTATTATTTTTTAGCAACAAAAGGGTGTTGCTGATCTCTGCCTTTTAACAGTTGGAATCAATTTCAGGGCAGTGGTGGCCTGGTGGTAGGATGCTGGATTACTGATCCCAAGGTCAATGGTTCAAGCCCTACTATCACCAGGTTGTCACTGCTGTCCCCCCAGTGCAGCTAACTGGGTTATCAAAGGCCGGCCATGTCGCTCACTGTCTATGGTGAGAGGCATGTAAAAGAACCATTGCTGATGGCCTGGCGAGCTGTCCAGGGTGTACTCTGCCCTCGCCCAGAGTTGGCTGAGATGGGCGCCAGCCTCCCCACGACCCTAATTAGTATTAAGCGGTTTCAATAAATTAATGAATGAATCAGTTCCCTTAATTTGTCACAAAGTTTTTAAGAATTTATTTAAAAAAACCCGTGATGGCCTGGCGAACTGTTCAGGGTGTACTCTGCCCTCGCCCAGAGTCAGCCTCCCCACGACCATAATTAGGATTAAGTGGTTCAGAAAAGGAATGAATAAAAAGGCCATAACTGGCAATGACACTGCTTATCTGTTAACTGACCAATTACTTTTAAGCCTATGTAAATGTAAGGACTATGTGTAATAGATCTAATTTCTAAAAGTAGTTTCTTTAAAAAAGCAATGTCTTGGTTAAAGCTCTTAAATTACACCTAAAAGTCTACATGTCAATCATATCTTCGCTGCTTTATTTTAAATCCATTGTAGTTTTGTATATTGACAAATGTACAAAAATTGTTACACTGCCCAATTACTTATGGACCCAACTGTATAATATAACTCCATAAATTCATTTTATATTCTCGCATAATGCAAGGAATGTCACATTGACAAGTGTCTTTAAATGTGTTCTCATATCTGCCGTTGTGGTGCTGTTCTTGGTATCAGTATAGAATTGAAAAATGGTGGTATAGATACGATGACAAGCGACAGATATACTTTAGCAGTATAAAATAATGTAGAAAAAGACAGGAAATGGGTTTAGAGGGTTGCAAAAATGTATCCATTATACTCTTTGACAGCATTACATTGCATTTCCTGTAATTTATTCCAACATGGCTTATGGGAGGGAGAAGCAAAGAGTAGGTGATTTTAAAGTGACAGAACTTTTCACTCAGAGAGCACCTGGCATATGACCAATTTGCCCTTTCCCTGCTGGTGCGTCACCAAGTGTCAAGCACTCCTCTGCAGGAAATGATGCATTATGGGTCGGAGGAGGGAGAGGTTGAGGACAGTGCCGGAGCTGTGAAATGATGGACCTCTCTTCACTGTAAAGGCGTGTCTGACGTCTCCTGTGTCCTGGAACATCTGGGTGGAGATGATAAGAACTCGTTGCCCTAATAACTAAAACCAGCTAATGCAGAGTGATTTTTTTTTTCTGTAAGTGTATTTTTTTTTAAAGCTTGTTCACAGCTGACTAAACCCGTGGGTGTTTTTTTTTTGCCGCTATTTATGTCTGGCCATCATGAAACAGCTGAGCGTGAAATGCAAGAAACACAAGCTACCCCCAGAGAGGTGACAAGATTATAAATGCATTTATTATTGCTCGTATTTGTCAAATGATAAGAATGAAAGTGGACAGGCACTCGGGGGCGATTCGCACAGCACCTCCTGTTTATTCATTCATCAAAGCATGAACGAGAGAAACGCTTACACCTGCGTGAACGTGTAATGATGTGGAGGAATTACAGAGCTTCATAGCTGCACTGTTGTGATAGATGCCTGTACTGTACATATCAAACAGAAAACCTGATACGCAATATGGCTTGTATTACTTATATTAGGTATTTATTCATAAACGATTTTCCAGGGTACAACTGATTTGGGGGAAAAAATGAATAGAGTGAGATTAGAGAAGATGGGTGAATTCAAATCCACCACACAGCCATCATATTTCCATTGCAAGAATACGGATACAACCCCAGTGGAGCTAACTGGGTTATCAAAGGCCAGCCATGTGGGAGGCATGTAAAAGACCCATTGATGACTTTTGAAAAGAGTGGGGTGCATTTTACCCTGCGAAGGCCTGGCGAGCAGTCCAGGGTGTACTCCGCCCTCACTCAGAGTCGGCTGAGATGGGTGCCAGCCTCCCCGCAACCCTAAGTAAAATTAAGCGGTTCAGAAAACGAATGAATGAATGAGAACATGGATACAAGTATGACAAAAGGTTATGATATTTTATGAACAATTACAAAACTGGTCCGGGGGTCGCTAACAAGTGTGTGTGTGTGTGTGTGTGTGTGTGTGTGTGCGTATATCTTACTGTGAACCTTAAGCTTTTGACTCACTCACTTGGCAAGTAGAAGACAGAAACACGACTTCTCGGTAACCTCCAAGCCCTCTTGAGACCGCCTGACACACTAAGCTAAAGCTAGTTCAAAAACACATGCCAAAACATCATCCGAGTCTCCCATTGGCCCTGGCTTCTGATCTGTAAAGCTGCTCCATTTCTGATTGTTTCTTAATCTGATTTGTTTGCCCTTTGACAAGCGCTGATGGATTTTAGAGGGTCATTACACATTTATACTCTATAATACTTAAAAAAAAAAAAAAAGATGTTATATCTACATTAGAGACATAATTGCTTTTAGAGAGTACTACATATTATCTAGTGAATACAAGCACTTCTATTTCTATTGATATGAATTAAAATTGTCAATATATTCACCCTGCTAGTGGTTAAGATGGATCTCGAAAACACAGAAAATGATACAACCTGGATAAAATTTCAGTCGCACTGCAGGACTTCATACACATATTTACACACCCACTCACAACTAGGGGCAATTTAGCATAGTTAATTCACCTAACAACACAGAGAGAGGATGGAGAACACCTGCAGGAAATCCACACTTCCGCACTCGAGACCTTAAAGCTGTGAAGCAGTAATGTTATACATTATGCCACTGTACCACCACCTTTAAATGGATTTATGTTCACAACTGCCACCTAATATTACTAGAAGTGTGTGAATGTGTGTGTGTGTGTGTGTGTGTGTGTGCAGCACTGGCTTCTCATGCAGGTATATTCTCACTTCATGCCCAGTGTTCTCGGAGTAAGCCTGAGATCAGCTGTGACTCTGACAAGGATAATGAAGGAAAATGAAAATGAACGACTGAACAAAAATACAGTGCTTTGAAAACGGAGCCTTGGAATGATAGGAACACACGAACACACACACACACACACACACAAACACTGTTATCAGACATTATAAACCAGATTTTAGCAATGGTGTAAATGCACTACATGCTTTGATGACATCATTTTGAACACCAAAATGGAACCATCACCTTCATCGTGACCATTCAAGTTGCCTCTTAAATTGGCACAAAACCAACCAGAAATAAATTTCAGATCAATTTTTGAAAGTGCGCCACAAATACACCCATGGAAAGAGAGCGGGGAGCTACATGAGGCAGATCCTTTCATGTGCTGTATCTTGGCTGTGCATTTAGGATTAATCAGTGAAATGAACCCTGCTCATAATGTCCACATTACAGCAAGCTGTGCCCCAACCAGACCCACAGCCATCATTCAACCACACCAGCACTGACTTCAAAGACTGGCCCAATTACTGTAGCCAAGACGCAATCAGGGACACTGAAGATGAGTGGGGAAAAAAGTAAAGTGAGACACCAGCCGTAACCCATCGCTGATAACCCTAAACAGCATCCAACACATTTCGGAGAGATAAAATGTTCAATAACAGGTCTTTCTTAAAATTGAATTTGTAGCCACTTTCAAGATTTGACACCACAAAATAAAATGTTGCTCAATCCATTCTCATGCCTGTTTCCTCTTATCTATCTGCAACCAGATCTGTAGGTACACTGCCTCTCTGTCTCGTCTCGTTCAGGGATGGGCGAGATGGCAGGGTATATAAAACTCCAGCCCTCCGCTCCGTTGTGATCTATAGCTACCTGTAAAAATGCCAGCCACTTTTTTTTACTGTTCTCTTTTTTAGCGCGCAAACCTCTGCTGCCTTGCACACTAAAACTCTGAAAACGAACTGGGGGGTGGGGGTGGACAATGATGGAGAACAAGGAAAAGGGGGGAGGCACTCAGGGATCGACAGTGACTGACGGAGCAGCTGTAAATAGAAGAGCCTGTTCAAGGACACGTCATCTCCCAAATTCACCTTTCCTTACATGTTTTTTTTTTTTTTTTTTTTTTTAATGTGGAATGAATCGCTGCCCTCTTTACAAAAGAATACATCATTTAAGAGAGAAATACAGGAAAGAAATTAATTCTCTTGAAAACACCTAACAAACAAAAACAAAGAGATTCATCGATGTGCTTCGGAATAATTACATACCCTCCAGAGCCTTATTACGGCGGTCTGCCGAATTGAAGATGGGATTTATTGAGTAGGAGGAGGTGACGTGTGCAATATGTGCCGTAATGAGGAGCTATCTTTACCTACAGCTTTCCCACTCAACAGAACGAGACAGTGCGTTTTAGCAGGATGGTGGAAATGGGCCATTGTTTGGGCGAGTGCCATACTGTTGGGTGAGAGATGGGGGAAGGGTGGAGTAGTAAATAAAAACCCTGGATAATTACATTAGAGAGAGAGAGAGAGAGAGAGAGAGAGAGAGAGATGAGGTCAGAAAGCTCTTTGACCTTGTAACATTTGACTGAAATAAAAAAGCACAGTGGCAGGGGACAGAAAGCACAACAATGAATAAAGCAGTAAAGAGCGATTCGGGTTCTGACAGTCCTTATGCAATGGTCCTTCACACTCAGTACTACTCAAGTCAGTTATAAGGAGTAAAAGCCTTCCAAACTTTCCTGTTACACTGAAATAGGTATATTCTCATCATCAGGTTGTTTTTACTTACATGTACGAAGCTCCAATCTGCTAAAATGCTTTTGATCATTTCAATTAGCCTGTTTAGTCTATGTCCTAGCGAATCAGTATAAGAATATATTCACTAATAGTGACTTTAAAGCACTTCTGTAAGTGACTCTGGATAACAGCGTCTGCTAAATGCGGTAAATGTAAATGTAAATGAGAAGGCCACCATTTATAGTTCTCTTCACTGAAGGTCATAGTATATGATTTACACCACTGCCATCCTAATCAAACCATTTGGCTCTCTGGATCTCGTGCCCTTCCAATAAAAACCCCTACCATTAAAACTGTTAAGGAAACAAGACTAAACTGAAGATAAAGACTGAATTTATCCTCCAAGCTTCAAGTCTTATTTCCTCCATCCATGATTAATCCATATGGGGTGCCCTATAACTAATCAGTCATCACCCTTTAATTTCCTCTTTTGAACAAACACCCCCCCCCCCCCCCATCCCTCCCCAACACACACACACCTCACTACTCTGCTTCTGTGGAAGCAGCCAGCCATGGTACACACTAAACCCCAGAGACCCCCTCATCAGCAACCACCTGCCTGCCAATCTACCCCCCCCCCACACACACACACCCACACACATACACATACACACACAAATACACATACACTTAAAGACACTTCTGCTTTACTGTTTTGCATAATGTTAATACTTTATTTAAACTTTTTCTTACTGTTATAATTAGTTAGCACTATTGTGTATAATACTATAATTATTATTATTGTTACTTAAATTCTTGCACCGTATTCCTGATTCTTTGGCAATTTTATACAGCCATGTCAATAAAGCTATCTGGAATTGAGATTGGATTGAAATGAGAGAGAGAGAGAGAGAGAGAGAGAGAGATCTCACCTCCCTGTTGCCAAGGGAGGCTCTTATATCCCCACATCAATCACATTATCAACCCCCACCCTATCCCTTCCTCTAATCACCTCTCTCTCTGTCTCTCTCTCTCTGTCTCTCTCTGACACACATTTGTACACAAATCCAGAAATCATCACCTGCCTTCCAGCCCACACAGAACACAAACAATCATACCCAACCACAAATCCTCATGGCATACACTGTCCCTCTGCTCCCATCTCTCTCCAAAGACTCGGTCTGCAGCTGACGTTCCCTTCGGCTCTGATCACATCTCACCGATCATCCTCCCTGCTCCATCATCCACCTGCTCCAGGCTCTGTGGACACTGAGCCCTGCTGTCTCCTCGCTGATCTTAAGTTAAACCTGGATTCTCCAGGAGGAGAAAGCTACACAAGGAGGATTCGGCTAAACTGATTTCTCAGCACTTTTCAAACACAAACTTTGGATAGCAGAAAGCGCTCTGTCACCCACTTTCTGTGAGGGGGAAAGTCCTCTACGGCCCACACAAAGCACAAACAATCACCCAGTCGTGGAAAACAAGGCCTGAAAACTCACACTTCAGGCCACCCCGCTGGAGCTAAAGCTGTGTGTGTGTGTGTGTGTGTGTGTGTGTGTGTGTGTGTGTGTGTGTGTGTGTGTGTGGGTGGGTGAGTGGGTGGAATAGTGTAAGATTTGAGTTTAGGTTTTGCCTAGGTTTAGTTTTTTATTCCCTAAATACACAGAGCAGCAGCATGAATGTCAAAGCTTCTGTATTTGTGCCATTGTTAAATGTCATGCTTGCAATTGTATCTCATAATATGTTGGCACTTGTACTCAGTGCTACAGTCAAGTGAAAGCTGAATTATTTTGTTTGTCAAGCACAACTCAAGCTATTTCTATTAATTCAGTATCGCTACACACTTTCTCTAGCTGACGGTACACCTTGAATAAAAACTGTGCGTTCAAACTGCACTCATGAGCACTGTGTTGCTAGTTTGAGACCACCACCCATCTTCTGTTGAAATTTCACTTGGGGCAGTTTGATTTCAGATTGCTTTGTTTGCTTGTGGTTGTAGAAGCAGGGCGAGGAACAGATTTAAGGATAAGTCAAACATATCACTATAGTGTGAGTCTCATCCATTTTTCATCTTGCTGTGTAATCCAACACTACAGACAACATCTCTCTCTGATACATTTCTTCCTCATTCACTGTCACCACCTCTATTTTTTTTTCTTTTTGGCAGATTTAGCAATGTTATAGAAACAATCAAAATCAAAATTATATCTTTCTCAAACCATACACACTACCTAACAGCATGGATACCATTACTAAATGTATCATGATATTAAAAAGTAATGACAAGCTTCCGTGTGGTGCAACAGAACAGCATTTGCCCTTTCATTCAGAGTTCTGGGTTCCAGCCCAGATGATGCATACCCCCATCTATGGCCAGGTGCACATAAGAGCTAATTGGTCGAGCTGTCAGGGAGGGAGGGATGACATACAGTTCCTTCTCTGTCACTTACAAGTGACTCCAGCCAATTATGGGCATCTCTGAGCTCATGCATGCGAAGGACAGATATTGCTCTCCTTCAAATGTGCTACGCAGCTCCTGACTATGAATGAGCAGCAGTTCAAAAAAAATCCAATCAGCTGGAATGACGTGCCTGGAATCACGTGACTTCGCTGGTTGGTATCAGTCATGGCTCATGGAATCAGGGATGTCTATCTGATGGGTAGAAATTGGCTAGAATAAAAAGTAAAGACAGGCGTTTACAGGTCAACACATTTTCATTGTGTATGCTTTCAATTTCAACTCAGAGACAAGATTTAACCTTCAACCGCAATTCAGAAAGATCTGACTCTAACACTTCATATCTGGCAACCATGACATTATGCTCTGTCTCGGCTCATGACCCCGTCAAATCCCTTCTGCACCCATAAACACTGTACAGTGTGCTTAAAATACAACAGTGAGTTCTTCCTGTATATACCTGTAATCTAATTTCATGGTACTGATGTTTAGTTTAACACTGAACCCTCCGGACAATCGTCTGATTACAATTTGTTAATATGAGTTTGGAAAGTTTTTTTTTTTTTTTTAAACAAAACTAGATACGATGTGTGCTTATATTCAAACGATGTCTGAGCAATCCTCCCTTATGATATAACAACCTGCTGAGCTCATTAAAGAGATCCTCATTAAAACATTAAGTCATGCACATTCACAGAACCCTTTTCAATCAACCAGAGAAAAGGGTCACATGTTTCACAAAAGACTGCAGAAGAGAAAAAGAAGCAAGGTGAAAAAGAAAGGCACTTGAGTCTTGACCGTGGTGATGTTACCCAGCGACTGAAACCTCTGTCAACCACCAGAGACTCATATAAAACTCCATCACATTCATTATTTAAATATAAATACAAATAAATTAATGTTATCTATATATATATAGATATATAGATAGATAGGTAGATAAATATACATATATACACACACACACAGTAGTGTGCAGTGAAAATTATACACCACCACTTTTGTGTAAAAGGGCTCCTAATGAAAAGAAGTAAAAAAATTACTTCTCTATAATTTTTGGGTGAAAATGTATTAAACAATGCTATTGTAGGTAATGAAAACCAAAAAAATTATTCCGAGAAATATATTGAGGTAAAAACATGGCTAATATACAAAAATACTGAAAATACCAATTTTTCATATATATATATATTTTTTTGCATAACATGAATGAACTTCAATCATTCATATTACATGAAATAAATACTTGAATAGGACTTGGTGTCTGATTTATCTTCATTTTGTTAAGTGTATAATCATCACTGTATTTTTTTATTTCTTCACTCGCTAAACCATTCCATATGGTTTGAAGTTTGTTCATGCTATGCAAAAGTCCAAAAAAGAAAATTTCCGAAAATTGCTATTTTCAGTGTTTTTGTTGAAAATGGATGAAAAAGAAAACAGCATATTTTTGCATTTCTGTCTCTCTCGGTCTCTCTCTGTCTCTCTCTCTCTCTCTGTCACACACACACAATTTCCTTTGACAGACAGGGAGATGCAATCTCTCTTGATTTCCTCTTAAAATGTAATTTTCTTTACTAACTCTAAAAGGAAAACCGTTTTTGTTTTACATATTTGAATTTTCAAATTGTCAGTCAGCAGAGAAGGATTATTATGGGGATTCCGGGAAGGCTAATTTAATAATTAAGAATATAAGCTGCGAAAAGTATGATTGCAAGTTCTTAAAAATTTCACACAATTCATATTTCAGTAGTAAAAATGTTTCTCCAGCCATGTCAGACACATAATTAACACTTTAAACAAAGAGCAATACCACCGCTGCCTTAAGCTGACTCCCTTTCTAGTGATTTGTTAAAATGATCCAGCTTAGCATTGTAAATTTACATAAAACTGTTTCTGAACATGCTGATTCACTTGTCACACTAGTCAAATTATGCAGATTAGTTTTCCTCCACAAAGCACTGGTTAAATAAATGTCTAGATAATATCAGTTGGTTATGTTCTCTGAACATTCTGAACAGCAATCTCAAAGTACCTGGATAAATTTTGCAGAACCGCTTAATCCTGCTAGGGTCTCGGCCGACTCCAGACGAAGACGGGGTACACTCTGAACAGCTCTTTAGTCCATCGAAGGGCCAACACACACACAGGCACACACACACAAATAACCATTCACATTAACAATAAGGGGCAATTCGGTATAGCCAATTAGCCTAACACGCATGAACTCTCTGAACTGTGGAAGAAACAAGAGTACCCGAAGGAAACCCATGCAAGCATTAGGAGAACATTCAAATTCCACATAGAAACACCATAGCCGAGATCTGGACAAACAGATTTTGTAAATTAGTTAGCGAGATTAAATTTGTAAAGCAAAATGAAACATCTTTATTATACAGTTTGTATTCCTTTAATACTAAAAAGGCATATATATGCCAGATCTTTGCTAATGTTCACTAGTTAACTTATGGCAGCAACTTGTAACAGTAGCTAAAGTAAAACACAGCTCCTTCATGGGCTTCTTTGAGGTTTTCTGGTTTTCTCCCACCTTTCAAAAACATGACGTATCCCCACCTCATACCTTGTGTTCCCCGGTTAAGCTCCAGATCCACCAAGATGAATGAATGACGAAAGAATTCTATTCTGTATCAGATCTTAGTTCACTCTATTACATACCTTTGTAATATCATGCCAACGGACTATACAACACGTCTTGTTTTTACACCGCGCACTGTGTTAAGCTGCTATATCTATGTTATGCCTGCTTTAATGCACTTGCTTTGTTTGAGTGTATTCTTGTGTTTTATATACTCATATTTTACAGACTTGTTGTGGGCCGTGTCATGGGTACCATTGCAAACTCAGCAAAGAGAAGCTCTGCATAAATTCTTGGGCTCAGTGGACAAGGCACACAGAGAGAACTAGACCATTCACTAACTCATTCCTGTATGAAAAGATGATCACAGGTCCGGTTTTGTTTCTGGGTGTCTATGGGCATGTTTATATTTATTTGTGGTGGGTAATTGTCTCCTCAAAAAATATCAATATTAAATACCTCAACAACACTGTCTGATAAAGGCGTCTTTCTGTCCAACCCCCATTTGTAACATTCACACACGCACACACACACACACACACACACAGAGTGCATTTTTTCCCATTGAGATGATGGTATCAGTCCCAGGGTGTGAATATCGATGTGTGTACAGACATGTAAGCATAAATAAGAGATGAGCTAAGAATAGTAGCATGGCAAACAAAGTCTCTCTCACTTACACTATAGCACACGGACTGTACAGCCAGCACTGAACACACACACGCACGCACGCACGCACGCACTCAAGTGCCATGTACAAAGCTATAATTACTATAGAAAATAGTACTGGCACAACAGATCGGACCCAACAGATCTAGATAATTTTTTCTCAACACCACTGACTAAAGATTACAAATAAGCGTGCAGATTAGGACCTTAAAATTCCATGAACAGTATTTGGCTCTAAACTTTAAAGAGGATATATTATTTTTCCACTTTTTTGACCCATAAATATTGCCAGAGAGTTAAATAACCATGCTAGAGCATCATATAACAAGGTTAGCATATGCATAAGTTTTCTCATTGGGCTGCATGAGCTGACTGTAAACACAAAAGCCACAGTTTCATTTGGTCATCACTGTCTTCTAATTCCATAAAGACACTCAACATACACCTGCTTTGATCCAGCTCCATCTCCATCAGCAGAGTTGTCGAGCAGGACTGTACTCTCGAATAACGTCTGCTTGGGTATTGTTCTTAAACCTATTTTCACCTCAGAGTGAAAGGGGTACAATATTTATTTGGTTTTAAACAAAGCTTGGGTTGTGCCCAGCAGCCTGAAAAGCAAGAAATAATAATAAAAAAACATAGAAGAAATGATTTCACTAAGGTATTCCTGCTTTCTGAAGCAGTTTGCCTTTTATGACACAAATAATTTGGTGCTCCACGTGACAACTTGTAAAAGGGAATAAAATTTTGTGGCTTTTTTGATTCTGTGTTGAGGTGGATATAAATGCAAGGTTTACACCTACTGCTTGTTCCCTATGACCCACTGCCTTTGTAAAATCAATGTGTAAAATGGATCAGATGAATATTTTACGCATTGATGGTCAGTTCCCAAAATGACTCCCTGCTCCCTATAGGAGTGCACCATATAACGTACAAACTAGAATCTGTTGTACCCTGTCCAGTGCACTACTGTAATATATTAATTTATGTACTGCCTAAAATCAGAGCTTCCCTCTTAGCCTGAGGCAAAGAACAAAGACTATAAATGGAAGAAGGAACCCAAATATACCATTCAGCGCACACATTTAAAATCAGCATTAGAGGCGAGGTGAGAAAACATCCTGAGGAACTGTGGAATTTTTTGGATAAACAGTCATTGGTGCTCCGCTGGTGTCCCAAATGAAAAATAAAGGTCTGAAAATGGATATAATATCTGACCTTTAAAGACTAAGTGGATAATAACAACAGAATTAAAGGGGTTAATTTTTCTAAAGACTTAACTGCTCTGATTGTTAATTTACCTAATTGGTTATAATGTAATTACCAACCAAAAGGCTCACTGGCAAAGTGGTTTAAGTTACATCAGTTTTAATTTTGAACCTGCTGGCCACAACATTATGATGAAACAAAAGTAAGATTGTAAGGACTATTCACGGAGAATGCAAGATGCATCCCATTTAAAAAAAAATTTTGTTTGGAATTTTTCCCCACCATCAGGTACAAGAAGTTCCTTCTTGTGCGAATAAAAGCCAAACAACTGAATGCTTTGGAATCTAACCATTTCCATAGAATTTCCAATAAAAAATTACAGCTATCTACCAAGTAAATATTCAGGAACTGACACATGTGCAATGATGATGATGATGATGATAATGATGATGACGTGATTGAGCTTGGGATGTGATGAAGAGGTTGAGCAATGACTCTGGGTGGGGGAAAAAAGTGGATTTGATAAATAACCTCCATAAAAAAACACAAGCTAGCCATTCTGTCTGGCCAAAGAGAACGCGCTCCTTTCTATACTTTCCAGTTTCTATTGTCCTCTGACTATCACTGTCTCTTCTCTCTCAACTAGCCTCTGCAGAGAAATTTTTATGCTGTTTGAAGATTTGGAATTCTGTAGACTTAGGCTACCTGTGAATCCAACACAAACATTTAAACAAGGCCCTGAGAGGACAAAGAAAGAGAGAAAATAAAAAAGATGACAAGCAGTGCTGAAGTTAAAGAAGAAGTATCTGGCCTGTGTTTTTGTTCTCTCTCTCTCTCTCTCTCTCTCTCTCTCTCTCTCTCTCTCTCTCTCTCTCACAGTCTGATTCAGAGAAAGTAAGTGATCAGAGAGGCTGCTAGATCAAAGGCAGGATGAAAATGTGCAGTTTAGCTCTCAGCAGCCAATCAGTATGGCTAGACAGAGCGCAGCACTCCAGCAGCTCGAGCAAAGGCATCAGCACTGACCCGAGTTCAGCTACATCAGCCTGCGTCGTCTCTCACACAGCTCTGTTCATTAGCACAGGCACAGTCATGTTTATACTAACTCAGCTAAACTCACATGCATCAGAACAGACTCAGCTAAATTCACATGTATTAGCAGAGACTCAGCCACGGTCAAATGCATTAATGGGAGTCTCAGATCAATTCAAAGATATTAAGAGATATCAATGTATTCAGATACATTAAGGAACAAACCTAAAAAAAGCTACGATCAAATACATTAAGGAGAAACTTGACTACATTCAAATACATTAAGGAGAGAATAAAAGAGCTCTCAAGTCGTTCAGCAATTTAGGATAGGGTATCAATAGTTTGTGGTGGCACGTGGAATAATGGTTAGCACTTCCGCCTCATAGGAAGATGGTCCTGGGTTTGAGCTCTCACATTACTGTGTGTAGCTTGTATATGCTTCCTCCTGGGTGCTCCTAGGCGTGTTTGGTTGTGTTTCCGTCCGACGTGTGTACCCTGCCTTCGCCCGCAGTCGACTGGGATAGGCTCCAGCCTCCCTGTGACCCTAATAAAGGATAAAGCTGTTTGGGAAATGAAATGACAATACAGAGTTTGCAAGTTTGGACCCTGCAGGCAGCATAGCTGCCCATATCTGTGCTTCCAACAAAGCCTAACTGATCTGCTTTCTCATAGAATTTTTCCCTTCCCGATTTTTCCCTTCACTTTCTGTCAGTTCAGCATTTTGAAAAGACAGACTGGCTGTCGTCCGTCGTCCCTCCATCATTCCGTCTACTTGATGAAGCATGTTAGGCATCACCATCCAAGATTGGCAGTTGATGTGTGACAGGAGGAGAGCAAAATAATAGCATGGGAGTTTCCCAGTGACTAAATTTGGATAATATTCGGCACAGAGATGAAGTGAGTGAGATATACTTGTGCAAAAATATTATGTATAATTAAGGAAGATTGAGACACTGGCATGCAACCCTTGTAGGCTGTCTCAGCTTCATATAATTTTCCAGTAGCTCTTTGAACTACTTGGGCTGTTTGATTAAAGAGCAACAGGAATGACACGGGCCATGTGCCATTAACAGTGAAATGGAATTCTGTTTCTGAAGCCACAACTATCACACAAACATGCACATTCTTATGGCAGTCTCCATAGAAACCAGAGGCTAGGTCGCTAGAACATACCTCAAGCTTCTCTGCATGGCAAGATCTTTCTATTTAAAGCCAAATGCACACTCCTGGCTGAAGAACAGAAAAAGAAGTGTGTGTCTGGACAAAAATATGTAAACACTGGCCTTTCCATCCCTGAAGGCACAAAATAACTAGAACTAAACCTAAATTATTCATGTAAAGTGTGTATGAGCTGGTTGTGTTTGTATATCTTCGTCAGGGCTCATTGATTTTAAGCAAACAAACAATAATGATTTTTTTGATTCCTACTGTGATTGTGATTATTGGCTGTAATTAACACTTGTTAGTACATTTCCAGTCACAAAGAACACACTATGACTTCTTATGCATGCCAGGATTCTGCCTGGATGTTTGATAGGTACCGGGTCTGATTGCTCAGTGATGTTCTGTATGCACACCTGAGCAATGCTCCTGATGACTGCCAATGCACAGATTTGCTGCTGTGGGCATGTTGCAAAAGGAAATTTCCTTCATCACTGCCGTTCCCAAATCTGCCCAAGCCAAAAAAATTATATATTGTGTGATTTTGATTAATCTGCAATTAATCATGCAGTCCTGGTGCGTGTGTTTGTTATGATGATGTGACTTCGCTCTAGGCACTGAAGCTACACCCACTCACATTAATGACACACCCTGTGGCTATCCTACGCTTTCATATCACCGCGGTCCCATTAAACAGTGCAAAGTACACTATTAAATACACACACAGGCAAACACAGCAGTGGTTTTGCTCTTCATAGTGTGACGGATTACGGATTAACCAGGAAGGGGAACAATTAATTTTCAAGGTTCGATGCCTTTTACAAGATAAATAATAAGAAATAACCAAGCATCAAGCATTAGCTGTAATATAAACAGACATCCAAGGAAAACTACTAATAGATGATGTGTCTTAGGAAAGCCTTTTTGTGGTGGATGGCACAATATGTGTTGGTTCCCCACATCTCCAGTGTCCAAAGTTCTATGATGAGGTGCCAGAGAGACTTTTCCATGTCTTTTCCAGGGTCAAGTGGGTTTCCTCAAACTTCTCTGTTGCTCATACAAAAACATGCCTATAGGTGGATTACTCATGTCTCTCACTCATTTGCTGAACCCCTTAATCCTACTAGGGTCATGGAGAGGCTTGAGCCTACCTCAGCCCACAAGGGCAAACATGGGGTACACCCTGAACAGCTCGCCAGACCATCACAGAGCCAACAGACACACACAGCCATTCACACTCACAATTAGGAGCAAGCTGAAACAGCCAATTTCCCTAACATGCATGTCGACTGTGGGAGGAAACCAGATTACCTAGAGGAAACCCACGCAAGCACAGGACTATCTTGCTGTGAGAAGATAAAGCTATTCACAATGCCACCGTGCTGCCCTAAAGGTGGATTACCTCCTCTTAATTGTATGTCCGTCAGGAGACTATTCCTGCCTTATGCCCAGTGTTTACAGAGTAGGTTCTCTTAGTAGCAGGTTTCTGATAATAATCAAAGACATCTCTTCTGTTTCCAGTGCTTTCTAATGTTTTGACAAAATACAGTTTATTTTTGCCCTGGGCCTTGGACAAACACAGTTTTTGGAAGTGAATATCCCCATCACTCTCTACACAGCTTAAAGTGGCAATTGTATACATCTCCTTCCAGTTAGTCAGCATAACCAACACTAACCCACAAAATCAGCTCCATATCAAACCACCTGGTCAGTACAAGCTCACAAGGCTTCTAGTACAGCTATACACTTTTCCAAAGCTGGTAATTGAAACAGCTTGACAACACTGGCTTTTAAAGCCTTAAAATGTATCAATTAAATGTGTTTAAAAAAATTCATCGTATGAATCTTGCAGAAGAGCCTTGAGGGGAGGACATGTGGGTCGAGGTGATAATCAAGCCGTGCAGAGCCAGAGAAGACCAGAGCAGTCGATTGAGTCCCTTAGCCCTAAGCCATAAATCTGAGCAGTCCACGGAGAGGAGCTAATGAATGGGTGGAGACACAGGTACAAGTCCTCGAGCTGTAGATCAGCGCTCCTGGGGCATTCTTATAGGCATTGAGAAGATAGAGCAATGCGTATATGCATGCATTACCTTTTCTTTACTTGGAAATTTTAAGATGCAGGAGAAGGAAAAAACGTCTGCAATATAAAATAAAGCAATGGAATCCCTAGTTTGCAAATCTGCAAGCATTAGGAATTAATGAGGTTCCCATGTTTGGTGGCTTATGGCCTGGTATATTAAATGTTGCTGCATATAAAAACAGCCCAAAAGTCCATTTGCATAACTCAGAGTTGCAATTTAGTGACGGATTGGGCTTCAAAAATGAGAAGTGCGCTAGCTCTGCAGAGTGTATTTAGCAGGCCAAAGCAGGCCAACAGTATCTGGATCACTTCCCACTATCTTTAAACATTCAAGAGTTGCTTTGTTTCAGACTCCAGCAGTGAAGAAAGTCTTGGCACCAACACAGAAGGCATGAACTGCCTTTTAAGTCCTGAATACCTCGACACCATGTCTCGCTGAGAGAGTCAGCAATGTACATCTCAAGAGATATACAACATAGCAATGCGGCTGGTCAACATTACATAGTACCTATCATCATTTGTTGGTGTATAAGGGGACCTGTAGCATAACCGCACTTCTCTAAAGGAAAGCTTTCAAGCTGGTCAGACATGGTGGATCATTTTGTAGCCAGGTCCCAGTAGGAGACTTCACACCAGTCACCCACATACTTGTGGGTGATCTCTGGAAACAGTGCCTGATCTTAGCGCCAGGTGGATGCAGGACCTAATTGAAAGATACAGCTTGATTTATGCTATCTGCGAAATGCTGCATTATTTGGCTCATCTAGCCAAGACTCATGTTGAGAGTTCCCAGCAGGAGGATTGCACAGGCAGCGCCAATCACGAGGGCCCCATGACACCAGGAAATTTACCAGGTTTTCTGTGCCGTGGGTTATTATTCTCCATTTTACTCTGTATCAGCTACTCTACAGACTTAATTGGCTCTACCCTGTGATGTACTGTGAGCAGTTACTCCTGTGTACCTAAAGGGAATTAAACCCAAACTTAATAAAATCTTGCATACATCATACATGTTTTTGCACATCAAAATGTGCTACTTACATGTTATTACAATCATTTTCATAAAGAAAAAAATAACAAGTATTAAGTTTGCGAAAAGTGAAATGTGACTCATGTAGAAGAAGCTGTAAACATGGAAGTGGTTTGTATTTAAATGCACTGAGCTATACACACACACACACACACACACACACATACACACACCATAGGTTCACATATATGAGTAGGCACTTCTCTTATGTATGGAAACGTAATGTAATCTGTGCAAATGTGCCTAGCTTTATATTATTCAGAATTTCACACTGTTTATATTTGATTTGTTTGTTTAATATCTGTATACTGTTATTTTTATATTTATCATGCCTTATTGGAATTGACACGTCCATGTCCTATTCTCGTGATTTCTCTCACTACAGGCTACTTCAAACAGGCACTTTTTTGCAAACTATTAAACAAATTTTAACAGATTGCAACTTCAAATATGTAAGTAAAAACTACCTGATGATGAAAACATACATATACATTTCAGTGTAACAGGAGAGGTTGAAAAGCTTTCCTTTCAGTTATTTTTAAGGTAACGTAGCAAATCTCTTGGAAAAACTTGAAGTCCACCTTCATGGAGCACAGGAGAAAATTGAGGCATGAGCTGATGCTCTCATTAGTTTGGTTGCGATACGACAGGCTGTGTTGTAATGAGACACAGCAGTCTGCAGAAATGAGTACAGAAATGCACTGTACAATCAAATGAGCAGCTCCCTGCCTGCAAACACACACAGGATTTTAAATGGAGTGGGGTGATGTAGAATAAAGATAAATTGCCCTAATTCCCTTTCAAACCTGTAAGAAATTTGCGAAGAGGAAATGTTACAGTCACATATATTCAAAGTGTTCCTGCTTTCCTGCTCATATGTGATGTCAACCAAATGTGACTAGGTTTCCCTACTGAGTCTGGTACCTTTCAACGTTTGCTCTTCATGTCACCTAGAGGAGTCTTTCCTTGCCAGTATCGCCATAGGGGTGGAGAGGATTTACAAAAAATTTTTAAAAAATCATTAGTTTCAATTCTTAACCAAATTTATGTACTATGTAAAGCTACTTTGCCACAATGCCAATAGTAAAAAGCACCATACAAATACAACTGAATTGATCTAAGTGATCAAGTGTTAATATTTCTAATTAAAATTTGTCCTTACATATATATAAAAAAAAAAAAGAATTTGGTGCAAGTTTTAATTAATTTCTGTTTTTTCTGCAATCAAGTCAGCATTAAAATTATACATATAACACAGTTAACAATTGGATAAATATCTTTTAGCAAGATTCCCTTGGACCACACACTTTGTTGCCATCAACAAGACTCTAGCAGAATTCTGGTTTGAGATTTCACCACACTTCTTGGCAAAATTGGTGTAATTCATTTATATTTGCTTCCTGGCACAAAAATTACTTTTAAATTCAGTTTATATTTTTTCTATAGGGTTGAGGACTTTAAACTTAATGTTAGCCTGTTTTATCCATTCCACAACCAGCTTTGATGTGCGTTTCTGGTCCTTGCCCTGGTGTGTCCAGGTTCAAAACTTCTTGTACAGTGCACCCAGTTCTACCGGCAACAAAATAGGCTCAGGGCATGATACCACCAACATTCTTAATGGTCTTTACCTCCAGTTATTGGGGTCAAATTGCACAATTTTGTCTTATGTGACTTAGGTCACCTGCAAATGGATTCAAGCTTGGAGGTGCCGAATTTGGAACAGGGGCTTCTTTTCTGAATGGAAAATCTCTTTCTGGAGTCCAGAGTGATGTAAACTTATTTGATTGTAGACATTAACCCTGTCCAAGAAGATGCCAATAGCTTCCAGCTTAGTGCCAGCCCATGTCTGATCATCCAAACCATTTTTCTTCTCATATTAGAGTAACAGTTTGGTTCGTCTTGTAGATCTGCTCAAATGGCTCCAAGAGACTTGTGTAATGACTTGTATAATCCTGGGTTTACACTGAGGCACGATGTCCGCAATCTCCGCAATTAAAAAAGATTTATGACCATGCTTATGAGCACAATTGGGGTATAAAAAGGGGGCAGCTCACATCCAAGAGATGAAACTTGAATTTGACAAGTTCATAAAGATTCCCTACGATGGCGCATCAGGGTCTGTTACGCTCTGTTAAGGTCTCTTAAGCTCTAGTGCACTCTATTATGATTCCCACGTTCTATCACGATTGTCTATCCTAATGCATCGTAATAATCGTGGGAACGTTTTTGACGATTCCACCGAGTTACAGCAAGATCATCAAGAATCCATCCAGTTCCCTCAAGATCATCACGATTTGAACCCACGACTCCCAACACTTCTCACGATTCTCTCAAATCGTGGAAATCGTACACAACATGCCACAGTGTAAACCCAGGGTAATTCTAGAACCATCTTTCTCAGATCTACAATGCGCTCCTTGAACGTTTCCACTGTATTGTGTGTTGGTTAATCCAATGGCTGCTGTCAAACCAACCTTTTATATGGTGTCACATGTTGTATGTTGTGTAATCATTCTGCATGAGAAAAAGAATGGTACAAGAAATCATTGAAAGCCCAAAATTCCCATGCGTCATACCACTGTACATATATTTTTGTATACCTTGTACAACTTCTACTATACCAGGAAAAGATAATGATCAAATCTGCCTTATAGTAAATAAATAACTAAGATACACCCATCTAGTTTAGGGGTTTGTAGTTTTAAGTATTCATAAAGGGAAAATCCTTCTTGAATAACAAATGTCTGACATTCTTGATGCCCAAGATTAATTTCATAATAAATCTCTTAGTTTGCTTTTTTGTTTAATCTTCATATACTGACATGCTGATCACTTTTCGCTTTTCCTACATTAGCAACTGCACTGTTTAACTATGTGCTGATGGTGCCTGTGGGATTTTGCCCATGTTTTTACCTAAAGTGAGCAATGCAGCAGCACTTAAGTGCTTGAGTCTGTCCAGCACTCTCACCTCCTTGAAGCTTCAACTTTCATGCTAATAGCTCCATCGAGGGCTTTGTGCTTGTCACCTCATAAATCACTCAAGACAATTCAAGATGATTGCCAACCATGAAACTGCAATGTAATTGTATTCTGGAGGTTTATTGTTTTATTACCTATTAAAGACGCTGAATGTCACTAGATGATGGTGTGGGTGCTAAAAATATACTGTACTTTTGTTTTAGGAGTTAACAGAGAAATTACTCTCATGCTTTAGACCACTGAATTTTTTTAATAAAATAAACATGATTTATAATATTTACTATTTGTAATAAACACTATAGGGGCAGTGGTGGTCTGGTGGTAGGGTGCTGGATTACTGATCCCAAGGCCAGGGGTTCAAGCCCCACTATCAACGGGATGTCAAAGGCCAGCCATGTCTCTCACTGTCTATGGTGAGAGGCATGTAAAAGAACCATTGCTGATTTTCATCAAGAGTAGGCTGCATACCCGTCAGCGTCTTTCTGCCCTGCGATGGCCTGGCGAACTGTCAAGGGGGTATTCTGCCCTCGCCCAGAGTCGGCTGAGATGGGTGCCAGCTTCCCCATGACCCTAATTAGGATTAAGCGCTTCAGAAAATGAATGAATGAATAAACACTATTTCATCTACACCAGGAATCTCACCTTCTGACTCAGCGCTAACTTCTCGTGGGAATACTGAAAATGCAGAACCAACACCAACTAAACACATCCCAAATATTTCCATATAAACAAAGTGAATATTTACAGCAATAACTATAAATTAGTGGCTTATTGGCTAACATAAACTCTAATTGTAGTTGTGTTTTCTTTCGTGTGTTTTCCAACAATTCCCTGGCATGACTGCCTATTAATAATACACTCACAGGAAGTTCTGCATATACATCAGGTAGGTTGCTTGAGATTGCCAAATATCTGGGTGTTTATTATTCATAACTTTATGGTGTTGCAATTACTACTACAGCCATACTGTAACATGCTACTGTTTCAAAAAATATCTTTTATGAAAATACTGAGGACCTGCATGCTTTAAGCTGCTTTACGGCACATTATCTTTAGCTGTTTAAAGTGCAATTAACTCCTAATCATAAGCATGACTTTTCCACAAGTCCTATTTTTCAGAGATTTGTCAGGTTAAGCATAATGTGTGTGTGTGTGTGTGTGTGTGTGTGTGTGTGCGTGCGTGCGTGTGTGTGTGTGTGTGAGAGAGAGAGAGAGAGAGAGAGAGAGAGAGAAAGAGAGAGAGAGAGAGATGCAGGGAGACAGATATACAGAGAAATAGAGAGAAAGAGAGAGAAAGAGATGCAGCAAGAGAGACAGATATACAGAGAAAGAGAGAGAGAGATGCAGCAAGAGAGACAGATATACAGAGAAAGAGAGAGATGCAGCAAGAGAGACAGATATACAGAGAAAGAGAGAGAGAGAGAGATGCAGCAAGAGAGAAAGATATACAGAGAAAGAGAGAGATGCAGCAAGAGAGACAGATATACAAAGAAAGAGAGAGAGAAAGAGAGAGAGAGAGAGAGAGAAAGATGCAGCAAGAGAGACAGATATAGAGAGAGAGAGAGAGAAAGAGGGGAAGATGCAGCAAGAGAGACAAATATTCAGAGAGAGAGAGAGGACGATGCACCGAGAGAGAGAGGAAGATGCAGCAAGAGAGACAGATATACAGAGAGAGAGACAGATATACAGAGAGAGAGACAGATATACAGAGAGAGAGAGAGAGAGAGAGAGAGAGAGAGAGAGAGAGAGAGGAAGACGGACAGTGTTAATTGAATGGTTGGTATGTTGAAGGAGCACTCTGCTTGCTCAGCTGGGCAAATCCCATTAGCAGCCAGTGAGATCTAATCACCCTGCATGAAATTATTAAAAACCTTAGTGAATCGCTCCATTCCAGCTAGTTAAAGGTGACAACCACTATTACAAAAAGGCTGAGGAAGGATTCTTCACCTATACCCTCACACACACACACACACACACACACATCATCCCCACACACACACACCTTATACCTACAGGTAGAAAAGTGGCAAATTTACGTCAACCCCTAACACACACACTCACATACACACACACACGCACGCACACACACAAAATTACACACTCATCCCCTATGCTTGGCATTGTCATGGCAACCAAAGCCACACATTACCGATTGATGACCAGTATCCAAAGTGTTCTATCTACTTTTTTCATGTGTGTGTGAGTGTGTGTGTATAGTTTATATATATATATATATATATAAACTATACTTTAACAGACTAACAACATGCTGTGTCTCTGAGATGTTTTCAGTTATACTTCATCCCAAAACACCCTGGACATTCACATTTACCTTTTCTATCCCTGCGGTCTTAGCAATAAAAAGTACGACTGAACACAAGCTCTCATGTGCTGAGATATCAGAGCAATGATGACAACAGTAAAAAAAAAAGGCTTGTTTGCTTTTTTCCCAATGATACATTTAATACTAAGGAAAAAATCTATTACCAAAGAACAATAGGAAATGTATGGACCCTGTTGGTAAAGGTGTATTTTATGAACAGAAAAGAGTAATTTAATTATTGGCACCATGCTGCTTTTTATTCCTGAATATGGATTTAAGATTTTATTTGTAGCACTTGCATAATAAAATACACATGCAAATGAAACTAGTTCTTTATACCCAAACCTTATACCACACCACAAAGAAATCAATCACATTGCCATGGAAACCCCCAACACAGCCCTATGTTTTTCAGCATGCGCTGGCTGCTATGTGAGGTCTTCTCTTGTAATCCGTGATTAGAGGAATAAATACACATGAATAAAAATGTGCAAAACCTGCCATGCAGTATGTCAACTGTCGAGTTACATCATTCACAAAGATTTCCATATTAAACAGGAAATGACACGTTCATTAACATGAAGCGCCGTTATCAAGGCACAGCTTAAGGTATATAACTAAAATCACCAAAATGTAATTTCTAGTTTATTCTGTGGACAGATTTAAAGTTCAGTAAACATGCTGTTGGATGGAAATTTGGTCCTATACATGCTGCATCTGGATTCAATTTATTTTAAAAGAATTTCATAAGGAAGTTAGTATTGTGTGGCCAGTGTCAGTATTCTTAGAGCCAAATTTCATTGTCCAGGAGGCACACAGGTCTTTAGTGGGAGGAAGATTGCTTGCAGTTGCACAGAGGATGAGCCAAAAAACCCAACGCTGTACTTTATGTTCAATCATCTGCATCCAAGCTCAAGGTCATGTTTGTGCAATTGATGTTCACCCAAGATCAAACTATTAAGTTATAAAACTGGGAAGCATTGATACAAAACACTCATCTCTGGCAGTCACAACACTCATATCACTTAAAAATCATTGTATCTATAGAGACTCCTATCAGGGTGAAGACACAAGAGTTTCATTAAATTCACAATAAGGAATGTCCTAAATCTGAGTCAACATGAGTTCGGATATCCGCCCGCACTTACCTAGTGGCTGGTTCTCAGCGCTGAGATGAATTCGCTTTAAATGCATTAGCAAGTAAATTAGCCACATTATGGAAAGCATTCCCTTGACAGGAAGGAGATCATATACATCACCCAGCAATGCAAAAAAAACAAAAAAACAAACAAACAAACAAAAAAAACACTAAACCAGCACTGTAAATCTGTTGTGGATACAGCCTTGCTTTAATCACTGATTCGTTCACTTTTGTCTGTTCAGGTTTATGGAGAATCCAGAGTTCACGGAACACAGCGGGACGCCATGCACAATGCACACACATACATACACTCACACACCCAAAGCAAACCTGCCAACCACCATGTGTTTAGGAGGTGGGAGGAAGCCAGCGAACCTTCAGAATTGATCCAAGAGCCCAAGAGGTGTGAGACAGCAATGCTACCCCATGCTGTGGTTCTGCCTCAAACACATACCCTTTAATCAAACCTGTTTAATACTGCTCACTGAGTGTCCTTCCCTTTCTTCTTCTACATTTTGTCTCTCCCAGGAATTAGAAATGAAAGAAAATCATAAGCTTCTTAGAAATATAAATCCTCAAGACACGGTTTCACTGTTCATAATTAATGACAAAACGCAATTTCGAGAGTTTAACATTCTGCTAAAATTTACTTTCAAATTTAGACAAGCATTTATAGATATGGGTGGCGCAATAGCATAGTGGCCAGCATGTCTGCCTCAAAGCAAGAAGGTACTGGGTTAAAGTCCTAGGCTCGGGTGTTTTTGTGTGGCGTTTGCATGTTCTTCCCGTGCTTAATCCGGGTACTCTGGTTTCCTCCTACGGTCCAGAGACATTTGACAAAGCACACTATGCTAACTGGCTGTTCCAAATTGCCACTAGTTCTTAGTGTGAAAAATTGTGTGGGCAGCACAGTGGCGCAATGGTTAGCACGTCCGCCTAACATCAAAAAGGTCCCAGGTTCGATTCCCAGCTGGGGCGTTTCTATGTGGAGTTTCAATGTCCTTCCCGTGCTTACGTGAGTTCCCTCCGTGTACTCCGGTTTTCTCCCATAAACTGTCCAAAAACAGGCACAGCAGGCTAATTGGCTGCTCCAAATCTCCCCTAGGTGTGAATGGTTGTGTGAGTGTTGGCCCTGCGATGGCCTGGCGAGCTGTTCAGGGTGTACTCCGCCCTCGCCCAGAGTCGGCTGAGATGGGCACCAGCCTCCCCGTGACCCTAATTGGGATTAAGCGGCTTAGAAAATGAATGAATCCATGATTAGTGTGTGTGTGTTGGCCCTATGATGTACTGGCAACCTTTGCTTAGAGTCAGCTGAGATAGGCTCCATCCACCCCTCGACCCTAGTAAGATAAAGCGGATCAGCAAATGAGTGAATGAATTTGCAGGTTTTGGATGACAATACATGTCAAATACTAGCAAATCAGGATTAGTGAGCACTACACTGAACACTCAAAGAGAAGAAAAACCATTTAATCTTACATGCACAGATCTGGGAATGAACTCCTTGCGTAATGAGAATTTAATGAAAATAAATTACTCTTCCACTGACCACATTTCCCTTTCCAAATCTAAGCAAATCATGCCAAAACAATTAAAAATAGCAGTTTTCTTCCAAATTTCAAGATCCGTTTAGAAACTCTAGGAATTCACTTTAGATAAATCCAGTACGAGTCAATACGAGGGAACACTCCAGATTGGACATCAAAGATGCAGCCAAGCATTGCACGTTACAAACTCAGAGTCACTGAGCGTGATCAAATCCTGCTATTAGCATATACACATACAGGGCGAAATAAATTAACAACCTAATGTGGAGAGGTGATGAGCAGCACCGGTTGGTGAGAGCACAGCAAAAAAAAAAACATTTGATTGGCTTCAAATTGAGGAAAAATTGACCGTAGCAGCCCCTTCGTTCTGCCACAATTCTGCCAGTTTTCCTACTGGTGTCAGAAAATAGCAGCAGGGCAACATGAATTCGTGACACGGTGCATTACCCCCTAAACAGAAACCAAAATGACCCGCGCATACTCTCACCTCCCAAACCTCTTTAAACAGACACTGGCATTTCATACTGATGTAGGGCCAGATTTAGAAAGAGAAACAAACTTTCATTTCTCTCTCTAAAATGATGGCTAAAACAATAATCATAGTTATTTTTGTTCAATATTGCAGTGTAATCACTATTACTGAGCACTTATTCAGCCAGCTGGAGATCTGGAATGTGTATGAGAGAGAAAAATCCCTCACACACACATTTTACATTGTACACCTATGATGTGAATGAATACAGTCCTACATTTGAAATGCTATATTTACAAATAACTACACTCCAAATAATACAAATGTCAGCATGGTATGCAAACAAACAGACAATTAAAATGCGAATCCCAATTTGTCACAGGGATTGTGATTTAATGCACTGGAGCCAGTAAACTTTAATGATTAACATTATCCAGTCAGCTAACTTTAGCTCTAGCTTAAAATTACTTCAAGCTATGAGGCTTTGTAGAAGCCAAATATCATGACTTCTATTAAAAGATAATGAACTTGGCTGCCGTAAACTCATTGTCCACTTTATTAGCCTATAACACCTGTCAGCCAATCATGAGGCAGAGACACGGAGCTTAATAAAATGTAGATTAGGTCAAGAGCTTTAGTTCTTATCAAAGTTCAGAAAAGGGAAAAATGTGAACTCATTGACTCTAGCAGTAGCACGGTTGTTGGTGCCTAACAGCCTGGTTCGAGTAAATGTTGGCCTGTATTTGCTTGAGGATTTCCATTGCTGCTTTTAAATGACTTGCAGGTTAGGAAATTGTATGTACGTATGTATGTACAGGTGTTCCTAATAAAGTGGCCAGGAATGCATAACTGCACTTGGGGTCAATCAAATACTATCACTATATTTTAATAGCCAATCAAATACTTATTACCGTGAACAAAGGACTCATAAGTAATGTTGAGGTCAACATAGTGTAGGATGAGATTTCCTCTAAAACCACATTATATAGTCATATTACATCATTTGTGTTTAATTTTTTTATTATCATTTTTATTATTATTATTATTTCTTTTTTGGTCACATTTTTTGTACCTGCATAACATTGACTGGAAGCACAGATGCACTCATCTGCAGAAATCAGAGAAGGAAAGCCAGTGGGCAGTGTACTGCATTCCTGAAAAGACCAAACTGAAAAAAAGGAAGCACAATCATCCCACCCCACCCCACCCCACCCACCCCACCCGAATCCCCACTCATGTCCAATCTTTGAAGCAGAACCCAGTTCATACATGACAGAGCAGCAGGGTGGAGTCTTTACACTCCACTCTACGCTCACTGCATCCTCTCTTCAGTCTCTACGGTCGTACAGTCAGACCCTCAGCAACACCCTGCGGAACAAATGCCATACCCCACATCCCAAACACCACTAATACTACAAACACACTCTGCTTGGTTTTCACATGTACATTCGGTGGGAAATGCTATCTACCCTCTTCTGCATACATGAGCTCACAGATTCTCAGGTTTGGCTAAAGTAGCTGTGATGGACAGGAAAGGGAGTAATGCGGTCACTGTTATCCAGAGAAAAGAGAAACTTTTACTCTGTTGGGCTCCTGGCAATAGATGGTTATCATGTTAAAATGAGCCATACCGACTGAATCATTACATCCAACATGTGATGATTCAGTAGGTAATTAAGCATTATAATGATCCGATATTCAGTACAGATATATACACACTTCAGTAAAGCATTAAATACAGTATAATGCAGAAATCAAGGACAAGTTCCCTGTGACTGCAGTGTAGTATTTAATGCTGTGTGCTTCCTACTTAACAGCTCGAATCTCAGACTTTTTTCTGTCCTAATGCTAACCTCTACACTTATAAACCACAGGAGTACCCCATTCTGATATTTTTGTTACAGGCTTTATGAAACCATAGGGAATACCAAAAATCCATATCGTGATTTCAGAATTCAGATATTGGTGCCCCAAATGGGTGTTCAAGTACACTTTACTTCATTCATTCACATTTGCATTCGCTTATTCCTACTAAAGTCATGGAGAGGCTGGAGCCTATATCAGCCTACACACGGCATAGATGAGGAAGTGTGGGAAAGAACCAGTGTACCCGGAGGAAACCCACGCAAACACAGGGAGAACTTGTACTGAGAACTGGGAGAACTTGTCACTGGGTATCTTGAAACGACGGCTGAAAACCTACCTTTTTCGGCAGTACTTAGACTAGCACTATGTCTCTTTTATACACACACAAAAAAAAAAAAAAACTGCACAAAACACCCATCCACTGAGTTCTTGACTGATGGTATACTTAGTCTGTGTCCTGACGAACCAGTATAAGAATATATTCACCAATAATGACTTTAAAGCACTTCTGTAAGTCGCTCTGGATAAGAGCATCTGCTAAATGCTGTAAATGAATGAAATGAATTGTGAATTCCACACCGAAACAACCTCATCGACCTTCTTGCTGTCAGGCAGACGTAATAATCACTATGCCACCATGCTGTCCACACCTTTACTTTCCAAATCAAAATGTCAAAAGTCACAATTTCCATCTAAAAGCCCACTTTAAGCTGCTGAAGCCAGGTGAATGTTCATGACCTGCCCAGAAACATAGTATAGAAAAGCATGTGAGCAAGTATAGCTTAGCAAGGTTTAATCTGCCATTTCACCAAAAAACAATGTTAGATCTTTAAGTGCAGCCTTCAAGAGTTCATGTCAGCTAATGAATTAGGTTCCTCATATGCCATGAGGGGAATATGAATGCTCTTTTGTGTTTGTTTCTGGCAAATGAATATTAAGGACTACAGTAACCTTAATGCCTGAATGAACCATGGTTTCATAGAGAACAGACTTTCTCTGGCAGTGTATTCCACGCCAGTTCACACAAGCTGCCCTCACCAGCCGAGAGTACTGATTTCTCCCCAGTGCATTCATCATCATCCAATCCGAAATGAAATGGTATAGATCTGTACCGCTGCAACAGCTGTAAGAGGTTTTATTGATCTGACTCACTGATCGGCAGTTATTACTCATAGTCAAATTAAAAACTGCCTCCATGCAGAGACAGAGAGCTGAAACCAAAACCTGAGCATTCCGATACCAACTGGTTTCTATTTATTTATTTTCTTTTTTTTTTTTTTTAAAGACCAAACATATCATAAATCATAGCAAGGTGTGAGACAGAACAGAAGAAAATACAGACATATTCCTGTTGAATAGTCAAATAAAAATAGTGCAGGGAGCCTCCGACTCGACAGTTAAATTACAAAGATGTTGTAATTTAACTGTCAGGAAAAGTAAAAAAAAAAAAAAAAAAACTTTCATTTTCCTGTCAAAAGCAACGACATGAGGTGATACAGATATAATGAAATATAAACGTACTAACAGTTATCGAATGAAGAGGAGAATGAAGAGAATTTATAATTGTTCCCTTTTACATATTATTGTGTCGACTGAGGTGCTGATACTTCATGGACAAAAGTGAGACATTTAGAAATAAATATTTTCATGCTCATAAAATCAGAAAGATTTAAGCTTTATCCAGTATCGCATGTCTTAAATAAAAGACATCTGTGGGGTTAAGAATACAATTAAAGAAACTATAATAGGTGTCAGTTTTATTATATTCTAAAAAATTTTAGGCAGATGTAGAGCCAAAAAAGTTGACCCTTCAACTAAACAAATTTAATAATTAAGCAATATGATTAGATTTATTTAAAAAAAAAAAAACAAGACAACACCCCCAGGCCTCATCCTTTTTTCTTTCACAGCACATTCCTAAGTATTCATCTTACATTTCAATTTATTGAACGAGTCTAACTTTGTTATTTATTAATCTACAAGTCAATGGGTTTTTATGTGTAATACACTGCCGGGCCAAATAAATGGCACACACTAATATTTCATTGCACCTTTACCCTTTATTAGAGCATATAATTACCACAGCATTGTTTCCACAAAGTTAAGAATAATCACAACATTTATTTCCATCCAGTGTTGGGATCTTTTTTCACCGACAAACCCCAGAGTCTCAACAGGGTTAAGGTCAGGACCACTCTTTCACTCTGAGTCCTAATTATACATCCGTGCCATCAGGAAACAGAAAGTCCACTGATTGGATAACCTGGTCATTCAGTATATTCAGGACGTCAGCTGACTTCATTTAATTGCCACGTAATGTTGCTGAGTCCCGACCTGACCAACTGAATCATCAATGCCATGCTCTGTAATCAAGGCTAAAGGCGGTCCAGCAAAGTATTAAAATGTAGATACATTTAATGTTATGAAGCAACCCTTACTTCCTGTTATCCTTTACATTACAGTAGCTATAAACATTCATTCCTGGAACAGCCTTCCTCTTTTTCATCCTTTTTTTAACTTAATCCCAAAAAAATCCCATCTTTTCATGTACATGGGAAGCCAGAAAATGCAATTCCTGTCCTGAAACTGTCCTGTTTTAGAAAGATTCCTGACTGTTACAAACTAAAACAGAAGACATTTCTATACATTTTAAACAATTGACTCCTAATTGAAAGCTTCTTCACCCGAACAATACATTTTCTTTCTGTATTTCTAAACGAAGGTGCGAATGAAACGAAGGTATGCCTGAGGTGTTACTATAGAACAGGGAAGTGGTGATTCAACGGTTAAGCTTTTGTGTTGCTGATCAGAAGGTCGGAGATTTTACCCCATGTTCTACCGAGCTGTTGAGCCCTTGAGCAAGGCCCTTATCCTGCACTGCCCTGGGGGCACCGAATCATAGCTGAACCTGTGCTCCGAGCCCAACTTCCTATCTATTGATTTTTTTTTTGTCTATCTTTATTCAAGAGCATGGTCCTTCACTTCGAGAACAGTATTTATCCATTCACATTCAGACTTTGCAATGTCATCCCCGCTCATGTGCAAATTTGCTCTGCTCCTGCCCAGAACCGTTTGTCTGCACTCAGATATCCTGTTTCTTGCTCAAATGCTCAGCACTTGGTGCTGTAGTTTAAATTTATCTCCTCACACTCATACCGAATTGGTGTGCTCACGAATCTTCTGATCACTTCTTTCAGCTTTGCTCTCACAGATATTTTTGGAAGGACCCTAACGATATCCACCAACCAACAGTATGCAAGGTATGACATCGACCAATGAAATCGTCCCTCTCTCCTGGGGTGTGTTCGCTTCACTTACAGGCGGTTCCTGTTGTTAAGGCAGATCAAAGACCTAACTAATAAAAAAAACTAATATTATTAATGAATATAAACTTCCATAAGTCTTTTTCCTACTCCTTCAGCAATTCAACACCCGAATATACTGTCTCAACAAACAAAGCTGTCACGCAAGACCCAGGAAGGCTTTACTTTCAGAGAGCCACATGGGTTTAATTGCTCTTGAGGGAGCCTCCTGCAGAATCTCCTGCACTGAAGCACAGCCATTGTATCAGAGCTTCAGCTCCAGCACAAGCAGGAAGCAGCCAAGCAGGACTCAATAAACCCTTCCTACAAGCGCCACTGCGCATGGACAGGGAAAAGGGGAGAATCCAAGGATGGCTGAAGTTGTCATTTTATGCCGTCGGCGCTTAGACATGGCTTGCCGAATTGTTCATGCTGGTTAATGATACGATTACAGACAAGTTAGACTAGCATAGATAAGTATGAATTGCTGATCATAAACAGTAATTTTGCTTTAATTTGCCAGAGTAGGCAGAATTTGACTTTTTTTAATGATTGTGAACTCAAAGGTATCCTTTTTGTCCAAGGATATGCTTAGAGAAAACAAATGCATGTGCATATACACATATGATGCTTTCAGGCAAAATACTTCTTTCATTCATTCATTTTCTGAACCACTTAATCCTAATTAGGGTCACAGGGAGGCTGGTGCCCATCTCCGCCGGCTCTGGGCAAGGGCGGGGTACACCATGGACAGCTTGCCAGGCCATCGTAGCACTAATACTCACACACAACCATTCACATTCACACTCACACCTAGGGGTGATCTGGAACAGCCAATTAGCCTACTGTGCATGTTTTTTGACTGTGGGAGGAAACCGGAGCACCAGGAGGAAACCCACGCAAAGCACGAGGAAACTCCATACAGAAATTCCCGCAACTGAAATTGGAGCATGAGACCACTAGATAATGAATTTGTGAAGAACGAGAATGAATTTAAGGATATACACAGAGCTTTTATGCAAACACACCCATAAAATAAGCATTTTTACGAATGTACATACAGGACAAGCAAACCACAGTGTGAGAAGGACAAAACTGAGCATGGAGTAAGAGAGGAAAAGAAACTGGCAGTAAAGCAATACCATATGGTAAAACTGAGCCACATGAGAGCAGCGTTCCCAGCAATGTACTGTTGACCATTAAGGTCAGCCATGGATTGTGCTTATTTTGAAGCAACGTGTGATTAAACTAACACTCACAGTAGGTATGCTGAAAGTACACTTCTATCAAAGCTGGCCAAAAGTGTAAACGATTACCTAGCAACTGAAGACAACAGATTCGCAGTGTGTCAAGCAGGTGGCACTTTTCTGCTATAATAGGCAAGCTGATGTTGGGTTCCATTTCCGTCCTTTTTTTTTTTTCAAGCTTTGCAAAACGTTTTCCTCTTTAATCTGAATTTCTGTTGCATATGTGTGCATTTTTACTGTGGGAAAAAATGGAAAGACTTTTATTTTAATAATAAAGAGTGGAATTTGTATTCCTGTTGCCTCTTGATCCATGTGAGAGAGATTTTAGCATGGGAGATTACAGACATGCTGGAGGATTTTAATCACATAATGACTGCAGCATTGTATGAGACCGGATCTCAGCCCAGACCAGCCGCTCTATACTATATATATATATATATATATATAGAGAGAGAGAGAGATAGATAAACAGCTCTAGCAGTGCACACCCAGACTCCGTCAGTAACCCCCAATCACACATGCACACTCACAACTATAAACCAAATATTAAACATACTGTTTAACCCGCGGCACTAAGGTCTCTCTTTACCATGATTAGTGCATGACATTGTCATGTGTAATTGGCTACCACCTGCTATATGTATGTACGTACAGGTGGGGACATACCCAGAAAAAGACTGAATACAGTGAGAGGTGCATAGCCAAAGTGTCAGACACAATCATACCCACGGTCCTCTATCTATGCATTCTAATTTCACTCCCCTACACTGCCAACATACAGTTCTACAACAATGCATATCTGCAGTGGTGCAAGAAATGGGGTTTATCAGGTTCACTGAGGGGGCATGATGGCGTAGTGGCTAGAATTCTCGCAAGCAAGAGGGTCCCGGGTTCCACCTCTGTTGTTGGCGAGGAACTGACAGCTCTGGTTTCCTCTGACAGTCCAAAGACGTGCACATTAGGCCACCTGGCAATTCCAAATTAAACGGATGTTTGCTCTAGAGAACAGGTTCTACAGGGGCTTGCAAAGGAAACCATGAAAGTGGACCAATGCATCATGGGTATGGAATAATATGAGAGGTAGGTAGACAGGAGAGGTAAACTGCCTTTTTGTATGACTTTAGATTTTCAAACTCCAATCCAAGGAAGTTAAATTCATTCATTTGTTCATTTTCTAAGCCACTTAATCCTAATTCGGGTCGCAGAGACTCAGCCGACTCTGGGCGAGGGCGGGGTAGGCCATCGCAGGGCAAACACATACAACCATTCACACTCACACTCACACCTAGGGGCAATTTGAAACAGCCAATTAACCTACTGTGCAAGTTTTTGGACTGTGGGAGGAAACTGGAGTTCCCAGAGGAAACCCATGCAAGCACAGAGAGAACATGCAAACTCCACACAAAAATGCCTGAACCGGGGAATCGAACCCAGGCCTTCTTGCTGTGAGGCAGACATGCTTACCACTGCACCCTTGATTTCAATTTGTAAATAATACATGAGTGTGTGTGTGTGTTTGTGTGTGTGTGTGTGTGTGTGTGGGAGGAAGGTAGGGGATATTTGGCATTTATGTTTTTTAGCATGTTTTTTAATGTACATGTAACATGTTATCATTGCTGTAGACACCAGAATTTCCTCAATATCCAAGGAGAATTTTTGCTAAGGAAGGCTATAAAGTCTAATCTAATCTAATACTCTGTGGTTTAATGATCTGTAACCTGAAACTTAAAGCAAATCTGTCAGAATGTACGTTAATATGCACAATAAATAAAATATCTGTGTAATCTAACACACTGACTATTTTTTCTGTGGGATGTCACAGAAAGAAGGTCCTGGACTTGGCGAGGTTATTTCTGTTTAGAGTTTCCCAATAATGCCCCCACCCCCCACCCCATGCCCCACCGGGCTTGCAGGGTTTCCTCTGGGTACTCGGGTTTTCTCCAATAGTTCAAAGACATGCACATTTGGCTAAATGGCTGTTCCCCTAGGGAGTGTGAATGGTTTTGTGTGTGTGTGTGTGTGTGTGTGTTGCCCGGTGATGGTCTGGTGAGCGGTTCAGGGGGTACCCCAAGTTCCGCCAAGAGTCAGCAGAGAACCCCGCAACCCGTGTAGGAATGAGCGGTTCAGCAAAGGAACGAATGAATAAATTTCTGTTTATGGAAGATTTTGTCCTAGACTGTACCCCAGTTAATTAAGAATTTAATGATGTTAACAAACAAGATCTTAAGCTGCATCATCAATGGGAAAGTGCTCAAACATAAACTGCAGGTAAACTCCAGGAGTAGGATTGAAAACTACGTCTACTGAACTACGGAGTTGAGCAAGAGCAAACAACTGTTTCGAAGATGTAAAAGTCTGGGAGAGTTCTCTGAGGACTCCTTCGGGAACCGCTCTGTCTGTGAACCGAAGCACCGCACTGTTTCAGTAACAGATAAAAATCAGATGTGCTAGTGAAGGGAAATGACCAAACTCCAGCGCTGAAGAGAACTTTGATTTGATTCAGTCAGAATTTTTCAATCCTGGTTGCGGAGTCATCCTTCACTGTACATTCGGACGATCTCACAGCACCAAAGTGTCACGTTTAACACTAAGACAGGCTTTTAAACCTGATACGCTCAATCAGCCATGTTAGAGCAGCAAAATGCCAAAATTTCGGGAAAAAGGCAGACCTCTCCCTTAATGGCATGTAGGAAAGCAGTGATGAATGATGTGTACCAGAATCCTCAGTAATCACACCACAGAAAACAAAAGCCTGCCCTCTTTTCTCTGTCTCACTCAAGCCCCGGTCTCGTCTGGTGAGCTGAGGCCAAATGTAAGCACTAGAGAGGACAGATGGACAACCCTTCCTTCTCCCATGCAGGGCCACCGGACAACAGCCCGGAGCGTTGCATCACTTTTCAGCCCTCGCAAGGTCACAATGACTAATCCCGTCTGATTTTGGCCAGTGTGACTACAGCACAGAGGACAGATTAGACGATGTGACAGGTTTCACCAATCCAATCCACACAGCCAGCATGGCAACAAGGTAACACAAACCGATTCATGTGCAACTAAAGACAAGGAAGGTGCTGATCCGATAGGGGAAGGAGACCGGGGTTGTATTTAAAGCAGTCAAGCACTGACAAGTGGAGGCAGGGTGTAAACAAACAAACAAACAAACAGGAAAAATAAACAAACAAATAAATAAATAACAAGAGCAAGTTGCAATTCATCATTCTATTTAAGGGCTGAGTGCCTGGGCTGGGTTTAGACATCCTAACACACACACACACACACATTTGCACAGGGAGAAGATTAAAGGCAGCACCTTTCATTTTTAAGGTATCAGCTTTAAATTTGCGTCTTATAAATAACACCAGATCACTCTGTCCTCCACTTGCATGCCTTTAAACCCTCAGTAGTGATGATCAGGGAAACTAAAAACTTGAGTTTTAATGCGATTAAACACAGAGAGAGGGGGGGGGTGGAGAGAGTGGGAGAGAGAGAGAGAGAGATGGGGAGAGAGAGAGAGAGAGACATGGAGGGGGAGAGACAGAGAGAGAGAGAG